>ML784378.1:508698-539665 GCA_009831015.1 Picea engelmannii | reverse complement strand
TGTATATCTGCCTCTCCCTCTAATTATCTCTTCTCTATCTCTCCTACATATACCACCTCTTTCTCTCTATCCTTATTGTTAGTCTCACTCTCACTCTCACTCTCTATTTTCCTCACTTTCTCTCTCCCTCCCTCCCCGCTTTTCTTTTCCTCTAGATAGTGGATTCAATATTCTTTATTCACAATGTAACACCCATCTAGGATGTTAAACAATTAATTCTTCTTTTTATATATACACAATAACAACTTTTCTTTAACATAATTTCATTTCATTCACACAATTCTTCTACATTTTCTCAACGAGAAATCTAACTAGCATGATGAAATAAGTAATAGGTTAACTCTAAGATTTGCAACTTAAAACAAAATTATATACAAAATATCAACAACAACTACCATTGAAAAATACCTCTTCCTTAGTTTGTCGAAGCTCATCAATTGTAATGTAGTCCTAGGCGCTTCCTAGCATTCTTTTCCTGCTTTCCAAGAGTGAAGCAACGAAATACTCCCTGCCAACTAGGATCCTAGCCAGGTTCCTAGCTCTAAGAAACCTTTTAGTTTCTCGGCCCTCCGTGCTCGTGACTCCAAGAACAACAAAGCACAAATACTCAAAGAAAACTATCACAAGAATTATATCTTCGAAGAATTTTACAACCTCTCATCATGCTCCAACCTCTCCATCCTCCCCCTCCTCTCTACTTATTCTCCCCATTTATCAAGTTTCCATACACACTTCCCAAAGTTTCCTCACCCCCCATCATTATTATCCATCAACCTCCCTTATCTATATATTTTGAGAAAATATTAAAATAAAACTAAATATAAATGACTTGCATTAAACAACAATAAATAAAATAAAAAGTCTTTATTCTCATGCTAGCTAATAAATGTTATTTAGTAATTTTCCCCAAAATGTACATAACACCCCACCATGCTCATTTAATCCATCACACCCACCATCTATCAAAGCAAAGAAGTTATTTAATGCTTTTAGATATTTGTATGCAATATAATTTACATATTCAATAAACATTCAATTAAATAGTTAATAATTTACTTTAATAATTAATACATTAATTACTTATACTAGTGTACATGGGTAGGGTATGTGTGCGTAGCTAGTAGACACATATATCATGCATGTACTAACGATAAACAATCATTGCCTCTAGTTCATAGTTCCTATATGATCACCAAGACATGTAGGACAACAGATCAAGTAATGCATCATTTAATAATCTTAATGAACTAAATTAGACCAATTCATCAATAACTCATTATCACACTTAAAATATCAGTAGGAAATGAAAGAGGGTTTTAAACATGGTAGGAACAAAGAGAGTAAACAATAGTGGCATCTCTAATCCCCAATCAGTATTCTCAACTAACATCGAAGCATCCTTCCTTCATAACCTACTTTCATATTCCATCCTATTCTTTCTTCTGTTGGACTAAGATGGAGTGTCAACTATATTGACCTAACTTCATATAGAACCCGTAAGAAGAAGTGTCATACATCTCGACCAAGCTTCCCCAACAGGAAACTAGCAGTTGTCATCACACGTATAAGGGAGCGTGACTTCACACAACCTTCCCACAACTTTAGGTTTCAGAGGATAAGCGGTGGGAAATACCTCCACCCCTCCTCATAGAACTAGGGTCAAAACCCTACATCAATCCATACTGTGCAACTATTGTTCTTAGAGTCACGTCATCAAACATCCACTCTGGGTAAGTTGTGCATTCTGTCAAAACCACACTTACCATAGATCATAGTAATATTTCAAATCATAAATTAAATAGTAAGTACAAATTATAGCATACAATATATTTTTAATGTCTACGACATCCCAATTACCTCAATACTATAGTCATTTGGCTATCACATAGCTCATCATTATGTAGGTTAGTTCACCAATAACACATATTGATGCAAATACATCACAAATTTATATAAGAATCCATATTTTCATTGATGCTCAATTAAAAAATGTATTCTTATTTACATCATGCATTAAATCTCTTATACATTCACAACATAACTTGGATTGGTATACATGTATCAGACTTACCCATTTCAATTTTCATGTTTAAATTATCAAATAACTATCTTTGTCATGAGCATATATCATGTAACAAACAAATAGGTATAGAGGTACACATCTCAATGTCTAACAAAGTCTAACTGACTCCAAACAAATGCTAAACTTTGAATTATTAAGATTAGTAAACAACAATGTTCTAACTACCTAAGGTCAAAATATGGGGCGTTACATACACCCACCCTTCAACAAACTTCGTCCCAAAGTTATGATCATTCACAATATGAGAAGAATTTATGACACAACTTCTATTTATCTTTTGCGATAGCAAACCTTGCATTATATTGGTCTCATTGGACAATGACTTAATTAAAAAATGTCAAGGTTATTGATATATTGATTGCAACCGCACCTATTTAGTAGGCACCTTACTATGTCTTGACTCTATTTTATTACCATTGGTAATTGAATTAATGAAACAACATGCTTCTCTTATAGATTTATTATTCCTAAGTTGTATATTAAAGTATAGTCTACTAGTTTGATAGCCAATTAGAATCTTATCTCATTATTTATTCTTTAGTTAAGTGAATCTTATATTGAGTTTGTTTATAATTTAATCCAAGCATATAATTCCACCTAGAATATCTTAAAAATTATAACCAATTATCATTGACTTTACTATCACTCTAACTTGAGTGATACAATACATATGCCATCATAAAATTTCCCATGCTTAGGAACATTGACTAATATACTACTAAATGATTTTCATGCGATGTCATCACTGCACTGTTTGTTTTTTCATTGTCCTGAATATCTCTCTTTTCTTAAGTTGTATAGATTATATATCAAACAACTTAATTGTCTAGTATAGGATTCTCTTCATCACGGCCAAGGAAAATCCTGCTTTCTATCATCAATTCACTATTACAAACACGCCTATACATAAAGAGCATCGTTTTGATACGTGGGTTAGTAAAATTTTTATATCAATAATAAATTGACTACAAGATTTCATTCCAAATATTTAGTTATTTGTCCTTGAGGTCTTCTCTTCTCAGCATTGCACTTCTTATGTCTCAAAATTATATCCTCTATACCTACATAGTACGTACCAACTTTGGTAACTAGCTCTTTTCTTATCCATTTCTAGAACTTTCAAGTTCTTTCTCCTACTATGAAAGACATTTTTAACAATGGGAAGCATGTATTCATCATTCCTCATATAGATTTATTTATTTACTTATTTATTTTCAATCATAGTTTCTTCATAGGGAAAAATCTTTGTTAGTGAATAAGTATTTGCTAGACCAATTAATTCATTTCAAGGTGTGTCCTCCCATTTACATAACTCACCCCTCGTATAATGGACTCGTGCATTGTGATTAATAGAACTCGGTTGATATACCATGCCACACCTTATGACATAATAAAACATCTTTTCATAATACTTCACTTATCATTTTAACTCAAGTTTTAAATTCACAACATAGGCTCACTTACAATATCCATTTGAATGTTCATTAGAATGTGGAACTAAACATAAGCACCCACTATGGTCTTATGTTGTCAATATCACCATATTAACCTACATAATGATTAAGTACAATGCACAACTTCCTCCTTCACACTACACTCTCTCTAGGCTCAAGACTCTTTCCCACTCTCTCCTAAGTATAGAAGCAACCCAAGTGCATAATCTATGCTCTTAAGATAGTAAAACTTCAATGGTACACCACACCAAATTGTCCATTAACTATGTAACATTTTTCTAGCTAATGGTAAATTCACGCATGATCTCCCCTTTCTAGATAATAAGTATCACTACAAAAGTCTTGAATCTTCTCACATACACATCATATAATACCCATACACTAGGCATAGGACTCATCATTAGTTTCCCCTCTTAACATAAACACTATGGTAAATTTAAAATTTGTTGACCTTCTCATGAAAATAACCTCTCGCAAGTGGTCAACGTCTTTCTTGTAACAATGGCGTATCATTTACTCTTACCATTACCAAGGTTAGATAATATTTAAGTGGTACTGTACAAGCCATACTTAGGAATGATATGGTTATATTCTTCCTTATTATCACTATGAACCATTCTTGTGACCATGTTTTCATTTGAAATCAACTTTACTTGAGGTCTTCCACTTACTTACAAAGTCGAGGATAGCTCCCAAGTCATTCATTATAATGTTTCCCACATCAACAAATTTTTTTCTAGGTTACAAGATTTGTTTCACTACATGACCCTTAATCTTAAAACATATCAAGTTGGACTTGGATGGTTTAAACAAGTTTAACCATAATGTGCACTTTGATTTCTTTATTCCACACTCTAAAAATTTGCTACAAGTTTGAAGCATGTCGAAAGTTAGAAAAGTAAAGTCGAAAGTTTCAAAAGACTTTGAGAATGTTTTCAAAGAGGTGTGTCTTCCACATCACACTTGTTAGGTAAAGTTGAATCTTATATGCAGTACATACAACATTGTCTTTGCTATACACTTAAGTAATTTAGACCAAAGTTCCATGGGATAGCACAATTGTTAAGATGTGCTCACACTCTCTCAGTTTGGGGAGAGGTCACAAGTTTGAGCCTATGTCCCTAGGGCTATAGGTTTTCCACTCCCATATCATCCACTATGTGGGGAAATATCGAGGTGGGTTTCCAACGTGGAATTTTTATCTGGAAAAAGTAATTTAGACCAAAAAGAAAGAAAACATAATGTCAACTATGCAATATCAAAAGGAATGAAATAAAGAAGATAAATATAGTGACTTTAATATTATCATATTAATTAGGAAATGGTATATAAGTTATAAAATATACTATAATATATTGGAATAACTATATATATATATATATATATATTGTTTTAATTATTTAACATGATATATGGAATGCAACACAACAACAACACAATGAGGGTTTTTGTACATAGAGTTGAGAGGATTTAAAGAAACATTTTCATGTAGCTTTTAAAATTTTAATCTCTCTTATGGAATTCTTTAAAAAAAATTAATCCCAAAAGAATGGATTCTTTAAAAGCTTAAATGGTCAACTAAATGATTTTATTACATTAAATACATATTTGAGTTAAGATTACACCATTTCAATTGTATTGTTTATTAAGTATTTTGTTGGTTTATCAATAATGTCTCCCACATCAAAGTAAAGAATTTTCCATCTCCACACATTAAAAAAAATCAAAATCATGGTGAGTGGAGGTGTTTGATGTAGTTAAGATCAAACTGAAATTTATATGTTGTATTCATTGATTGACACGTAAAGATTATACCTGTCTCGTCAAACAAACTCTATGACTGGGTGAATTGAATTTGTAGATTGATAAGTGAATATTATACCAATCTTGTCAAACAAACTTTATTTTTAACAATGGTTGAATTGAATTTGCAAAGTCTATCGATCTAATTGAATTTCCACTCATGCATTCATGATTTATTTTGGCTTGCACTCTACGTAAATTATTAATAGCTTGTGTTATCTCTGTTACTCATTCTTTGAAGAACTTTTTGGATTTAAATTTCTATCGTGTGGCTAGAGATGGGACTATATGAGATCCTTCTAATCATCATTAAATTTTTCCTCATTTTAGGTAGACTTTTAAATGCCATATGTAGATTGTTAATGAACCTTATCATTTCCTTAACTTTCATACAAATTCATGATTTATTTATTTATATATATAACCTGTCCATCCTTTATTACCCATCCTTTACATGGTTAAAGGGGATTTGATGGCCAATGGTAGCATCATGATAAAAGTCATCCCACGATGCAAAGAATGGCACCTTTCATTGCCCCACTTGCAAAATTGTCCTTAACTTTCCCCAAAAGATACCCTGACTTATATATATATATATATATATATATATATATATATATATATATATATATATATATATATATATATATATATATATTAATGGTTGTTTATATATGTGGGTACCACATTTGATTTGAAGTGTGAGAGTTCCAAAATCCTAATTTCCCATTAACACTTTACACAGACATATTTTAATATAAATGTTCCTGAATCTCAATTTCTTTTTAGAGCGGAATTTTATTTATATATAAAGAAGTGAAATATTGTTCAGTGTTGCATGTGACTATCTACCATGATTTGATAATGAAATATTCATGTTGAACAATGAGATTTTGACACAATGCAGCAACTTTCTTGACAAATTCAAGAAATTACAAAAACTGAGATAACGACAATTGGAGAAAGATGGACTTGGGTGCATGTGTTCCCATAAATTGGTAACCAAGCATTTTGGGAAATTAAATGGTGTTTTGCAGATCAAAGTGACAGTTTTATCTTATCCTTTGATTGTATTGTCCAGGATCTCACCTTTAACCCGCCTGGAAGGAACTAGCTTTAGAAATGGTGGGTGTAGGAGCCCAGACTCCGTATATGTCGCCCACAGGCTCTGTATATAACGTCATGGTTTCCTAGTGATTTTTCATTATTGCTCTTCTGGTCTTCATTCTATATATACACATTGTGTATATATTCAATGTAGATGAAAAGGGAAAATTCAGGGGAGAAGGGTGTTTTCTACAAGTGTTTTAATGGCACAAGAAAGCTAGAATAATATGGGGGATGATAGGGGTTGGCAGCCTCCCGAAGGCCCGGTTCTGTGAAAAAATAAGTGTGGGTTCTTTGGCAGCTCTACCACCATGAATATGTGTTCTAAATTCTACAGAGACCATTTTTTTTTTGGCCTAGACGCAGGCATTTGCCGTTAAATCTGCGGTAGAGAAATCCCTGTCACTAGACATCGATAGTGGAAAGGCCTTGAAATTCGATGCGTATGGGGCTCAAAACCCTACGAAATTTGTTGGGTCGTCCTCAGATGATGGGAATTCTATGTCCTCCGAAGAGCCGCAGAGGGTTTCAAACCGATGCTAATCTTGCAGAAAGTGTGTGGGATTGATGGGTTTCAAGTGTCGATGTGGTTATGTTTTCTGTTATTTGCACTATTATTCAGATAAGCATGGATGATTGTTTGATTACAAGGAATCCAAGTGTCAATATATCAAGAAAGCTAATCTTGTTGTGAAGGTCAAAAAATTTCAGAAGATTTAGAGATCAGGTGAATTTCGAGGCCCAGTCTACTTGTGTATCGGGATTCAAGATTGTTTAATTTAAACTCATATCGTGGTTTAGGTCATTTCAGTGTTGCCACTTCCCTTCACTTATTTCCTCTTTGTTGTGCTAGGCTTCCCTTTCATTCATTGGATTCCTCTCTATCTTCTTTTCATTCCCAAAGGTTTTTCTTCGCTAGAGGAGTTCGACATATCGGTCCCTGGGTAGATCTGTCTTATTACGATGTTGAAAAGATCTGTCTTATTATGCTGTTGAATCTCATTTGGGTTTTTTCCCTTATATATATATTCTGCAAATTTTAGGTTTGATGCCCATTGTTTTTGGGTCACCAAGTTCATTTGGGTTGGCTAGAATCTACTATAGGAGGATTTCTAGGCCTGTATTTTCACTGCTCAACTCAAAATCTGATGTTTATGCTATTGACAGTAAGTTCTCATTAGCTTCTTCATTTAATCTCAAGAAGGCTTGTTGAAATCTGTTATATTTTTTTCATAGAGTGAGCATTCACAGGCGGGATACTTTTGTAGTCTCTTAAAATTTGATGTATACTGGTTTTCTAAGCCCAAATCACTTGTGGGTTTGCTTAAATTTCGCCTCATTCTATGCACAAGTTAATTTGTAGGCTCAAAACCCCACCTGGGTAAGTTCAAAATCGTCGGCTTTTGCAGAATACCAAGTCATCTAGGCATAACCCACCTCAACCCGCTTAAATCCACTAGTTACGTGGCCATTTTTCTGGCAAGTATGTTATGATTCTTTCCCAAGACTATATTTTAGAGCCCACATTCAATTGGCTCGGTAGAAAATTACATTATTTATGTTTTATTTCTGTACTGGGTCTGACCCTTCTCTTTTGTCATGGATCTGCTACTAGTTTCTCATCCATGTCTTACTAAATTTGTTTACTTGTTCCTCATACGGGTCTTACGAAATTTGCTAATCTTTCTTCATCTGACTTGGATTTTGTGACTTCAACCCCTTTCCGAGTGTGGTGATTCAAGGCTTCGAAGAGAAATATTATCATAGTTGCATTATTTACCTGCTTATGACCTTTGTAACAACGCAAATTATTTACCTGCTTATGACCTTTGTAACAATCCAAATTGGATTGTGAACTATTTACAGTCGAAAAAATAAAGCGTTAGGGTTTGGTGCGAGCGTTAGGGTTTGAGGTGGTCAGTGCAGAGTGCTTCCATGGCGGTGCCAGGGGGCAGGAAGCCTGCCCCCCCTCCTTCGAATTCGGTCGAATATGCCTTTAGCAGGCTCCTCCATANCCCGCGATCCCGAAATTCATCAAGAAGCTGGATGAAATCCCTGAAATAGTCTTGCCCGAAGAGAATCCAATGAAAATCGTAGTGGCGCTAGCTCAAAGAGGACTAGTGGGTCAGTTTATGGGTTTGTGGCCATCTACCAGGACTACGGATGATTGGATCCAACGAAATTGGAGACCAAACCTAGCACATGGGGTCACCTGCTACCTGGTTGGAAGAGGGTTCCTTGTTTTTGAATTCATTTCGGAAGAAGACCAAGACCTAATATTCATGAACGGTCCCTACTTCATGGGAACGCAAGGGCTATACTTGAACAAATGGACCCCCGATTTTGACCCTTTGGTAGACACGCCTAAGGAAGTGCCAGTGTGGGTCAGACTGCCAAATCTTCCCATGCTGGGATTTTGAATCATTGCAAAGGATAGGAAATGGAGTTGGCAGATTCATAGATAGAGCTGACAATAAAGGCCAGTACACCTGTGCCAGAATCTGTGTGGAAGTCGATTTGGAGGCGGGACTCCCAGAAGCTGTCAAGTTGATTGTCGGGTCCTAGACCCATTATCATAAACTTGATTACGAGCATCTACCTTTCAAGTGAAGAAATTGTTAGGAGCATGGAAATTTCCAAAGAAACTGCCCCAAATCGCAATCCAGTGGGACAGAGGACGCAGAAGGCTGGCAGAGGGTGAGGAGAGGGAAAAATCCACACAATGCTAAAAATAAGGACAAGATGAACTAGGAGCCTCCAAGAGAGGGTAATCCAAGAAAAAAATGTCCAAGAAACCCCCACAACAAGCCCAGAAGAAGAAGGAAACCAAGCGCCCTTGGCCCCAGTTGGCCCTAGTTCGGGCAACAAGAGCATCAATGCGAGTAAGGAGAATATCAGTCTGAATACGAATACAGATGCCGAAACCCTAGAAGAGGAGGACACTGAAGCAAGCAACCCGAAAGGAACTCCTGAATAGCCAAAGAGGGGCAGGAAGTCTGAGAAGAAAAGAAGAGAAGAGAAGTCCTATAAGGAAGGAGCTCAGGGTACACATCACACAATACTAGAAATGGTGAATACTAGACTGGGAGCGAAGGAGGGAAAGACACCGAAAGGTGTTCCCCCTCCAAATTCAAGTAAATAATGCATTTGTCTCCTGGAATTGCAGAGGACTGGGAAGCAAACTTAAAGAGGAAGCCTTGAGGGATTTAGTAAGGCTTGTAAGACTAGAAGTCCTTCTAATCTAGGAGACGAAAATGGAGGAGGAAGAGCTCCTTCGGGAAAGCAATGCATTCTGGAAGAAAGGCCCAGGAAGGGCAATAAACGCTAGAGGAGCCTCAGGGGGATTAGCAACCCTATGGGATTCTTCAAATCTTGATCTCGTAGAAGAAGTAGCAACCACACATTGGCTATTCACCAAGCTGCTCCATAAGGGCTCCAGACACCGGGTAAGTTTATTTAACTTGTATGTTCCTGTTTCAGTTAATGAGAAAAAAGAATGTTGGGATTCCTTATCTCTGTTTTTTAACCGACACAACCCTGAGAATATAGTAGTGGAGGGGGACCTAAATGTCACACTATCGCTGGCTGAGAAGAAATGGGGATCTATTGTTCGAGATCCTGCCAGGGAATGGGTGGAAGACTTGATGTCGGATTGGGAGTTGGAAGATATATCACCATCCAACGAAAAATTTACTTGGTCCAATAAAAGATTAGGACTAGGCCATATAGCTGCCAGACTACACAGGTTCCTTGTTCAATCCTCTTTTCTTACCCTTGGTCTTTTGGTGACCTCCAAGGTTCTCCCCCACTACACCTCAGATCACAAACCTATCTCTCTTTCCCTCACTCCTGGCTCTGCGCTAGGCCCTATCCCATTTAGATTCTGCCCAAATTGGATAAGGCAAGAAGACTTCCTAAACATTGTTCAATCTACCAGGAATTTTCCCATCACTGGATCTCCCTTCTTCGTCTGGGAAGAAAAACTCAGGAACCTCAAAGTAAACTTAAAAATGTGGGCAAAACATCTTGGCTCGCCCTTGGATGAAAGGAAAAGAATTCAGGAAACTCTAGAAAGGCATCAGGTGGTCACGGAAGAAGCTCAAGTGACCCAGGAGCTTCTCAACCAGGAATCCGAAATCCAAAAAAAGTACCAAAAAAACTATAGGGAAGAAGAAAGTTATTGGAGAATCAAATTGAGGGTGCTTTGGCATCAAGAGGGAGACGAGAAGACAACTTTCTTCCATAAACAAGCTCAGGCGAGGGAAAACTACAACTACATCAGTGAAATCCAATGGTAAGACCAAATCTACATGGACTCCCAAGGCATTAAAGAGGTGGATCATTTTTATTTTAAAAATCTTTATTCAGCCCCAGACCAAGAGGACTTGGAGATGAACTCCTATCCGCTCTCAGAAATCCCATCCTTGGTCATAGACGAGGACAATAGGATCCTGAACAGACCTATCAGTATTAATGAAATCAAGAAAGCAATCTTTAATATGAATCCAGACAAAGCGCATGGCCCAGACGGATTCACAGCTCGCTTCTACACGCATTGTTGGGACATCATAAAAAATGATTTATACATAATGGTCATGAAAGCACAGATCTGTAACAAACTGGGGGGCAGTACAAACTCATCTTTCTTAGCCCTCATTCCAAAAGAAAAAGGGGCCAAAACCTTTAACAGATTCAGACCGATATCCCTTTGTAACACCGGCTACAAAATTATCACCAAAATAATGGCAAACAGGCTCAAAAAAATTCTGCCAAAAATGATTCTGGAAAACCAAGGAGGGTTCGTGAAAGGGAGACAAATTATAGACAACATTATTCTAGTTCAAGAAGCCATACACACAAGCTGCAAGAAAAAAGAGAAGGGAATGGTCGTCAAACTGGACTTAGCTAACGCTTTTGACAGGGTTAGACATGATTTTATGTTTGCAGTTATGAGGAAGCTCAGGTTCAATCAAAAGTTCATTAGGTGGGTCAAGGCCTGCATCACCGCACCGTGGATCACTCCCTTGATAAATGGACACCCTGCCAAGTTCTTCCAGGCTTCTCGAGGACTGAGGCAAGGGTGTCCGCTCTCTCCCTTGCTCTACGTCTTACAAGCCTCGGTTCTAAGTTTTAAATTGCAGAGTTGTCTTCAAAGCAGAGGCCTTCCAGGCATAAGAGTAGTCCCCACAGTCAAGGAGGTCAGCCATGCTCAATTTGGTGATGACACCCTCTTATTGGGGGACGCCAACCTCAAAACAACAAGGAATTTCAAAACAGAACTAGATCACTACAAAGCCTTCTCTGGCAGTGAAATAAATTATCATAAAAGAAAGATATTTGGATGGAACTGTAATCCTAGAGAAATGTTGCAAATAAGTCAGGTTCTGGAGATGGAAGGAATAACAGTTTGGGACAATTTTACCTATCGGGGGATTCCAATCTTCAAAGTCCATTCCAAAGTAGCGCACTGGATGCCCATGGTGGACAAACTTAAAAACAAGATTCAAGTGTGGGGAGCCAATTGGCTCAACAAAGCAGGTAAAGTGGTGTTGATGAATTCAGTCATTACAAGCCTTCTAATTTATCAGTGTTCTGTTCTCCTTGCCCCTAAAACTATCACAAACAAAATCGATGAGTTTCTCCGAAGATTTATGTGGGAAGGAGGCAAGAACTGTGAAAGGAAACTCCACTTAGTCAATTGGGATAAGGTCAAGAGGTCAAAGATGGAAGGTGGTCTCAGCATAAGAAATGTGGCTGACCACAATCTTTCCATGGGAGGTAAACTATTATGGAAAATGATTACTGGGAAAAGAACCTGGAGCAAGCAAATCCTTAGGAAAAAATATTTCACAGGGGATAGGGACCGTTCCCTGGAGAGTCCTGCAAAAGTTCAGAAAGGTTCGCCAATCTTTAACTTGTGTCAAAGAGCCATGCCTCTTCTCAAGACAAAACTCACTTGGATTCCAGGGAATGGATCAAAGATTTGGATCTGGGAGGACTCTATTCTCGGAGAGCAACCCCTTGATGAGCTAAGAGAAACAATGAATATCAAGGACTGGTTGTTGAACAACAATTGCATAACTCTTTGGGACATTTCCCGATGGAAGAATGATGCCAAGAAATCCTGGGAAGGCTGGAATTTAGGGAGTTATCCGGAAGAGATCAAAGAGGAAGAAAAAATTCTGATGGATTTCCTCCAAGGGAAGTCTCCAATAAGTACTAGAACTAAGGACAAGCGAGGATGGGGCTCAGACTCTGGGGTGTACACAACAGCAGCTGGTTACAAGGATATCTCAAGCTTACCATGGGTCCCTTCTAATCCAGGACCGTGGAAGGCTCTCTGGAATTTCCCTTCAGTTCCTAAAGTTGATCTCTTTGTTTGGACTCTCATTCACAACAACATCTTAACCTTTGATAACCTTAAAAGGAAAGGCTGGGAAGGGCCTTCTCGTTGCCCCCTGTGCTCACAGGCAGAAGAAACCACTTCTCATCTTCTCTTCACCTCTGATTTCTCCAAAGAAGTCCGGGGGCTTCTTGTGGGTTCGGTCGCCTCCAACCTTCCTTCCTCGGGTGCAGAACTTTTTAGTTGCTGGTTGACCCTGTCCCCATTTGATCTGACTAAAAAACATCTTCTCAAAACTGTTTCGACGTGGATCCCTAAATTTCTTTGCTGGAAGATCTGGTTGGAGAGGAACAACAAGATTTTTAAAGAAGAAAGAAGACTACCAGCTCAGGTGGCTATCAAAGCTAGGATCATGATTTCAGAAGCCATAAATGTGAAGACTTCTATTCAGAACTCGGCCACTTTGTCTGATGAAGATGGGAATTGGCTCAAGGAATTCAGGCAAATTCAACCAGACATCAATCAAATCACCTCTCCACAAAAGAGGAATTGGGAGATTTGGATGGTGGAACAAGATTTCCTGAAATGGAGATCGTTGCTAGATGAGTGGTGTCTTTTTTTTGATCGGGCCTCTAAATGTAACCCTGTCCAGGCAGGGGGAGGAGGCATAGTTCTTGAAACCACTGGCTCAACCAAATTGTCCTACGCTTGGGGGTTAGGCTTCGCTTCCAACAATCAAGCTGAATTCCTAGCTCTCTCGCAAGGGCTCATGCAGGTGGTAAATCTTGGAATCAAGAAAGTAATGATAATTGGAGATTCTAAGCAAGTGGTGGATGCATTGAACCTCAAAAAAATCCCAAAGGATATGAGATTGGCTCAACTGTACAAAAAGATTCTCCTTCTTCTGACGCAGCTCAATGAATACAAATTTTATCATGTGCTGAGATTGCTGAACGAACAGGCGGATAAAGAGGCAAATCAAGGTACTCTCCTAAGCAAAGGACTCATGAAGATCAATGGGGAAACATCAAATCACCCGATCCCCTAATCGCTTAGTCAATCGTGACATGTCTATTCATCTGGGCAATCCCTCAGACCAGAAGAAATTCAGACTCAATATTCTCCTGTGGGACGGATGAGATCTAAGTACAGAGATTCGGAGTCCCAATCGATCCGTGGGGCTCATGAGTTGGGACAGGGGGGTTCATTTTTAAAATGGAATCCCTTAGCTTCAAATACCAACAGGTAGTCAGATGCGCGAATTGCAGAGCATAAAGAAGAAGCAAGCAACCCAGAACCAGAAGGCATGGAGTTGGGCTCCAAGATGCCTCTGACAGTGAAGGAGAGAATAGAACTGATCATGGCAGAGTTCGCAAGTATCCAAGCATCCACAAATAAAAGAAAATGGGAGACGCTCAACTTTGAAATGCAGGATCTAAAGGACGAACTCTCAGACGAAATACATTCAGGACTGAAGGATGCAGCCAACCTCATGGGAGACCTGGGGAAGCGCCTATGTAGCCTGGAGCAGAAGGTGGAGGAGCTAACTAAAGATTTTAACAAGATTTCTGAGGCTTCAGTAGAAGCAGCCACCAACTCAAGCAAAGGAGGCGCTCGTTAAAGGATTGGACGATCGATTCCAGCACTAGTGAGGAGCTCCAGCAGAAGACCTTGTTTCGCTAATTAGCAGTCTTTAATTTTAGTTGTTTTGGTTTCACTGGTTTAGAATTCTGGGTTTGTATGTAATGCAATTTCTCTTGTTGGAAGAAGAATCACAGAGCAGTAGCTCTGTTTTTGAAATTTAAGGGTTAGGCAGCCCTCTCTGCCATATTCTAAATAAAGCTCCATAACCATTTCCGTTAAAAAAAAAACAACCCAAATTGGATTGTAGATGAAAAATTCAAAATCCCAGAGCTTTGGGTGGTCAAGCCCGGGTTTCATTTTTGAAACTGGGTTCTGATACCGTATGTAACACCCATCCAGGATGTTAGACAATTAATTCTTCTTCTTATACATACACAATAACAACTTTGCTTTAACATAATTTCATTGCATTTACACAATTCTTCTACATTTGCTCAATGATAAATCTAAATAGCATGTTGAAATAAGTAATAGGTTAACTCTAATATTTGCAACTTAAAACAAAAGTATATAAAAAATATCAACAACAAATACCACTAAAAAATACTTCTTCCTTAGTTTGTCGAAGCTCATCAATTGTAATGTAGTCCTAGGCACTTCCTAGTATTCTATTCCCGCTTTCCCAGAGTGAAACAATGAAATCCTCCCTTCCAAATAGGAGCCTAGTCAGCTTCCTAGCTCCAAGAAACCTTTCGGTTTCTTGCCCCTCCATGCCTGTGACTCCAAGAACAACAAAGCACAAATGCTCAAAGAAAACCATCACAAGAACTATATCTTCCAAGAATTTCACAACTTCTCATCATGCTCCAACCTCTTCGTTATCCTCCTCCTCTCTACTTCTTCTCCCCATTTATCAAGTTTCCATACACACTTCACCAAGTTTCCTCACCCCCCCTCATTATTATCCATCAACCTCCCTTATCTAGATATTTTGGGAAAATATTAAAATAAAACTAAATATAAATGACTTGCATTAAACAACAATAAATAAAATAAAAAGTCTTTATTCTCATGCTAGCTAATAAATGCTATTTGATAATTTTCCCCAAAATTTACATAACACCCCACCATGCTCATTTAATTCATCACACCCACCATCTATCAAAGTCAAGAAGGTATTTAATGCTTCTAGATATTTGTATGCAATATAATTTACATATTCAATAAACATTCAATTAAATAGTTGATAATTTAGTTTAATAATTAAAACATTAATTACTTATACTAGTGTACATGGGTAGGGTATGTGTGTGTAGCTAGCGGAAACATATCTCATGCATGTACTAATGATAAAAAATCATGGCCTCTAGTGCATAGTTCCTATATTATCACCAAGACATGTAGGACAACATATCAAGTAATGCATAATTTCATAATCTTAACGAACTAAATTACACCAATTCATCAATAACTCATTGTCACACTTAAAATATCAATATGAAATCAAAGAGGGTTTTAAACATGGTAGGAACCAAGTGAGTAAACAATAGTGACATCTCTAATCCGTAATCAATATTCTCAACTAACATCGAAGCATCCTTCCTTCCTAACCTACTTCCATCTTCCATCCTATCCTTTCCGCTGTTGGACTAAGATGGAGGGTCAACTATATTGACCTAACTCCAGATGGAACTTGTAAGAGGAAGTGTCATATATCTCGACCAAGCTTCCGCAATAGGAAACTAACAGTCTTCGTTACATGTATAGGGGAGCATGACTTCACATAGCCTTCCCACGACTCTAGGTTTCAGAGGATAAACGGTGGGAAATACCTCCACCGTTTATCTATCATCGACATCCTCTATGCGAAATGATGTGCATATTCCCACAAAGATGGGAACAAATGCACCTATAAAAAATTAAAAAATTACAGTGTCAATATGTTTCTAATTATGTTCACAAAAATATTATTACCGAGTTGCTACAACCAATCCCTATGTTTAGTGCATCCTCTTCTTCACACGGGTAATGACCAGATGCACCATATTTCACTCTGAACTGGTCAGTAACCCAACTGTTAGGGAATATCATTAACATATTCTATTTTAAATTATCAGGATATGACATGCTTCTACCATTCAATAGTATGAATTCTTTCATGTCACTTTCCCATTTCCTCCTATTTTGTTCATACAATGTGACCCGCGGTTGTGTTGCCTCAGAATTGTAAAGAATGAATTTTTTGATGGAATCAATTTATGAATTCGTTAATGTATTCATGAAATCAAGCCAACATATAGTACATATGACATAATGAAAATATACATTACTAATTTCAATGTGAATAGTTACTGTGTAGAAATTTGACAAATGATAAGTCACTTACTATTTATCCAACGCCTTTTTCCATTTGTTTGGAGAAGCTCCCCTTCACTTTTTTCTTCATCCCTTTAGTCGTCCGAAATTACTGCACCTGGTGTGTTTTCGATCTTCTTGACGTAATCATTGGAATAATAGAATGACTCATTTGATACATACCACTTTTCCATAGACCCCTCGGGTTTTTCCCTTTGACAAACAAATCCTTTCAATTTCTTCATGTACCTCTCTTAAAAAAAGCATCCAATGACAGGAGACCACCCCGACTAATTAAACCTCATCTACTAAGTGAACTAGAATATGAACCTGCAATTCCATGTAACTCAGTGGTAGTTCCTTGTTGAACGTACAAAAAATATCAACTATCTCTTGACGACACCATGTAATTCTAGCCATTTGAATCTCCTTTGATGTGATTCAATGTATAAATGCATAAAATTTAGATATGGAATGCCTTAGGTCATGAGGGAAGTCATGGTTCATAGACCCACACATGACCAGAGGATAATGACACTACAAAGTAAACACATAAAAAAATTAATCATGTTTTATCCCATGTCATAAAAATAAAAATTACAAATAATAAAATCAAATTTTTACATACATTGTACCTTTAGAAGGTTGAAATGGTCATGTGATTTGAACCCTGACAAATGGTATTGAAACACAGTCAAACAACGTCCTAGCAAATACTAATATAAAGAAGGCACCTTCACACCCAATATAAATTCATTTCCCAAAGAAATATCTTATTTCTTCAAAATCCATGGGACATCACCTTCTTTGAAAGACAAAGAAGGACGAACATCTCCTCTATTTTATTTTCTTGATGAATGTTTGTTTTTAGTTTTTGAAGAAATAAGATCTCTCCTCACAGTTGATGTGTTATATTCTTTCGATGATATGTGCCTCCTTAAAGAATATGAAACATTTTTAAATATATGCATGTGATCTAGTAAGTGAGCATTCTTAATATGTTCCCAATAGGGGAGCTTATAAAATATAGATTTCATTTTCATCCCTATGGAAAATTTATCAACATAGGTGTTGAATAATTATGGATCATCAAACATAGGTTCCCCATTTGAAATGAACATTTATGTAATCTTGTTCTCCTTATCTCTCATATGCTCTAAGCCATTCTAATAGTGTCATTATTGCAGGCCTTTGGGTTCTCTTTGGTTTATCATTGAAAGCGAATGTTGCTCTTCTTTAAGGGTGTTATTATGGGAGAATAGCTTCATGCATTCACACATTGGCTTATGTAGGTGGTTAGACCACCTATAATTTAGAGAATGTCCACAACATTTACATCCATGATATCCTTTAGTTACAAGACCTGTGAAATTATTGTACACATAACACGTTAGCATTTAAGAATAGAATGTCAATCACAGTGAATAAAATATGCAAATAAATTTTGTTACTTATATAAATAAAACAATAAACATGTTAATTACCAGAGAAAACTCCAAAGCCTACATAATCAAGTGTGGTGTAAGCACATATTCCATACAACATAAAACTCCTGTTTGTTACGATGGGTCTTGATACATTGTATACATGTATCCCTTCCCATAAATCCTTCAATTCATCTATAATGATTGTAAGTAGACATCCATATTCTTTACTTGTCTTCTACTAGGGACTATAAGAAACAATCTAATATGTTAATTCATCAGGGACAAAATAGGGGTGATATTGTTATTGATCACCACTACATGCCAAATATAATAGTTGGTGTTTTTGAGGGAATATGGATTCATGCCATCCATTTCTATGATGAGTCATAGAATTCATAATTCATCCTTTAATTATTTTTCCCATTTACTCTCTATATGATTCATGGATATTGAATATGTTGGAATTCACATAACTCTTGACTCACTTATATGCAAGGCATGTGATCCCTACAACATAGTTAATTATTTGCAACGAAAGGGCCTTTTAATCCTTGGGATTATAAGCACGTGCCTCACTATCTTATGAGGAGGACCATGCAATTTACCATTTTTATTTGATTTATGGTCCATGTCATGCCCACATTTCGCACATATACCTTTGTCAGCATATTATCCTCTATACAGAATACAATCATTCAACAATTCATGATATGATATATACTCAACACCCAACATTTTCAACGATTGATATTCCTCCTCACAGCTACTAGGAAAAACATTATCACTAGGAAGAACCCTAACTTTGAATATCATGTAGTTAGTTGACAGTAGAAATGTAGAATATCATTTAACATTTAAAAAAGAAACCATTTCTAATGTTGATTCCGTGACAAGATTTATCAAGATTAATATACGGAACTTGTAGGTCAATTACCTCAATATGGTCAAGAAACATGTGTTTGACATGTTAAAATTTGCTTTCACATTGTATAGTAACATTATTATCCCAAGATGGGTAGAATTTGACCAGGCACTAGGTCCAAAGAGAGGGGTGGTGGAAGAAGATTTTATGCTTTTGAAAATGGTATCACTGATATGAGCATCCTCCCCTAGCTCATCATTATTGAATGCGTCTAACAACAACAACCTTGGTTAAATAGTTGCATAGGGTTTATTAATTATAATTAATTAGATAATCTAACTGTCCTAATATGTTTTAGTTAAACAATGATTATTTCTTAATAATATTAATTAATTAATTGTTCATATTTGTTGATGATTAATTAATTAATTAATTGACTCATTAAAGATTTGAGTAATAAATTAGAGGGGCTTAATAACTTTAAATTATTAATAATAAGACTTTACATATCAAGGGGGGGGGGGGAAGAAGCATTAAAGGAAGGATAAGGTAATAAAGGCATGGGATAAGGTAATAATGGGGGGAGGATAAGGTAATTAACGGAGGATAGGGAGTCGGTGGATGGAGGAAGATATGATGGGGAAGAGTCCTACGAGAGAGGATTATGAAAATTTGGGGAGGAAGAATTATTAGAGGGGAGAAGACTGTATTTCTAGTTTGCATATTTTTCTGGTGTTGGGAGTTTGGTTTTGTGGTTTTGGTGAACCATCGCAGGGGGCACTAGGCTGCTGGGGGTTTTGGGCATGGGGGCCATGATTTCTTACGGTATCTTGGAGCTAGGGAGACGGACATGCTACTCCTAGCTGGCTGGGTGGTTAGTCAGTTTAGGCAAGGTTTGGTCAAAGCAGGAGGCTGGGCAAGGCAGTAGGGAGGACAACAAGATAAGCGAGAGTTTAGCATCACAAAGAGGTATTTTATTTTTGAATTTGCTGAGTTATGAGATGATTACGTAATTTATTTTCATGATGTGGATAAATTTAATTTCTGCTAAATATTATATGCTTATATGCTGATTAATGAATTATTTCTGCATTGAAAGAAATTTTGTGTTTAATTGTATGAAATTTTACCAGGCTTAAGTAATTTATGGTTCCTACACATGTTATCAGCGCTGTAGTTCACAATCTGGAGCCTTAAGGGCCTACCTACCCATCCAAAAATTTTAACAAACCCCACCCAGAAATTTAAAGAACCCTGAAACCCTTTAATTAGGTATAAATCCAAGCTCCAAGCTCCAACTCCACCTAACTTGCAAGCCAAGCACACAATTGTTTTTTTTAGTATATATGCAGATCTATATATATCTTTATATATAATGCTTCCCAAAATAATTATGGTCTACCCTTGAACTTCTAAATAGAAGTATAGATGACTGTATATAAATAGACATATGTAAAAGATATTTATTTAAACTATAAAAAATATATATACATATAAATATATATATAAAAAAAAATACTACTTAGAAACCCTAAAGAAGAGAGAGATTGTTACAGGAAAGGATAATCCTGTTGGAGCTTAATCAAGATAAATTATCTCCTTCTTAACTAATTTCGACATGTTTCGTAGCCTGAACTGCTTAATTAGTCCTTAGAGCCCTTGAACTACTCTTACCATTCTAGACCCTACCCACTTTTGTTTGGACACATCTTCATAAGAAAATTATGCAGTAGTGTTTTAAAGTCCACTACTTTGTGATACTAGCATTCCAAATCAAAAGGCATCCACAAAAAGAAATAGAGAAAGAAAACCATTTAGAAACAAAAGCTAGAAAGTCCAAACTTAAAATGACTAAAATTCTATTTCTGCACTAAACCATTAGATTTCTTTAAAAATCGAGGTCATTAACTGTAGGTGGATGGATTCCCAAGAAAAAGGTCACCCAGAATTTATTCTTTAAGTTTAAGCTGCTAAAGAAGAAATTTAGTAATTTAGTTTCAACGCATTTAGTAATTTAATTTCAGTCACCTAGTCCTTAAAGAAAGGAATAGAGTAGAAAGGAATAAAATAAATTAGTAAGAAAAAAAAAGGGAATAGAGTAAAAAAAAATATAAATATATATATATATATATATATATATATATATATATATATATAGAAATAGAAATAAAATAAATTATAAAATTATTGGGCCGAGAATAGGCCTTGAGAATGCAAGGAAATGTAAAGTCCTTGGGCTGAATGTCTGTGCACTACATTTGGCAGTAAAGCTCTAGAGCTCCCATTTCGAGACATTGATTTACATACCCTCCAATCATGGCATTCCATGAGAATCTGTTTGGTGTTGTCATTTGATCAAAAATCGCCTGGGCATCTGCCAATATGCTCGATTTTGTATAAATGGTTATGAGTGCGGTTTCTGATATGACATTTGGCATGAATCCAGATATGATCATGTGGGCATGAAGCCGAATGCCTTCTGTAGGGGATTTTTTATTGGCAGACGCCTGCAAGAGAGAAATACAGTCCAGATGAGAGTCTGTACCTATTTTGTCAGTCGATCCGCCTATCCCACATGACAATGTTTCATGGCTTCTTGTGAGGTGGCAGCTCCTGTTAATAAGGTGGGAAACACCTTGGATTTATGAAAATGACATAGGAAAGGTGTATTGTTTACTACTGAGCACAACAAATCCTTGTTGGCCTTCACCTCACGACCTCCTTTGAATGCAACTGTGGTACTTCGTTGTGTGTCCAAGAACAAACATTTCCAGCGCCACCGCCATACACAAGTTACCAAAGCCAAGAGAAAACGGCATGCCCTTTCCATTACACGTATCTCATTAGGGCTTAGCCACAGCCGAGGAACCACGCGCTGCACACAAAGAATACAAAAAATTTATTAATAAACAAAAAAAAAACGCAAGTTCAAGCCCGACTAGCGAATATCAAGCAAAAGAAAATCCAAGTAATGGCAACACACACACCAAGGAGGGAGCCAAAGATCACGCAGTATGCATCCAACTGCACAACGCAACCTGCAACCTGCAAGCCACACAACATAAGTCAACACGACACACAATCATAATGCATCAAGCGCCAAGCACAAATGTGTATCCTTGGGCATTAAACGCCAAGCACCCGAGATTTGCAAGCTACAAAACACAAAGCCAACACACCTACACCAGCACACAACACATCACAATCCAATGAAAATACTAGTGCAAAACGATCGAAGGGACGAGCCCACAAAGGATATATTTCAAAAAAAAACTATTACAAGCCAGTGCCTGGAAAGAAACATGTCTAGGATCAGTTTGCCAAAGACACTAGAGCATTGAAAATACACAAGCACCAGCGCCAAGAGCCGAGGGAGAGAGAAGAGAGGAGAGGCGATACTGAGGGAGCATTAGGGTTGAGGAGTTTAGGGTTTGTTAGGAGGCATGTAGGGTTTTAGGGTTAGGGGATAAGAACGGAGGAGAGGGGGGCACGTGGGCCTCATGCGAGGACTCACTGCCCGACTCTAGATTTTTTTTTTTATTAATTATTTTTATTCATTTATTATTTTAATTTTTCTTTATTTTTTTTATTTTAATTGTAATGTAATTGTTTTATTCTATTTTTTTTATTATTATTTTAGTTTATTATTATTTTATTATTTTTATATAAAAACAATATTTTATTAAAGATATTGTTATTATCTTTAATTAAGGTTTAAATTATTAATGTTTAATTTAGGTTAAATATTCATTATTTAATAACAATAATATTTAAATCTAAATATATACAAGGGATAACTAATCAACTAATTAATGTGAATAATTAGGAAGATTAATTAATTTAATTGGTTAATTAAATTAGGGATTAACTAAGTGATTAGTTAGGTACTTAAGTAGGATACCAAGGATAATATTAAAATTTCTGGATTTACTAAATGCGTTGATTAAGGCGACTGAAACTTAGGCTTTGTTGATTAAGCTTAGTCTAGATTATTAGTTTTTAATAATTAATCAACATTAGGTTGGAAGTCACCTTAATTAGTTGTAAGTGAAAAGTTTAAAGGATTTAGACTAGGACAAGCAGGAAGGAGGCGACATACACACTAAGAAAGTAAGATAGAGGAATTGGAGAGTATGGCGCAAATCTAGCGTAGCTACCAGGCAAGGGAGTCAATAGTTTTCTTAGGCAAAGAAATCAAGCTTAGACACTTTATCCCTAACCTAGACACCTCCGCTAAAGAGAGTAGCGTTTGTTTACAAACATGTAAAAAAAAACTTACGCCTAACCCTGTTTTCTAGTTAAGTTGCACAATGAGAAATGTCCTTGAACTCACCCTCACAACTTTGGTTGATGTAGGTTAAATCATACAGGATGGTTAGGACTCGAGGGAATCAAGGCAGAGGAGCATCGTCACAGTCACTGCCAACACCGCTAGCGCTGCCACCACCATCGCCAGAACTAGCTCTCATACTGCACTCGTTGGAGGTCATAAATGAGACTTTAAAAGGGTGACAACCAACACGGATCGAAGTGGAACCCCGACCATCTGGAATGGGTAATCCAGAAGCGTCAAGGGATTCAGGGGGTCGATCTCCACCCGAAGACATCAATAGAGAACTGCAGAAGATCAAACTTCCAGAGTTTGTCGGGGGTCGCGCCAGTGAACGTACAGAAGCATGGTTGGAAGGCACGACAAGGTGTTTTGCCTTAAGGGACTATGCATCCACCTCAAAAGCAAAGATAGTGATTTTTTAGTTAAGAGACAACACCTTGAACTGGTGGGGCTTTCTAGAAAGATAACTTCATCTTACCCCGGACACCATATCTTGGGAAAATTTCGAGGAGAGGTTTTGAAGGAAATATCTGCCAGATTACCATGAGGAATAGCAGGTAGGAGCATTTCATACTCTAGTACAGGGAAACAAAACCATAGAGGAATATGAGATTAGGTTTATGGAATTGGTTAAGTATGTTTTGTATATGGATAATGACCAATGACAGGCATAACATATTGTCTATGGGTTGAATCTTAAGATAAGGGCTATGGTGCAGATGTGGAAACCGTCTTCAGTAGCAGAAGCTCTGGAAAGTGCGTGTTATGCAGAGTAACACATGAATTTAACTGGAGGTACGAGACCGACCTTTCTGCAGCGTCTTGGATTCGTAGGGAAGGCCCCTAGGACATTTCCCAGGGGAGGGGGCTCAAGGCCACCTCCATATGGTAACAGAGTCGCACCAAGGACAATAGCCGCAGGGATTTCAATGGAAATGAGTTCAACATCTCATTCATCACCAACGACGCAGGCAGGTCCATGGTCATCTCAGGGAGAAACTAGTAGGGGCAGGGGTTCCAGGGGAAGGAACTCATTTTAGAGACAGTCACAGAATAGTGCGCAGGTTCAATCTCGTGTTACCTATTGGGGATGTCGAGGACCCCATGGGAAGAGCAAGTAGCAACCACCATATTTACGCAGTGTTTAATAATCGCTAGGACAAACATCAATCCACGGTGGTGGAGTCATCAGGTACGCTAAATCATATCAATGTTAAGATTTTATTTAATTCTAGTGAGACAGATACTTTCATTTCACCATCTGCATTAGAAAAGAGTGGGTTGGCATCCTACGAGCATGATGGATTTAAACAAGTCAAGATGGCTTTGGGGGAAAAACAAGCGGTAGGACCTAGCATTGATAATTGTATAGTATACCTGGGAGTGTGTACTACCAGGTTGAAGGTATACGTCACTGCTCTCGGGACGTACGACCTAATCATTGGGATGGATTGGTTAGAAGCTTACAAATCTTTAGTAGATTGTTTTGCAAAAAGGGTGCTCTGTGTAGATGAGAAAGGAAGGAAAGTAGAGATCCAGGGTGTATGAAGAAGGGTGTCATCACGCTTTATCTCAACTATGAAGGTTAAGCGATGCTTGAGGCAAGGGTGTCGAATATATGTATTTAAAAAATCTTCGATTTTGGTCTCTTTTTAGTTTTTATTTTCCTTTTTTCAAAGTTGTTTCTGCAAAGTTTTTTAATAAAGGGTATTTTTTTAAAATAATTGTTCTTTCCTCTTTAAAAATAATAAAAAAAATTCTAAATTTTTTTTGTTCTTTTAATTAATTTATTTTTTAACATAAATTACTGAAAAATAGTAATTAATAGAGAAAAAAAATGAGTGGATTTTAAGAATTTTATTTACTAGGCTATAAGTTCTCAACGTCATGGCTTCAATTAAGTCATTATTTTGATTTTGAAAATAAAACTGGTGTTAATAAAAATAAAATTGGTGTTATTGGTAGTATTACCTTTTGATTTTAGGATCAATTTAAAGGCTTTGGAGGGGAAGGAACTTTTGCATGGCATCCCCATGAGCTCTCTCAGTAGGTCTTCTTCCACATTTGTGTCTAAGTAGATCTGTCTCCACCACTTCCTCTCTTTCCTTCTTCTAGTTATTTTCTTTGTACATCAGTGAAGGTATATTGTAATAAAAAATTTCCCTAGAAGCCCTTCACTCCTTTCACTATAGCTTCCACTCATCGCCTCAAATTCTCATTTTCCCTATGGTACTTGTTGTGAAGATAGAGTGAAATTGGGAAGTCCATTTTATTCATCATGGGGGTGACCATGAGAAGGATCGCCATCATCCTTCATAATTCTTGCTCTATCCTAAGCCATATTCTCTTCATCATCCTCTATAAATATTTTTTTTGAAGGTAGATCCAAAGTGATGTGGATATATCTCCTTCTTCTTTTCTCCTCAAGCCCTACGTAGGAACTAAATTTTATACTACTAAAAGACTTTGTGACCTCCAAAATTTAGGCCACTTCTAGTTAGAGAACTCAACTTGAGTCCTAAAATATACCTTCCATCTGATTGACTACAAAATTTTCGTGAACATAGGCCATGAAATCCTAATTTGATATAGACTTTTAATATTTCACTTGGATCTCTATAGATTCATGTTTTCTATGACAAAAGGGTCAAACCATGGTAATAGGGAGAGACTAGAGACTAGTATCAATACATTTTTTGTCTACCCAAGACTGTAGAGCACTAACTAAAGTGTCTCCATTTTATTCACCTCTTCCCTTTGATGAATACTTGAGAGCACTCCATACCTTTTTAACATTATGGAAGTGTAAGAAGAGATTTGAAACTATTTGTAA
Source organism: Picea engelmannii (assembly GCA_009831015.1). Classification (NCBI taxonomy): domain Eukaryota; kingdom Viridiplantae; phylum Streptophyta; class Pinopsida; order Pinales; family Pinaceae; genus Picea; species Picea engelmannii. The sequence goes on along the minus strand of ML784378.1, from coordinate 513,481 downwards.
ATGATCCCCGGAAAGAAAAAATCTACTTGGGTTTGTTAGTGCTACTTTGTAGGATCTCCCTTATAACAAGGACATTGTTTCTTAAAACCAACTAACAAGAGTTTTATTTTGGAGAAGATAACATTTTGCACATAGATTTATACCACCATTGCTTTTTACTTTCACTTGGGAAAGAGAAGATACCAGAAAACACCTATACATTGTATTGATTGTAGAGTATTATCTAATCTGTCTCCCTTCCACTAACCTATAACCTAACTTTTTAAGAGAACTACATACATGTTGAACATTGTGGCAGTACGAAGAGATGCAAAATAAATTACGAATTTTCCTCTACCATGGTTTTTTGAGGCCCATTTTTTCAGGTTGCACCATGTAATGACATTGTTTCTTCAAACTAACCACATAGAATCCTTCAGTATTTTACGAGCCAAAATTTTCCAATGATTGCCACTACCATTGATTTCCTTCTATCAATTGGAAAGAAAAGATACATGATAGCACAGCCCCACATTGTAAAATATTGGAGGAAGCGTTAGCTTCCTAACATAGTGAATCCCTATATTTTCCCTCTTTAATATTACTCTACATATGGAGGGCCCTGTATGTAGACCAGTCATTTGTTGGAGGAAGTGTTTGATTCCCAACATAGTGAATCCTTTCCTTCTTCCTACTTAATCATAGTCTACTTAAACAGGACCCTATATGCAAAACATTCATTTAACAGAGGTTCCTTAAGACTGAACTCAATTTTCATTTAACAACCATGCTAAAACGTGGTATCCTTATTTTATTATATAAATCTACTAGATAAGAAAAATTCAATATGAAACCAAAGCTAGCTATGACTTGTGCATTGTTTTTGCCATGCACACATTTTCCATCCTTAAAATACCATCTAATGTGGTTTCCAGCTAAATAAAAAACCTTTGTTAAGGTCTTCGAGAGTATGTATTCCTCTTAATTTACCACCCCCTTATCTGCCAAATATTTGGAAAATGAGGATTTGTTTTTGAGACTCCAACTACCTAAGGATTTGAAGACCCTGTTGTTATTTGACTAATAGATTTGTTTTTGTTCTTTAAAGTTTTTACAGCAAATTTAAATAACTGAAATTATCAAATGAAATAGTTAACTACCCATATTTTAATTTTTCATAAAATTTAAATGAATAAATACCCTATTATTTAGAGATGTTGGTTTTTATATTTTGTATATAAAGCTATATGAATCTTATGAACTACTATGTTTTTTCATGGAGTCCCATATATCCTATTTGGGTATTCTAATGATGATAATAAAAAATATTGATTTCATTAGTTGGTTGATTGCTAATACATTGTTATATAGTTAAATGTTTTGCAATAATTAATATTCTTATTTCTTCCATGCAGTATTGGAGTCTTTCAGTTCAAATCGGAAATTCAATTTCCATCTTTATTTGTTTTCAATTTAGACGGGAATTTAGATACCTTAGGAGTCTAACATTTGCATATGATGCCATTTTACGGGCGGTTCTGGGTGTTTACAAGGACACTCATTTCGGGTAAGAGGAAAAGAAGGCCGAAGACTTTCCTCAAGTGCTTGTATTTTCTTTAACTTGGCAGTGGTCCCGAGTTTGAACAGAACTTTAAGTATATCCTTGTTTTATTGTATATTTTTTTTTTAGTTTTATGGGCCTCACATAGTGGCAACATTTACATGTAAGATAGTTCAAATGAAATTGAACAGATTTTGGGTAAGAGGAAAACAAGGCTGAAGACTTTCCTCAAGTGCTTGTATTTTCTTAAACTTGGCAGTGGTCCCGAGTTTGAACAGAACTTTATTGTATATTTTTTTTTAGTTTTATGGGCCTCACATAGTGGCAACATTTACATGTAAGATAGTTCAAATGAAATTGAACAGAACTTTAAGTATATCCTTGTTTTATTGCATATTTTCTTTTTAGTTTTATGGGCTTTACAAAGTGGCAACATTTACATGTAAGATAGTTCAAATGCAATTATGCAATTGAACATAACTTTAAATATATCCTTGTTTTATTGTATATTTTATTTTTAGTTTTATGGGCTTTACATAGTGGCAACGTTTACATGTAAGATAGTTCAAATGCAATGGTAAAACTTATACAAATTGGTATTTTATAAATATCTCTATGGTGTGGTGTGTATATTGGAGTTGATTAATTTTTTAATGCATTTCTTTGTTTCCTTTTCAATATTTACATATAAGATAGTTCAAGTGTAATGGTAAAAATTACACAAATTGGTATTTTACAAATATCTCTATGGTGTGTATTGCAGTTGATTAATTTTTTAATGCATTTCCTTATTTCTTTTCTTTTTCTTTTTTGGTAAAAAAAAGGGATACAAAACACAATGTAGAAAGATGCATTTTTTATATATTATTTTATTCAATTGAATGGTTTATGATTTTTGGATTTTTTTAGTGTAGGATAGAATGGAAAATAAAATATAGGTTGAATGTATTGATAGCACTTGTTGAGGATGAGATTTATTTATTTATTGAATTAGGGTTCAACATGACTTGCATACGAAGTGTTAATTTTAAGTTATAAATAAGTAAATACTTAGTGGTGGTCAAAAATATGGAAAACAAAGGTCACCAAAAAAAACCAAAGTATTCTTAGTTGGGTTTTAAAAATAGAGTACCGACATCATATATGATTCAAAAAGGATAACAATGACCCTAGTTTTTGTCATTTATGGAAGGAACAAGATATATTTGTAATTTAATTATTCAATATCCTTATACTAGTGCTAAGGAAATGGTGAAAGAGAGAGTGAGAAGGAACACTGATCTGTTGATAGAAAAAAAATATTCACCAATCAAAGAGGGTCTTCATGTAACACTAGAAAAAAAATATTCCTATTAAAAGATCATTTTATTAAATTTAAAGTAACTATAGATTCAGGTACTAACAATTCAATAAAGCTCTTAATTTTAAGATGTCTCTTAAAACTGGTAAACATAAAAGAAATAAAAAAATTGCAAATATTTTAAAATTCTTTACTATAATCTATTAAATGGAAAGTGTCAACTTATCATAATTTAATTCCAAAACCTTTTACAAATCATATCAAAAAAATCTATGATCTTTTTAAAAAAAATTCCTTCACGCATAATTGAACATGAATGTAAATGGACTATCAAAAGAAGTACAGCTTGTGGTAGAAGAAGTTATGCAACTAGATAGTGTTCTCACTATTTTTCTTCTTATGATCATGAAGAATTTTATGAAGCTGCATTTAGTGTTAAGAAGATGTATTTTTATAAGCCGTTTATTATTTATTTAGTTTTTCCTTAGAGAAATATACATGTATCTTTATTAAAAGACTTGTATAAAGTTTAATAATTTAAATATGTGGAAGTTTCTAACTAGGGAGTAGGTATAGTTTTAAATAGATTATATGTTTTCTCAAAAAACAATAAAAAGTTTGAAAAGTAGACATGGTCTTTTTGACAGGGTTGCGAGAATCTTAAAATTATAATTATTTATTCAATGATAAAGATAAATTAAGGATTTAAAAAAATAATCACCTCAAGAGTGGAATGAATCATCCCACTCTAAATCACCTCAAGCAAAGAAGTTAAGAGATATGCTTCTTGATGAAGATTGGTGGTCTGAGTGTAGATATGTTGTTTCTTTCACAACTCCAATTTTAGAGTTGATTAAGTATGCATATTCTAATTCCCCTACTCTTAGGGAAATATATGAATGTATGGGTATCATGGTGGGAAAGGTAAGGCACATAATTCATAAGAGAAACCACTCTTTGGAGTTTTCCCAAGAAATTCACAATATAATATATAAGAGATGACTCAAACTCAATACCTCTCTTCATGTGGCTGAATATGCCATTAATATAAACTGTAATATGGAGAGACCACATAAATTTATACCAATTGATTATGAAAGGGTAAATAATAGGATTCTTGATGCCATAAGCAATATGTATACTCCTTATGAAGTAAGTGTGATGCGGGAACAATTTATTTATTTTGGTACCTTAAGGCCCCCTACATTCACTCATGATGCAAGGTAAGAAATCAATATTTATACACAAAATAATCCCATTGGATGGTGGAGAATGTATGGGCAGAAGTCCAAGATCTTCAAAAACTTGCCTTGTGCTTTCTATCTCACATTTTTAGTTCCTTTGTGGCATAAAGGAATTGATCCACCTATAATTTCATTTCCTATGTTAAGAGGAACATGCTTACCTCGAATAGAGTGAAGAAATTGGTTTATGTGCATAGTACTCTTCTACTTTTTTCAAGGAAACTACCTGAGGATTTAAAAGGCATTGCAACACGATGGGATGTGGATGTTGAAGATGTTACTCAGATTGATGATGGTGAGAATAATTCATCACCAAATGTAGGCTGGTTGGCATACCCTTAGATGAAATTGCATTTAATCTTTAGCATCATCCCTATGCACCACATGTCTCTGAGCATTTGAGCCTTAGTGGGCTATCAAACAACAAACTTTACCATGTAACCAAGTCCGATTGGCAGATCAGAGCTTCAATTTTATATTTTGGTTGATATTATCCACTAGCACAACCACATAATTGTGGCTGATCAACGCCGAAAGGCTGATAAGATGAAAAGAATCCTTAAAAGAATATATTAAATTTTATTATTGATTAACAAATAAATGGTTGAGCTTCATTTATCTGGTGTTAATATTTTAATTTCTGTTAATCACTTAGGTGGCAATCAGTTAGCTATCAAAGTAATTTTTAAATATGATTAG
>ML784378.1:492675-508648 GCA_009831015.1 Picea engelmannii | reverse complement strand
AAGTTAATGATTGAAATCACAGCCATTTATTTTGTGTGACTACTAAGAATATTCCAGCCATATTTAATCCTGTCCATAGAAAACTTATTAAGCACTAAACCCCTATTAAATCTGCCCATTGTCAATAGGTATACGCCTTTCGGCGTAACTAGTAGTTTCTTTGATTAGAAGAACTAACAAACATGTAATGATTATAAACCTTAATCTTCCATAAGACACGAAACTACTGATACCATTCCTTTTTATAATATTCTACGGGTAAACGACGTGATCAAATTCAAAGGGAGTTGTATATGCTGCAAAACATCCGTCGTCATTCATTCAATTCAATGTTGGACTGAAAACACACTTAGGGCGGAAATTTACTATTCTAGATGCCTACACAATAAATTTGCAACGCTCCTACTTTGATATTTCTCCTTCTTACAAAAATGCAATCACTTTTCTCTTATGATGCTTGATCATCAACATGGAGTTCGGATCATATTCTGAAAGGTAGACCAAGGTTCAAATGAAAGACTACAATGTAGAGCCTTTTCTTTTGCTCTTGGCCTGAGGTGTGAGTGTTCCTCCAAGTTATGCCTAGCTTATTTTATTTAGAATAAAATCCCATGGGGTACCTCTTAAATATCATTTTCTATTAATATTGGGAAAGCTATATACGCTAATAACTTTTGATTTGATAGCTTGAGAAACTTTCACTACCATTGTGGGAACATTTTGTCTCCATATTAGAGAAGCCAGAGAGAATGAGTAACCATGGAGATGATTAGAATGAGTTGGCGTCTAGTGGAGATGCTTATAATGAGTTGGAATCCAATTCATGTTGGATTTTATTAATTTTTTCCCTTCGGACTTGGAATTAGTTTTAGACGTGAGAGGATTCTTCTTTGTCTTTGGTGTCCTGGAGGTATGCATTTTTTCCATGATGGTTAAGAACATGTGTTTCCTCTTAAGAGGTCCTAGTTGTTAAATCGTTGAGTTGAGGGGTTAGTTTTCCCTCAAATAAGGGGTCTCATGCGCCAATTTCGTGTCTCACTTGACCCGTGACCTTAAAAAAAGATTATTATTATTATTTTATGTATGTGTGTATTATTTGTATCTATGTAAATGTTCTTGCATGGACAACTCATTTATCTTTGCCTCATGGATTTGTGCACTTTGCATACTCCTATGTGAATGTGTGCATTCTCTCCTCATGTTTATGCGTGAATGTTCTCATTGACACATATTTTAACAACTAGTTCATAATGTGAACATTTATTGGTGGGACTATTCTATCTATTAGAAGTTTTTTATATTTTTTTATTATTGGAATCTGACGATCCAGTTGTTGGTAATGTTATCTCTCATATTTTCCCTAGACATAAACTCCCAACCTATTAAATGGGAAAACTTAAGGAAACAAATAATGAGATAAACCAATGTCACCTCAACAACCCTACCTCTACACTTATAGAATATGGTCACTAACCTAAGGGGAGAATCTCAATTTTCAAACTATGTCCTGTCGTTGTAAATAAGGAACTTCTCTAAAGGTATGATTAATTAAAAAAATAAAATACAATACCAAATGATGCTCATTCACAATCTACCATTCATCAAGAAAAAAAATGCAAAACAATGAAGTGTGTCTTATACATCAAACATTCATTTTTTAAGTGGCATTATTCCATGGTCACTCAAGTTCTTTTGAAACAAATGTTTTCTAGGAAAGAGAAAAAAAAATAAAGAAAAAGGATTTAGTGGAGGGTGTTCCATATGCTACAACCCTCACATATACCTGTAGGATTGGACACCAATGATACGAGAGGGTACAATCTTCCTGAATTTTGTTTTCGGTGCATTGTAACAGTTCGACGACTGAATGGATGGTTTCATGATATCTAGGGGGACTTTCTGTATACTTGAATGCATGTCGATGTGAAACTCGGGGTTCAGGTGTTTTTTAATGCAATACAACTTGAGTGGGTACCAACAAAGGTTACACTGACTTCCAACAGGATGAGATACAATATCTAGGAAACCTCTGAACTTGTCCCTATCTCTGCATGTATTGATCCCAAACCACAGTTTGCATAGATGGATCCACTACCATAAAATCCTATAATCCATATAATATATACAATATAAACAATTGATATCTACAATTCCATACATTCCTTGAAATTTATATCCAATTTGTAAAAAAAATTGATAAAAAATACAGTACAAAAATTTCAAAAAGTCTAATATCTAGATTAATCCTTTGTCGATCTATATGATGTCCCTGATAAGTGTGTGCCCACTCTATTCTTTTAGTTATTGAAACTAACTTACTTTGTATTACACATATCGAGTATTGAACAATTTTTCTTATAATGTAATGTGAACATTTGTGAGTTTGTATGATGGCGACCCCATGATCTTGACCCCCCATTTTTCAATAATTTGTATGTGTCAAACATGCTAATATTTTTTAAGGCTTTTGTTTAATTTGAGGGGAGATACGAAGTTTATTTTGGGTAAACATTTTATTTACAATTCATGGACAAGGATTTAAATTTTTGTATGGAAAATTATTCTATTAATTTATGATAGAGTAATTTTGAAATTAATTTTGGCATTAAAAAAAATTATTATTGAGTGTAAATTTATTTTAAACTTAGAGTTATTAATTATCTAGAGGGATTAAGTTTTTTGAATTATAATTTTTTTGAACATCTATGTCATACTTACTTGGTTGTAAAGCACGTCGTTACTCTATATACAACAAATAAATATTATATCATATGCATTTTTGTTGAGGGTTTACAATTTTAGAAATGAAAGCTATATATTGTATAGCATAACATATAGATATTAGGGGGGTTAAAAATTAGGAAATAAAATGGATTTCTCTTCTCTTGAAGATTCATAATGGCATATTTGTTCTCCTCGGATGTTGTTCTTCCTCCTCTTGATTGTTTTATGATAAGGAATTTCTCCATGAAACATAAAACTCTCACACCTACAACAATTTATAAGGTTGCTTTGACATTACATGGATCAACATATATTGAATTGTTGTGTATTATTCCTTCAATTTGGGACCCCTCAAAATGAATGATTTTCTAAGGGTAATGAAGATATCATGTGGATTCCCTAGGTTTCTGTTCAAGGAAAATCTTATGGTTGAAATTTTTCCCATGGGAGAAATTAGGGGGTTCCAATGTTTGATTGGTTAAAATTTTTTCCGATGTAGTTCTTTATTTTCATTTACTCCGAATTTATTTATAAAAAAATATGTATAAAGAGTTAACCCGAAAACATTTTTGAGAGACAGGGAAAAACATTAAATTCCACCCGCAATATTTGAATTTAAACTTTACATTTTCCACGATTTTCAAGAATAGGGACTTTTGGTAGTGATTTTTCCCTCCCCATTTGGTACAAATGGGGCTCCATGCTTTCATTCGCCCCTATTTGCAAATGTGAGACATGGAAAATTTATGAAGTCCTCTTATTGAAACACCATTATAGAATCTATCTAACATCAATCAACGACCACCACTGGATTAGATCCGAGTCCATATATTTCATAGCATGGAAAATCGAGCAAAGGTTTATGCAGAATAGAACAACAATGTTCTCTATTTTGATAGAAATGAATCCCATTAAAAACACATTTCTACAACCACAACAGAGAACTATCTTTATGAAGATATACTTCTTTATGTTTTACAGTTGATGCATACTTCTTTTTAATGGATTTCATCTAATTCTTGAAAGTATTTTGTTTGATGGAGCTTACACATGGAAGTGTAATCATGTCAAAATTTAATTTAATATCTCCAAGGAAAAATTATGAGGTGATATTGATTTTTTTTTAATCGTTGGTGAATTTAATTTTAGTATCGATGACAAAAAGTCTCTACTTATTGAATATCACGAGGCCTTCAATTAGTAAACCTGTGACATAACACGTGTGTTCATGGGATATTAAAGAATACCCCTAAATTCACTAAATATTGATAATTACCTTCCAAAATCGTTTTGTTCGACCCCCCTCCCAATACATTTTTCCAATAAGAAACTCCTTATTTTAATAGATATTCCTACCTTTTATTAGACTCCCATTTTTAAAATCTGCAATACCTATAAACCCCCTTGTACCTTCCATCGCCCCCTTTCCCCCTCCCTAATACATATCAATTTTAAAACACCCTTTATGAATGAATGTGATAAGATATTGTTCAATGAGAAGATGCCCCAATGTAGAAGACCATGAAATGTTGATGTAATATCATGTGTCTTTTATTTCCTAACGAAAAAATGAACTTTGATCTCGTGGTTAATATTCCACTCTGAATTATTTTTTCAAAATAGAGTTTTCTCCTATCAACCACGGAGCCTTCTAGTATTGGATTCATTTATCATCAAATGAGCCAAAATATTTTTCTTTTAAAATTAATGTCGCATATGTAGGTAAGTTCTTAGGTCTTGATTAGATTTGAGTATTTTTTGTTAAATATGTTTTTCATTTATTCAACAAGTTCACATTTGTTCTGTTCCAAATGCTTTCAAATAAGTTTAATTGGAAAATCACATTTTGTTTTCCATATAAGTTGCTAGGGCTTGATTATATTTGAGTATTTTTTGTTAAATAGGAATTGCATTTCTTCAACAAGTTCACACATGTTCTGTTCCAACTGCTTTCAAATAAGTTTATTTGGAAAATCACATTTTGTTTTCCATATATACCTTTAGATCAAGAGCAACTAACGACATGCCATTTTAGTTTGCAACAAATTAACAATGTAGAATAAGTTTGCAAAACAAGTCCTGATACAACGCTTGAACATATTTAGAATCCTAGTATTGATGATGAGCTTCAACAAGTGGCTTTATAGTTTGGAGATTCATTTCATGTACACTGTATTTTTATTTTATGACATGGTATTGTTTGAATGCATTTTTCTCTTTCAAAGATTCCTTTGCATAATTTTGACAAATGTATTCTTCTTTAATCTGTTTTCAGTGGCAAGAGTTCCAAGTATGTCTATGTCTATTGTTAAGATTGAATTGCGACGGATCATTAGCAATCACACTCTCTTTTTCCAATATCAAAATGTTTTTGCACCCTTGGTGAAATGCGAGGTGGACTACAAAAAGGTAGTGCAATAAAATGCTAATAATAACATTTCAGTATTTTAATGCTAATAAAAACATTTCATTAATAACATTTCATTATTTTTATTGCCAAGCACACACTCATAAATTTCTAGCTTAAATAAATATAATTTTAGTGTAATCATGATCTGTTAAAATGTTATAAATTCTAACTTAAATAAATCTAATTTCAGTGTTATCGTGATATGGTATGCATAGATGATTTTAGGGGCGAAATTTCGCTCATGGGTGAAATTAAGGGGCCTCTAATTTTTTATTGGGCGAATTTTTTGTATTAGAGTGATTTTTTTAAACTTATTTTATTAGCCCGTAATTTATTTTAAGGTAAAAATCGTGTACAGGGTTAGCCCAAGTTTTTAGGAGGGATAGAGGAAAACAAATTATATTTAGCCCCTGAAATTTGGAGGAACAAGCTTCCATTAGCCAAATTTCTAGAAATATGGGAATTTATGATAGCTTCTTCGCCCTACCATTTGGTAAAATCGGGATTTATGGTTTAATTTCACCCCGATTTTGTGGTATGGGCAGTGGGCACTCAGCACTGGGTAGCTACAGCCTACAATCGTCCCTTTGCCCGATTTCAATCTTCCCTTTGCCCGATTTCCAAAGAACATGGATTTTTGGCCCTCCCACATGGTATAAATTATATGGGATCTGAAATGCATTCCCCAGTTTACATCTTCGTTCTTCTGTTACCTCTTATTTCCCCTTTGGGCCTTGAGGTTTACGGGTTTAGTATTTTACTCTTGAACTTTCTTCTGGTTGGTAACGGGTTACTCCCAGGTTCGGCCCAGGTACCAGTTGGCAGACTGCAGTGACCATATTTTGTTATTCCAATACCCCGCTCGCAGAGGAGGACCCCGCTCGCAGAGGAGGACTCACAGAGAATAACCCCACTCGAAGCTCCGTGCTAAGGCTCGACCACAGTGGTACACATTTTTCACCTCACTATAGAGCTTCAAGTACATAGTTCAAGTATATATGGGTTTGTGTATTGTTAATGTCCTTTTCCTAAACTGAAAATAGTTATACGTTCATGTTCTTTTGTGATATGGATATATATACATTTTGGATAGCCACATTGTATGCATCCAATGCAACTGCTAAAAGGTAATCCCAAACCTACAAGTGACTTAGCATGCTGCGATTATGTTTTTGTCTTTGCATAGCTTTCTAAATTTGCCACTGAACAAATCTTTGAAATTTAGGTTTTATCCAAAATTTGACTTCTCCTCAAAGCAACTTTCAGAGGAATCATTTGCTATCTATTGTTTGCTAGTCTAGTGTCATTTTCCCTAGGATCTAAGTCAACAACTCAGCAAGGGTCTTCTAGTGGTATAGAGGTAAAGCAGGGGTGCCCCCTTTCACCCACCTTATCCGGGAACTATATTGACAAGCTAGAATCATTTATGCCAACTGTACTAGTCTGAAGATGATTTCTATTTAGAATGGGTATGCCACATGTGACAAAACAAGAGGGTAGGCACTCTATTAGTTTGGGCCCAATCTAACTCAAGTAGTCTATTGAGCTTCACCTTCTAGCCTAAAACCATCACTTTCTAGTTATTAAAACCATTTTTAGTAATATTTCTATCACTCCTAATCTAGTCCAAGAGTGATCCTGGAGAGGTATTTTTGCACAATTAATATTTTCCACGGACATTTTCTATTGATAAGATTCCAAATACTTTTTCCAGCTAGAGCATTTCCAAACAGATGAATATGTTTGAGGCCCCAACCCCCTTCATTGTTTGTCTAAGGGTTTTCCATTTAACAAGATGATAACCTCCTTGATTCAAGTTCCCTTTCCAAAGGAAACTAAAACAATTTTTTTGTATCTTCTCAAGAACCCCTTAGGGAATGTATTGGTTCTCTTGGATTCTTGAATGTATTGATAAGCCCCTCGGGCCTCTACCACTAGTAAGAATAAATATGGAGACATAGGGAATCATTGCCTTAGTCCTCTAGTTGGAGTGAACAAGGAAGAGGCAAACCCATTAATAAGTACAACAAATGAAACAATGGAAACACAACCCATTCTCCAATTGACAACATCTAGTTTTGAAACCAATTTGTATCAACAAAAGCCTTAAGTATAACCAACAAGTCCTAGTATATGCCTTAGAAAGATCTAGTTTTCACACCATGGTGGGAATCTTTTTTAATATATAATAGAGTGAAGACCTTCTTGTGTAGATACAATAGCTTCATGGATCTATCTTCATGGAATCTATAAGCATCACAGCAAAGACAAAGCTTAACAGATCTTCTATGAGATTCCAGAGGAAGAAAAAAACCTAGATGATGTTATAGACAACACTTTGATGGATGGACATTTCAAAGTCAATAAAGTTATTTAAACTGATGAAATATATCAGTCATCTACCTGATATGACTAAATATACTGCCCTCATGGATGGACTATGCAAGGAAGGCACACCCCCAAGTGGTCAATAGACAATTCCATAACCTCTTAAAAAAGGTTTGATATGATACTATGAGATATTCAGCAGCAAACAACAACCTTTGTAAAGATATCGATGAAATGCACCAGGAAAGATTCAGTAGCAGTGAGTGACTTACAATTGACGAAGTGCAGGAGTGACTTTGGCAATAATGCAGAAGCAAGCTATCTGAAACATTTTTTGTAGCTAAGATTAATGAGGTGATCTGAGTGGAATTTCCATGAGTACACCAGGTGTTTACTCTGAAAAAAAATTTGAATTAGGTTTAGTGGGCTGCACATCCTGATTAAATGCACCAGTTGATCAATTTAAATGGGTTTATCTTAGCAGTTAGTGTGTTGCAACTTGCAACTGATGAAGTTCCCTAGGGATATTTCAATGATATTGTTCACAATTATAATCTAGAATTGGTTGGATAAAATGTTTAGTGGCTTGCATTTGTCGTTGATAAGAGTGTACCTTGTGAAGTTCAATAGTGAGTTGTACTTCTATGAAATGGACTAACCTGCTTTTATGTCTTGAACTGAGGTTTGTTTGAAACTTTCTAAAGCACACCTCCTTTTTGTTATGCATTTGACTATTGAGGTTGTGAAATTTGACTCTTGAGGTTGTGAAATCTTTTGTTGCATTCTTTGAATGCCCAGACTCCACATCTATTGAGTACTTGTTCCCATTATAATATACAATAAGTAGTAATAATTGTCATGGCATGCCTTAGTTACAGTGCATCTTTTTTAATTAGACATCTGCAACTACTTGAATGTCTTGTCTCTGCTGTCCAAATTGTAGCCACTGAGACAACTATTATCCCAGTGGCTTCCTGCTTTGACCTTGCAGCAATCAGCTTGATTTGCAAGCTTTCATGGGTGTGCCCCTTGGAGAGGATATCAATTGGTGACCAATCCATTTTTTTAGGCATAAGTTATCTTATTTGTAGCCAGGTTAGGTGGTTTAGTATATGGAAGCTCGTTTTGTCTATGGGCACACATCCCAAATAAATGCAAGTCTGCTAGAATTCAGGGAACTATTTTTCCATTTCCACTGGGACCCCTAGGCATGGGACCTCCAATATTGCAACTGCTGTGTCAAGCTGTACCCAGAGGGAAGGTATATTCCCTGAAAGGCCTGGTCAACCATAATGCCATTTTTGTTCAAATTTCCAGCTCATGGTAACAATTTGTTGCACTCGGATTAAAATCCTAGTAGCTAGAAATGAAAAGCTTTAACCTACTCTGAAAGTTGCAAATCTAATCTATGCTCAAAAATTGAAACACATCACACTGGAAAAAACATGAACAACAAGAACTAAGTGGACTGTCATACCTGTTATTTCTTTCTGATTAACACAAGAAAAAAATCAATACAACAACTCATTCAAAACTGAATTTATGAACACCTTGCCCTTGCCTTTATGTTATAGACTAAGAAGGCAGAGGTTATTCTCACAGCGATTGGTGTGAGAATAGTGGCAATTGACCACAAAACTACTCCCAATTCCAATACATGCTTGCCACCAACTTTATCTGCCCATATACCTCCAACAATCTGAGTAAGCAGGTAACCCCATAAAAATGAAGACTGCACCAAGCCAATAGTTGTTGGGCTCCAATTAAACTCTCTAGACATGGGAAGGATGGAAATACACTATCATCAAAGTTCACTGCTTGACCTTGTTTATACATAAAGATAGAGGCCATAAAATCATTATTACTTAGAGGATTGTATCTACTATAATTTAAATTCCTCAAACTAACGACTACAGGAGCAGATGTAAACACATTATCAACATGGCCATTGATATAATTCTACTAAAGTAAAAAAATTACCTAAATTTTGGTTTTCTAGAAAGATAACAAGACTAAAATGTCTGAGAAAAAAAAGGAGGCCATCGGAATAGAGATTATCAAGGCGAAGTTCCCTTTGCCTCTCTCTAGTTGTCAAAATCCTTTTATCCCATTGCTTGGATTAGGAGCTCCCAGAGGTGGTTTGATTAATCCTTCTAAAGGGTCAACTGGGTGTCTACTTTGAATTGTTTGAAGTATGTGGTTCTATTGAAGACTGAACCACTATCCCAACTCCCAACAGTTTGCCAATGCATCCTGATCCCTTTCTGCTTTGAGGGCACCAATTTATCCATTATAATCAAGTATAATCTGTTAAATTTAGAGTTGTTATTAAGTTATTTTCAATTTACTAGAGCATAACAGCATAAGTAGGATCACTGAAAGAAACAGAATCACAAGGTACACAAAATTTTATTCTGGGAAACCCTCATGGGGGAGAAAACCCAACAAAAATTCCTCAATAATAGATTGCCAATACGATGCCAAGACTAAAGACCAAAACACTAAAGAATATCCAAGACTAAGCATGCACCTCTCTCTCCTTCTTCTTGCAACTGCAGCTTCCTTGAAAACTTGCGCACTAGATGAGTGAGTGAGTGAGTGAATGAATAAGGTGACATCCTCTCTTATTTATACTAAATGAGCGGTGCTAGGGTTATGTCTCTTCACCAAGCAAGGCTGACTTCTTCCAATAGTGGTTAAAACCACTTTAATAAACCCTAGGGGACAATTTCTCAATTACCACCATATGAATATGGTTTGACCAATCCACAAAAGGGGATTTTGTCATACATAAGTCTCGGCATGATCAATCCACAAAAGGGGATTCGATCTACAAGATAATAACTCAATTATAATTAGAATATTCTTCGAAGTTACAATATTTCAACATAATCTTGCCTATAATCTAAATCTCTTAGATATGTTTGATTTGTTCTGATATGGTTATGGGTGTTGTTTTTGATGTCCATGAGCTTTCAATCAAGTTTGGTGGTCAAGCTCACCTCCATATCCTAAAGTTTATCAGCCATGGTTTGCTTCATGCCTTTTCGGAAAGGGATAAGAGTGGTTTTGATTCTAGTGTTCATCTCTGCAGCAAGGGTGAAGATGTTTCTTTTGGTTCTTGTCAAACTAGGATCGACTATCCAGATCAGTCCCTTCCCTGTTGAAATAGAGGATGCATTGTTATGGGTTTTAAGCTCCTCTCGATGCAGACTCTCTTTAAGCTCCCACTCTTGAAGGATCTCCATTTCATCATCTTTAAAACAATCATGCATTTTGATGTTAATATCTTTTTCCTGATTGGCTCAGGATTTCTTCCTTCATTCTTTCCATTCGTTATTATGTCACCTCATTTCTGTAATCACTTGTGTTTGGAGGGTGCCGAGTCATATTTATTATATCAAGAGAGCAGTAAGAATTACTATTTTGAGAAGAAGACTACTGGCAAGGAAGGGATTCCATTTAATGACTAACTATACTATACCTGCTCATGATTATGGGATGTTAGTTGGACTTCTTTGATCTTTTCGGAGATTATTATTTTTCAGCTTTCATACCATTGAGTTGAGACATCAACATTGGAGTTCGTATCAATGGTTTCATTCACAAGTTTATCAAGCATTTTGTTTCTGGTTCTATTGGTTGCAATGATAAGAATTTTTTTGAAACTTCTTTGAAATAATTCTGATTTCCCTTTAATTTGGCATAAACTACCCAACATAGGTACATTTTCCACACTTTCTTATATAGGAGGGATGCAATTTTCTTTGAATTCCCCTCTACTTCAAGGATTTTGAAACCTTCAATTGCAATCTTTATGCCAGATAGGAGTACTTTCATGTCATCTACGTTATCAGTAGTTTGGCCTAAGAAACTGGCTTAATGCAACAAGCCATCACTCTTGTTGTATTAAAGACTATCTGCACCCACAAGGCCCAGATTTCCTCTAGAAATATCATGGTTTAGCTTTGTGTGGCTTGGAGTGGGAAAACTCCATGAGTTTATTAGTGGAAAGGTGATGTCTTTGAGATCCCAATATCGAAGAAACCTTCTCTCTTAGTCGTCTATGTGGGTACTTTCCTCTTTAATTTCCCTGACTTTAACTATTTCAACAATAGCTATTTTAATGTTTTTTATCAACCTTTAGGATTTTTGGTTATGTTCCTTTTCCCTGGAGGAGTATTCTTTATCACCGATGAAATTTTTCTAGTAGATGAAAGCCCAACTAATTTTGCTAGACAACTTTCTGTGTTGGATGTAAAGGGAGCCGATGGCCAAATTTTGATTAGATCGTTATCTTTTTCTGGTAGATTTACCCAGAAATTATAATCTCTCGAAAGTGTTTTCCAAACCTAAAGGGCGAAATGGCACTTGATACAGAAGGTGGGAAGGGATTTACTCCTCTTTCTTGCATAAAACACACCTGCTTGACCTTCTATGTCTTCTTCTTGACGACATTTTGTATTGTGATTTTCCCTTTGGCCACAAACTATACAAATACAACGAATTTGGGACCTAGGTCTGTTATCAAATATTCTTATCCAATTTTCATCTTCTTCCACAAGATCATAATTACTAGTCAAAACTATGTACCATAATTTTATCATGTAATTACCTTTGGTTTTCCTCTCCCAACAGAATTTATTGTTAGTTGTTTCAAGGGTGATTTCATTTTCATGAAATTCTGAATTTCTTCTTTTTTCTCCTCTGTCAGAACAATATGTCGTTGATTCAAGGGAAACCAATCATCATATACATAGTTTCCGTGATCACCTTGACATTGATCCAATTCAGGTCCTGTCTCTTTTGCTTTACCTCCAGTAGATTTGGTTTGTATCTATTGTGTCCCTATGACCCAACATCATCTCTAAATCCCTAAAATATCATGTAATTGACTAGCAAACATATTTTATTACTTTGTATGTATGTGGTCCTAATTTGAATCTATTATATATGATCAAATGTGGCCCTGATTCTATATGATTAAATGTCATCTTATGTCATTCATCTTCCTCATATTCTGGAATTGTATAGATCATTGGAATCCTTGAGGGCGATTAACAACACTATTTAGTGGAGATTTCTATGCTATTCCTTGTGGTCTTGTGTTTGACAGAAGTTTTAATGAAATTTGCTAATGGTGGGATTTATGTTATTTCCTCTATATTATTTTCATGGAGAATTCTTAGCTTTTGAAGTTGTATTGGTAGTTTAATGGATATTACCATGCCATATTTTGTTCATGAATGACTGCTATTTTCTTTTAGATGATTGAATTGTTGGTCTTACTGGAAGTAAATCACCAGTATGTTTTTCATTAATCTGTGAATGAATGAGAATTCCATGTTACCTCTCTCAGGATTTTATGGGTTGCTGTGTTATTTCTTATCATC
The DNA here is from genome assembly GCA_009831015.1 of Picea engelmannii. Lineage (NCBI taxonomy): Eukaryota > Viridiplantae > Streptophyta > Pinopsida > Pinales > Pinaceae > Picea > Picea engelmannii. Next base: position 495,793 of record ML784378.1, on the reverse strand, counting down.
TTCTGCACATCCATCATTAAGAAAATTTGTCATATAATGGGGGATAAAGGTACCCAATGTGAAGATTCTTTGTAGTTTAAGCTCTGCTGTGATTAGCCACTTCTCTCTCAAATACTTTGTTAAGTTACTTTAATCAATGTGCTTTCAAGACATATTTTAAGGAAGAGTTGGGGATAATCCTCTTGGACTGGAAAAGCACCAAGCTTAAAGACTCTAGAATAAGCTATTCCCATTGTCAGGTATAACCACAAAACATGTACACCAGTGAGTTGTGTCTAGAATAAAATACTAAAGCTTTACCTGGAGTATAAAAACAGTATTCTGTAAAAACTGTACATGAGTAAAACTTATTACAATGCAGTGATAAGCTCATCATTCCTGGCAAAAACTATCCCGAAACAACAGATACAAGCAACACTTGCAGAAGTTGCAACCACTGGATCTTTGTCTATATTTGTAAGCACAAGAGTCTTTGTTGTAATTGTTAACTCAACACTCCAATGAACTTCAATTTCTTCTACAACTGCCTTGATATTTGCTTCTTTCTCTTGTCAAAGATAAATGAATCCAACATTGTGACTGATTTTAACTTTGAAGGGGTAAAACAACTTAAGCCCATTCAGTGAGTGGGAAGTGATATCTAGTGATGGATTGCCTTGTGGGCTTGATGGTGCCCCTAGATTAGATGATCCTTCTACCATAGGCCTTGTGCTATTCGTTTCTCCCTTGTTATTCTTCTTTGCCTTTGCTTTGGTTTTTGCTTCTTGCTCATCTCTTACCCTTTTTATTTCACCTCCTTTGGTTTCCTTTTATGCTCCTTGTGCTTTCAAAGATTCTTCTTTCTTTTGTGCTTCTTATGATTTCAGATCTTCTTTTTCCTTTGTGCTTTCATAGTTTCTTCTCTCCTTTTTTCTTCTTGTGCTTTCAAAGCCTCTTCTTTCATTTGTACTTGTGCTTTGGATTTGGCATCTTTCTGCTCCCTTCTTTTATACTTAGCAGTTTCTATTTGTGGTAGGCACAAGGTCACAGGTGCGATGTCATGGTTCCAAGTGTGTAGTGGTGGAATGGTTCTAGGTTCCGATAGGTGAAGGATGATGAGTCAAGTGCAATGTTCAGCAGGTGGATTTTTCTCCTAGTATGATACATGCCAGCTAGTTGGAGGGTTTCCAAGATTAAGAGGTTCTAAATCTACCATGGGATGAAACCCTAATTTGAATTCTCTCAAGTTATAACTCCTTGCTAGGTTTGACTTCCCAAAAACTGTAACTTGCCTTAATATCTCTTCTCAAACCAAAACCTAGCGTGCTTGGTTAATCGCACTCAATGTCTTTCCTAATTTGACCCTCCTCATAGGTTACTAAATTCTTCTTTAATAACTAGGAATATATACTGTTATTGCACCATAATTCACCTTGTATCCACACTTAGTATCCTTGCTAAACTAGTCAAGCAAAAAGGTCCTAAATCAACTTGCTGCTAAAAATAGTTAAGCACAAAAGATGATTCAATTCCTTTGGTGTATTTAGCAGTTTATCTAATTTTGCTAAAGCACAAAAGCCTGATATGACCTTTTTTCTATCCAATCCTTGCATGCAAATAAAGGCAATAAATCAAGTTGGTATTGTTAAACCAAGTAGGAAAACATTGAGTATTTACCACATATGCATAGATTTCTTATTCTTATCATATATACCATGTTTATTTTAGGTTTATGGCTAAAGGAAAAACTCCCAATAGATCTCTGTAAGAATTTGGAATTATACTATAAAGAGTATACATTTATGTTTATGGCTAAAGCTACATCTCATTTACAGTACTCTGTAAGACTTGACTGATAAGCAGGTGACAATTTACTTTCAAACTTGTCAATCAATTCAAACATTGGAATGCTGAAAAGCAGCGAAATGTAGATATTTCATTTTTTCAAATGAACAAGATAAAGTTATATTGTTGGTTACATGAGGAGAAATTTGGGAGAATTTTACTAATTTTATATTATTTCTCTTGCAGGTTTCACTTTTGGCTTCTAGATCAATTTGGAATTTCAATTGTGGAATATTTATTGAGATGTCAAACACTGATTGTGGGAAGAAAAGATCAAGACAAAATGATCTATCATCATATTTTCAAAGACCTCAATCCAAGGATCCACATTCTCTTCATGCTTCGAGCTCTTTTGAGGAACCTATCACTGAAAGAGATCTCAACTCTTGTGAGAATGCATCTAATATCCAAATAATAGATAAGGAAATATGTTCCTCTGGTGATCAAAGTGAGATAAATGCATTTTCACCAGAAATTAGCAGTATAAATGTCGAAAATATTTCATTGGAAAAGAACACAACCAATTCACAGAAAAGACAAAAGGGCCAATTCAAAAGGGCCAGGGAGAGGCTTCCAACCAGATTGGGTCTCAAAATTTCCATTTATTGATCCATTACCTCCAAAAAATGAGAAAGAGAAACCACAAGTTATATGCAATATATGTAGTTGGAAACTTGGCAAACCAACAACATTTCAAATGAAGTTAGATACAATTGAGAAGCATGTAGGAAAGGTGTATGAAAAGAAAATTATAGATGGAGAGGAGAAATCCATGGAAATCTTCCGAGGAATGTCGACATGTCAAATATGCGGATGAATATAGTGAATATTTAATAAGAAAGAAAAAACTTGAGGCAGGTGGAGGAACCATCACATCTCTATTCGAAAAGACGATGGAAAGAAATTTGTTATCCAAGACAATACAATTAAGCACTGTATTTCACATCTTATCTAAAGGGTGTCCTATGAAAGATTATCCAGATTACATGAAATATCTATCTTTTCTTCAAATGCCAAACTTTCCATCTTCTCATTGGTCTTTAACGAGTGGTTGGGAATGGGAAAAATATCTAGCTCAAGTAGAAAAGGATGATATGAAAGAGAAGATTGCAAGAATTTTTTTAAACTCTGAAAATCATTTGGGACTACGGGAAAAATATGCATAAGCCTCTCGTACAAGATCTTCAACTTTTGAAACCGATGGAAACTTGCTTACTATTTTAAATGCAAGATTCATCCTATGAGCCATACAATGAATACTCAACATATACGGTGAAGCTGATAGTTGTAGTCT
>ML784378.1:457206-470562 GCA_009831015.1 Picea engelmannii | reverse complement strand
GTACTAACAATTCAATAAAACTCTTAATTTTAAGATGTTTCTGAAAACTGGTAAACATAAAAGAAATAGAAAAATTATAAATATTTTAAAATTCTTTACTGTAATCTATTAAATGAAAAGTGTCAACTTATCATAATTTAATTCCAAAACCTCTTACAAATCATATGAAAAAAAATCTATGATCTTTTTAAAAAAAAATTCCTTCACACATAATTGAACATGAATGTAAATGGACTATCAAAAAAAGCAGTAGAAGAAGTTATGCAACTAGATAGTGTTCTCACTATTTCTTCTTATGATCATGAAACTTTTATGAAGCTGCATTTAGTGTTAAGAAGATGCATTTTTATAAGCCGTTTATTATTTATTTAGTTTTTCCTTAGAGAAATATACATTTACCTTTATTAAAAGAATTATATAAAGTTTAATAATTTAAATATGTAGAAGTTTCTAACTAGGGAGTAAGTATAGTTCTAAATAGATTATCTGTTTTTTCAAAAAAAAAAAAAAAAAAAAATTTGAAAAGTAGACATGTCTTTTTGTCAGGCTTGCGAGACTCTTAAAATTATAATTATTTATTCAATGATAAAGATAAATTAAGGATTTAAAAAAATAATCATTCTTAATTGTAATGATCGGAATAATTTCCACCGTAATTGATAAACAAAATTTTCTTAATGCAGATTCCGACTCTTATCGATTGGAATGTTGAACGCAAATCCTTACACATGCACGTCCAGAGTATATTTATTTGATAACGTTACCGATGAGCTAGCTGAGCTGGTGAAAATAATTCGAAATTTCGGGAACTTAGCTACTTGAATAGTGAGTCAACGCAAATCATGGCGCATGCAGAAACTTAAATTCAGTGCACAGTATTTTTATTTCATAACGTTATCGATGAAAGAAAATAAAAATATAATCGAAGGTTAATTTAAATATGGATAATGATACAAATAATTTACGAAATTTTTGTAAGTTTATGTTTGACGGCACACTTGCCCTGATGTCACATTAAGAAAAGATTCACATAAATTTCAATTATAAGATTCACAGAAGAAAAGAGGCTGTCTCCATAATTAATGGGGATATATAACCTTAAATCCAGCCAGGTAGACAACAGGTAACCCAATTGCATGGAATCAGCATCGGGCCTGCAAAACAAATAACAATCACAACAAGAAGCAACTCACTTCGGCATTCTATTGGTTGAATTTCACCGTATTGTACTCACCATGCACGTGAAGCTCGCTTGTATCAAGAAACACACAGATCAATAACATGCCAATGAGCTGTAGAAAAGTAATCACCTTAAAAATTTCAATTAATAAAACAAATTTAAAATAAATTTATAACGATTTTTTAATATCTTTTTATCACCAAAACGGATTAAATCTTCTAAGCTACAAGATATTCTGTCATGAAACTTTTATCCATCATCTAATTTTATCGATGTGTTGTCAATCTATTTTTTCTCTTATACGTATAGTTTCCAGGAAGATGACTGCAAATAGAATTTATACAAATGGTTTCCAGGAGCATGATTGCAAATAGAATTTATCATTTCTATAAGATATATTTGTCGTTGTCAGCCATTTTACAGTGTGTATGTGCTCATACTTGCACATTTTAGCTGTACAATCTTTTTCAGCGTTTTCCCAACGAAAAATAATCTGTATCAATAGAGGCAGGAGAAATAAATCAGAAGGGTTGTGATCAACCTAATCCAAAGCAGTAGGGAAAAGGATTCAAGCATCGGTACTGATGATCTGCTTGAACTCATGATAAACTCTAAGGATAATGTCGATGAAATCAAGGCAATACGATTGGCTATGAAAATCCGTGATATAATCTAGGAATCCAAGCCTTTTCACTGGTAGGGACACTTCTTCGAACATGTTAACTTGGACAATGATTCTTTTAGCAATCCATCAAAACTGGCAAGATATGCGTCTCAAGGAAGTTCTAGACCTCTGCCGGAAAATTATCTGTGAGAGAAACGCTTTGTGCGTACTGAAGATTGTAAGATATCGCTCTATCTAATTATTTCGTTTACTATTGACTTGGAAATTTTTATTATTTGAACTACTCTTGATTTAAGATTATGAGTTTGTTGAAAACATTGAGTTCTACTTTGCCTTGATGGGCTATGAAACACCCGATGGGTTATGAAACACCCAAGTTTACCATGTAAGCAAGCTCTGTTGACAGATCAGGGCTTTAAATCATATTCTGATATATTACGCGAATATCTATTGGAGATGGGCACAATTAATGATCTTTTAATCTTAAATTCTAATCTGTTGGTTATGCATTGAAGATGTTGATATATTCTTAGTCGTCCTCTAAAATCAATGAATCAGATTTATTGTTGATAACTTCTTTGCATTTATAAATGCATCCATTACCCTGTTTACTTTTTAACATTTACCTAATCATATTAAGAAATTACTGTAACATCATATGATTGCCACGTTTAAATGATTAACTTTTGAAATTCTTCAGAGTTTAATTATCTGACTCAGTTAGAATTTCATTATCTGGCTGGGTTTTATTTTAAAATGAAATTTTTTATCGGCCCTAACTCTTTAGGCGTTCACCAGCCGCGAGTTAGGGGCTTTGCTAGTATTATCCACCAATAGCTGCTTTGATCAGAAGAACTAACAAAGACGTAACGCTTATAAACCTTAATCTTCCACAAGGCACTGAACTACTGGTACCATTCCCCTTTATCAGCTTCTCTGGGGAAACAATGTGAACGAATTCTAAGGGAGTTCCAGATGCTGCAAAACATCCACCGGCGTTAATTCCATTCGAGGGCGGAATTTATTATGTCGGATGCCTACGCTTTGAATTTGCAACGATCCTGCTCTGATATTTCTCCTTCGTACAAACTGCAGCCACTGTGCTCTTATTATCCTTTCTTCTCAGCATGGAGTTCGGATCATATTCCGGAAGGTAGACCAAGGATCAAATGCAAAACAACAGTGTGGAGCCTTTGCTTTTGCCCTGAGCCCGAGCCTCAAGCATTCGTCCAAGTTATGCCTGGCATATTCGATTTGGAACAAAATCCCGTAAGGTACCTTTTCAATCTCGTTTTCTATCAAGATTGGGAAAGCTATTGATAGCGTGTACTTGGAACAGAGAAACTTCGGCTCCCATTGTGGGCGCATTTTGTCTCCATATTAGAGGAGCGACAGACATTTAGTAACCCTTGACCGTAAGTAACGGATATAAATTCAAAATTTACGTGGAGATGCCTAGAAAGAGTTGGCATCCAATTCATGTTGGGTTTTATTAATGTTTTCCCTTGGGATTTGGAAATATTTATTCACGGGAGAGGATTCCTCTTTGTCTCTGCCTGCCACCCTGGATGTATTCATTCTTTGTATGTGTATGTGTGCATTCTCTGTATCTGTGTAAATGTTCCCGCGTGGACGACTCTTTTGTCTTTGCGTCGTTGGTGTCTGCACTCTCCATATGCCTGTGTGAACGTTTGCATTCTCTCCATGTGTCTATGCGTGAATGTTCCCGTTGACACACATTTGGACATTTTCCTTGTAACGTGAGCATTTGTGGATTTCTATGATGGCCGTAGCAAGTACCTTCCCATTCCATTCTTTTAATTATACAACTTCGTTTGTATTACACATATCCAGTCCTGAGCAATTTCTTTGTAATGTACTATGAACATTTATCGGTCTGAAGGATGGCGACCCCAGTTTCTTGCCACCCCATTTTTCAATAATTGGATTAGAATTTCATATTGCATAGAGTGTAAATTTAACATGGAATGAAATAATAAAAGAAATTACACTTTTAGAAAATTGGAGAAATTGGATCCTAGTTAAGATGGATTTACGGTATTTTTTAAATTACTATAAAGACTTTTGTTTGATTTGAGGGAAGATACCATGTATATTTTGCATAAACATTTTATTTAACATTAAGGGGAAGAGATTTACATTTTTGTATGCAAAATAATTTTATTAATTAATGTAGAATAATTTTGAAATTAATTTTCACATCCTCAAAGTTTATTAATTACTATAAATTCATTTTCAACCTAGAACTACCAATTATGGAGGGGATCAAACTTCTTGAATTGTAAATTTTTAATCATTTAATAGAAAGGAATTATTTTTTCTTTAAATGCTACCACTTATCTATGTCATAAAAAAATATTATATCATATGAATTTGTATTGAGGGTTTAATTATTTACAAATGAAAGCAATATATTGTATAGTATAACATATAGATATTAGATTGGTTAAAAATTAAGTGGTAAACTAGATTTCTATACATTCTTGAAGATTCATAATGACTTTTTTTCTCTTGCAACAATTTATATAGTTACTTGGGAATTACAAGGATTGAGGGGTAATGAAGATATAAGGTGGAATTCCTAGGTGGGAATTTTTAGGGTAAAATTTTACCCATGGGCGTGATTAGGGTGTTCCAAATTTTGATTGGGATTTTTTTTGTATTGTAGTTCTTTATTATCATTAGCTCTCAATTTATTTTTAAAAATTGTATAAAGGGTTACCCAAGCTTATTTATGAGGGAGATGGAAAAAAATTATTTTTTTCCTTAAAATTTGAGTTGGAACTTTACATTCACCCTAATTCCTAGGAATAGGCAGTTTTCATAGAAATTTCATCCTCCCCATTTGATATAAATGGAGCTTCATTATTTGATTTTGTACAATTTGCAGAGGTGAGACATGAAAACATTATAAAGTTCCCCCATTGAAAAACCATAGTAGAATCCATCTAATATATCATCAATCCATTTCCCCCACTACCTTGGATACAAAATCATATATTTGAGAGTATGGACATTCGAGCAAGGGTTTCTACAAAATAGAACAACAATGCTCTCTATTTTGGTAGAAATGAATCCCATTGAAAACACATCTCTACAACATTAGTAGAGGACTACCTTTATGAAGATATAGTTCTGTATGAAAATAGAACAATGCTCTCTATTTTGGTAGAAATGAATCCCATTGAAAACACATTTCTACAACATTGGTAGAGGACTACCTTTATGAAGATATAGTTCTATATGTTTTATAGTTGATGCATACTTACTTTCAATGACTTCCATCTAATTCTTGAAAATATTTTGCTCATTGGAGACTACGCATAGAAGTGTAATCATGTCAAAATTTAATTTAATATTGTAGTACCCCTAGGCCGAATCCCAATTGAAAATGTACATAAAATGGTGAGAGAGGATATTTTGGCCCAGAGTACCTTTGTAAATATGTTTTGATCCAAGAGTGTATGTGTGATTCTCAGGTTAAAGAGCCTAGATGCTAAAAGGCCAATGTGACTATCATTGTAATATATAATAACACTCAAACTATTAATAAAATACATCATTGCAGACCAATTAGAAAAAAGAGTATGGGGGCCTAGAACTTTACTAGAATGGGAAATGGGGCTAAGATTCTAGGAAGAGGGGCTAAGCTAAGGGGGGATTACGCCCAAGGTAATATTGAATTAATGTTTCCTAAAGTCTAGGTTATATGATATTTTTATCCTAAGTTCCTAATGATAAGAAATGCATCGCCTGAGTGCAGGAAAGTGGGGACAAGATAGTTCCCAACCTGACAAGTGTCAAGCTGAGAAAATGCATATTTAAAGTAATAATTTAGTACATTTTTCTATCATTCTCTCATTCACTTTGGCTATACGTTCAATCTACCATCCATATTCATACATGTAATTGGGATCTTTTGTAGCTATGTGTAACCAATGAGTCCTTCAATATCTAAGCTCAAAAATCAGGTTGTTAGGTCTATGTGCAGGTTGAAGAAGTAGGTTGTCTGGGCCATGAGCATTCTATCCAAGTGAGAGAACTATTGGGCATTCTTCTGTATGTGATAGGTTTTAGCTACATAGCTCTGAGACTTCCTGTTTGACCTATTGCTAAATCCTTGGAAGGGAAGAGGGGAACTCGAAGGACTATTGAGCATATAAGGGGCACGCTTCGTGGGGTGGGAGAGGTTGTAGGATGATTTTTGTAGCTGGCACCTTATTCTGAGCATCTATGTTGTTTATGGACCTTAGGCTAGCCTATGATTCCTTTGCAATGGTGGAGTTTCATCCCCAACTCGGGTGTGCTTCTGATTAGCAGATTCTATGGTTGGGAGGAAAGTATGAGGTATGCATGCAATTGGTGAATTATTTACACAATATAAGTGTCTATTATGTGCTTGTATGAATTTCATGTGAAAAATTATGTTATTCTTTTTATGGTTTTTATGGGTTTTACTATTCTAGTTACGCTTAAATGTATTTATTGTTACGACTGCATAATTGTAATTATATACAGGGAATATGGTAAATTTAATAGTATCAAAGATATAATCACTCAATCAACCTATGAAATTACAAGCCTTTTCATGGGATATAAAAGAATACCCCTAATTTCACTAAATATAGATAAATACTTTCCAAAATCCCTTTGTTGAACCCCCCTCTTAGTACTTCTTTTGAATAAAAACATCCTACTTTTTACTAGATACTCCTTTTTATAATCTCCAATACCCATAAACCCCCTCAGTGCCTTCCATGCCACCCCATACCTATAATATGTTGATTTACTTTTTTACGATGTTAAAAACCTCTTTATAAATGAATATAATAAGATATTGATCAACAAGGTAAATCCCCATATAAAAAATCATGAAATGTTGATGTAATATAATGAGTTTTTATTTCATAATAATCAAATGCACTTCAATCTCAAGGTTCATATTCCACTGAAGATTCATATTCCACTTGGAATTATTTTTCAAAATAAAGTTTCCTAGATCATCCATGGAGTCTTCTACTATGCGCTTCATTGCGCTTCATTTATCATCAAATGAGCCATAATTTTTTTCTTTTAAAATCGATGTTGCATATAGGAAAGTTCCTATGGATTACTTATACTTTGGGCCTTTTTTCTTAAATAGGATTTATATTTCTTAAGCAACTTCACATATGTTTAGTACAAAAATGACATTCTGTTATCCGTATATACCTTTAGACAGGGAGAAATTGAGGGAATGCCATATGAGTTTGAAACAAATTAAATAGAAGAAGTTTTGAAAATGTGTGCATTCTCTGTATCTGTGTAAATGTTCCCGCATGGACGACTCTTTTGTCTTTGCGTTGTTGGTGTCTGCACTCTCCATATGCCTATGTGAACGTGTCCATTCTTTCCATGTATCTATGCGTGAATGTTCCCGTTGACACATATTTGAACATTTTCCTTGTAATGTGAGCATTTGTGGGTTTATATGATGGCCGTAGCAAGTTTCTGCCCGTTCCATTCTTTTAATTATACAACTTCGTTTGTATTACACATATCGAGTCTTGAGCAATCTCGTTGTAATGTAATATGAACATTTATCGTCTGAAGAAAGGCGACCCAGTTTCTTGCCACCCTATTTTACAATAATTGGATTAGAATTTCATATGGCTTTAGCATATAATGTAAATTTAACATTAAATGAAATAATTAAAAAAATTACACTTTTAGAAATTGGATTCTAATTAAGATGGATTTAGGGTATTTTTTAAATGCTTGTAAAGGTTTTTGTTACATTTGTTTTTGTTTAATTTGAGGGAAGATATCGTGTATATTTTTCATAAACACTTTATTTAATATTGAGGGAAAGATTTACATTTTGGTATGCAAAATAATTTTATAAATTAATGTAGAGAAACTTTTAAATTAATTTAGACATATTGAGAGTTTATTAATTAGTATAAATTCATTTTCGACTTAAAACTACCAATTATGGAGGGGATCCAATTTTTTGAATTGTAAATTTTTTAATCATTTAATATGAAGGAATTATTTTTTCTTGAAATGCTACCACTTATCTATGTTATAAGAATATATTGTATCATATAAATTTGTATTGAGGGTGTAATTTTTACAAATGAAAACAATATATTATATAGTATAACATATAGTATCAGGGTGGTTAAAAATTAAGTGATAAACTATATTTCTATACACTCTTGAAAATTCATAATGCCTTTTTTTCTCTTGCAATTATTTATGCAATTGCTTGGGAATTACAAGGATTGATTGGTAATGAAGATAATTTATGTGGATTTCCTAGGTGGAAATTTTTAAGGTAAAATTTCACCTATGGGAAAGATTAGAGTGTTCCAAAATTTGATTTGGATTTTTTTTTGTATTGTAGTTCTTTATTATCATTAACCCTCAATTTATTTTAAAAAATTGTATAAAGGGTTACCCAATCTTATTTATGAGAGAGAGGGAAAACAATTGTTTCTTTCCCTTGAAATTTGAGTTGCAACTTTACATTCACCCTAATTCCTAGGAATAGGGAGTTTTGGTAGCAATTTCAGCCTCCCCATTTGATATGAATTGAGCTTCATTCTTTGGTTTTCCACAATTTACAGAGGTGAGACATGAAAAAATTATGAAGTCCCCCCATTGAAAAACCATAGTAGAATCCATCTAATATATCATCAATCTGTTTCCCCCACTACCTTAGGTCCAAAATCATATCTTTGAGAGCATGGACATTCTAGCAAGGGTTTATGCAAAATAGAACAACAATGCTCTCTATTTTGCTAGAAATGAATCCCATTGAAAACACATTTCTACAACATTAGTAGAGGACTGCCTTTATGAAGATATAGTTCTGTATGTTTTATAGATGATGCATACTTATTTTTAATTACTTCCATCTAATTCTTGAAAATATTTTGTTCATTGGAGAATATGCATAGAAGTGTAATCATGTCAAAATTTAATTTAATATTGTAATCCTCCTAGGCCGAATCCCAATTGAAAATGTACATAAAATGGTGAGCGAGGATATTTTGGCCCAGAGTTCCTTTGTAAATATGTTTTGATCCAAGAGTGTATGCGTGATTCTCAGTTCAAAGAGCCTAGACACTAAAAGGCCAATGAGACTATCATTGTAATATGTAATAACACTCAAACTATTAATAAAATACATCATTGCATACCAATTAAAAAAAGAGTATGGGGGCCTAGAATTCCATTAGAAGGGGAAATGGGGCTAAGAGTCTAGGAAGAGGGCATAAGCCAAGGGGTGCTTAATTGCAAGGGAATATTGAATTAATGTTTCCTAACGTAAGTTATATGATATTTTTATCCTAAGTTCCTAATGATAATAAATGCATCACCCGGGTGGGGGAAAGTGGGGACAAGGTAGTTCCCAACCTGACAAGTGTTAAGTTAGGAACATGCATATTTAAAGTAATAATTTAGTACATTTTTATATCATTCTCTCATTCACTTTGGCTATACGCTCACTCTGCCATCCATAGTCATACATGTAAATGGGATCTTTTGTAGCTATGTCTAACCAATGATTCCTTGAATATCTAAGATGAAAAAGCAGGTTGTCAGGCCTATGTGCAGGTTGAAGAAGTAGGTTGCTCAGGTCGTGAGCATTATATCCAAGTGAGAGAACTATTGGGAATCATTCCCTATGTGTCAGGTTTTATCTACATAACTCTAAGACTTCCTGTTTGACCTATTGTTAAATCCCTAGAAGGGAAGAGGGGAAGTCAAAGGATTGTTGAGCAAATAAGAGGCACACTTCCTTGAGTGGGAGAGGTTGTGGGGAATGAGAGGTTGTAGGATGATTGTTATAGTTGGCACCTTATGTTGAGCATCTATTTTGTTTATGAACCTTAGGCTAGCCTAGGATTCCTTTGCAATGATGGAGTTTCATCCCCAACTCAGGGGTGACTTGTTGCTGAGAACTTATGATTAGCTGAGTCTATGGTTGGGAGAAAAATATGAGGTTTGCATGCAATTGGTGAATTATTTACACAAGATAAGTTTCTATTATGTGCTTGTATGAATTTCATGTGAATAATTATGTTATTATTTTTATGGTTTTTATGTGTTTTACTATTCTAATTATGGTTAAATGTATATAGTGTTACGAGTGCATAATTGTAATTATATAAAAGGAAAATGCTAAATTTAATGGTATCAAAGATATAATCACTCAATCAACCTATGAAATTACACATGTTTCCATGGGATATTAAATAATACCCCTAATTTCACTAAATATAGATAAATACCTTCCAAAATCCTTGTGTTGAACCCCCCTCCTATTACATCTTTCCAATAAAAAACATCATATTTTACTAGATATTCCTACTTTTTACTGGATACTCTTTTTTATAATCTCTAATACCCATAAACCCCCTGTGTCTTCCATGTCACCCCATACCTATAATATGTTGAATTACATTTTTAAAATGTTAAAAACCCCTTATGAATGAATATGATAATATATTGATCAACAAGATAAATCCCCCATGTAAAAGATCATGAAATGTTGATGTAGTATAATGGATTTTGATTTCCTAATGATGAAATGCACTGCAATCTCAAGGTTCATATTCCACTTGAATTATTTTTGGAGTTATTTTTCAAAATAAAGTTTCCTTGAATCATCCATGGAGTCTTTTACTATGCGCTTCATTTATCATCAAATGAGCCATAATAATTTTCTTTTAAAATCGATGTTGCATATAGGAAAGTTCCTATGGATTACTTATACTTTGGGTATTTTTTCTTCAATAGGCTTTATATTTCTTAAGCAACTTCACATATGTTTCATACAAAAATGACATTATGTTATCCATATATAACTTTAGACGGGGAGAAATCGAGGGAATGCCATATGAGTTTGAAACAAATTAAATAGAAGAATTTTTTAAAACAAGTCATGATAGAAGGATTCAATATCTCGAGAATCCTGGTATAGATGATGAACCTCAACAAATGGATTTAAAGTATGAATATGTGTATCAATACAATGGTAATTTTATTTTATGGTGGGATATTCTTTGAATGAATTTTTCATTTTAACAAATTTCTTTGCGTGATTTGAACAAATGTATTCTTCTTTACATCTATTTTCAATAGAAATAGTTCTAAGTATGTTTATGTCTACTGTTAAGATTGGACTGCAACACATCGTTAACAACCACACTTTCGTTTTGTAGTATCAATTTTGTTTTGCACCCTTGGTGAAATGGGAGGTGGAATGTGACAAGGTATTGCAATAAAATTCTATTAATCACATTGAATTATTATTTTTTTACTGCTAAGTGCATTCTCATAAATTTATAACTTAAAGAAATGTAATTTCATTGTAATCATATCATACATTTCATTGTAATCATGATATGATATGATATGGTATGTTAAACCTATAAAATTGATATTAATAGTATTGCATTATTTGTAATTTTCGAGTGCATGGTCATAAAATAGTGACTTATAAATACAATACTATAATCATATCTCTTGAGTTGATATGATAGATTGTCATTAAGTTCAATTAGCCTTTGGAACCCACATGTTTATAGATAAAGATATTTTCTATAAAAATCTTTGTGCATATAAATTATATCAACATATCATAACAATATTTTACAACATAAGAGAGTAAATAATAGAAAAGGTTGATCCAAGATCACAATGCAAAGAAGTATTATAATCATCTAGACTTTTGGTCTTCCTTGCCTCTCCATTCACATTGAATCATGTTTGCATTGTTTCTTTCTATATCTTATCTCCGATCCATATCAATCTTCATACCATAGTTGTTGTAGCCCCTACTTTCCACTTCTAAAGTAGTATCCTAGTTACTGATAAGATTTTTGGACTCTATGATATGAATGCATTCATTACCGTTCATCAAGAAAGGTTTCTATGTTTCCACTTCTTATTTCCCAAATATATAGAATATTCACTATGTTACCACCTCTTTTTTCCAACATACTCTTTCTTCCCATATTTCTCTTGGCTATCCCCACCGTCTTGTTTCACATCATACTCTCTCTACTCCCATTGTTCTCTTATATATGTTCCCATAATACTCTTTAACACAGGGAGTATATCCTAGGCTATGGTATTAGTTTTTGTAATCTTTAGAACCATTCACGTTCAATTGGTCCTTACACTACTGTTGTTTTCTTCTTCATGTGCCACCATTTTTCCCTGTAACATTCATGTAGGTGTAGTCTAAACGCTTTCTTTTCCACTGTGAAATATTCCTCTGTCATATCACATTCCTCAAGTCAATGATTGTTTCTCAAGAATCATGTATTGTTTATTTTTTAAAACACTTATTGGATTTTATTTTGTTTCCCCTCCAATCTGAGTGAGAAAGTGATAATCAAGCCACTTTAGTACTATCTTTCGCTCAAGAGAGGTAGCTAAGTGAACCATATCTATTTTTATAGAAATAAAATGTTTATATTTTTCTACATGTAATGGTGGGAGTAGTAAGTAAGACAATGGTCCACATGTGCTAAGCACCCATTCTCTTCAACAAGCGTGTTGTGATAGAAATTGTAAAAAAATAAATTGAGAACTTGAGCATAGATCATGCATCCAAGGGAGTAAACAATCGAATTTGACTCGAGCACATGTTTTTGTTAGGATTTAATTTATGTCCATGACAATCATTATTTTTCTCTTATTGCTCTATGATCACTCTATGATTTCCTATGGTTTCTTTCTATGAGTGGTAGTGATTTTGGATCAAACCTTTGATTCAAATATTTCCAGGTTTTGGAATTCGGTGGCCATGTGCCTTCCACTGAACCCTTCTTCTATGCAAAATTATTCAAAGTTGCAACATGTTGTGTTATTTTTTGATAATATCATGTAATTAGAGGTGAATAATAGATAATAGTCCCCCAAAAGACATGGTGGAAGATACTTACTGATTATCTCCTCTGAATGGTACACTATTTCCCCCCCCCTCATTTGGAAACCTTTTTAATGAAGAAGGGTGGGAATATGCCACTACATTTTTTCTTGTGGAGATATTAAATGTAAGTGAGTTTATCCATGGAGAAAAATGAGTCAAGGAAAAACGTAAGGTCCATGAAATGGAATCAATTACGGTCAAGGAAATAAGTAGTTAACTGGTGTGATCCTTTCGTTGTTACACATGGTAAGGTACATAAACAAGATGTTCTAATGCCCCTTATTCTAGATATATTAAGGAGAATACATAACTCCATAAAAACCCGTAGAGAGTATTGTAAAGTCTCTTACTGTAAAAATCTCCCTCTCTACATTTTGGAGAGTAAGGAACTTCTCGGTGGCATCCCCATCTTCCCTCCCGATAGGCCTTCTTCCACCTTTGTGTCTAGGTGAGTCTAAATCCACCACTTCCTCCCTTTCCTTTTTCTTGTTATTATATTTGTAGACCATGGTAGGTGTCTTGTAATCGAATTTTTCCCTAGAACCTCTCCACTCCTTTCATTATAGCTTCCACTAATCTACTCAAATTCATATTTTT
>ML784378.1:424552-453213 GCA_009831015.1 Picea engelmannii | reverse complement strand
ACTTGGGAAAGAAAATACACCATAGCATACCTTTACATTATATTGATTGTAGAGTATTATCTAATGCATATCCCTTCCACTCCCCTCTGGCCTAACTACTTGAAATAACTACATACGTATTGAACATTCTAATAGTGTAGGAACAGTTGAATATTTTTTCCTTATTGCTACTCTACTAGGATTTTGTGAGGTCTTCTATTGTAGGTTATCCCATGTAATTTCATTGTTTATTGAAATCGACCACATAAAATACTTTAGTTTTCGAGAAGCTATCATTTTCCAAAAATATTGGCACAATAATAGCTTTCCTTTTTTTACTTAGAAATAAAAGATACCTGATAGCACATCTCCACATTGTAAAATACTGTAGAAATTATTAGATACCAAACATAGTGAAACTTTGTATTCTCCCTAGTTAATCATAGTCTACATAAGGAGGGCCATGTATGTAGACCATTCATTTGTTGGAGAAAGTGCTAGCTTCCCAACATAGTGAATCCCGCTCTTTTCCCTACATAATCATAGTCTACATAAGGAGGGCCATGTATCAAACCCATTCATTTACCAAATATTCCCTGAGACTCAAGTCTTATTCCCTTTCCCAACCATACTTCCATGTGCTATCCTTATTTTTATTATATACATTTACTAGATAAAAATTCCTCCCATGGAGCTCATTCACCAAAGGATTGACAATATGAAGCCTATTTGTGCTCTAACTTTTGGATTGGTACTCACATGCACATATTTTCCATCTCGGAAATACCATCTAATGTGGTTTCGAACTAAATTAAAAACTCATGTTAAAGTCTTCAAGAGTATATATTTCCCCTAAATGACTTTACAAGAACCTGATGCAATAAATTGAATATTTATTACTTCAGATTGTATACGAGAGGCCTTCCTTGTTGGCTAATCCCTAGGCCACCACACCTTTTGGTGCTTGTGATCTAGGTGGATATCGGTGGCCACCACCTATTCCAGCTGGCTCACATTCCTTTTTCATTTCAATAGTTATTTTCTTAGATTTTTGGGTCCTGAACTTCTGGGGTCATTTTGAGGCCATAAACAACATTTTTTTGGCTTTCCACAGTCACATTGTAGTTGGAGTCAGAGTGTGACAGAATAATGTGTATTCCTTCGATAAACCTTTCCAACATGCTATCGTGCACCTAAAATGGCTATTGTATGCAAAAGTTACGACCCCAAGAAGTTGATGTACCAACTTACCCCAACGAGGCCAACAACTTTTTTTGGTGCTTCATATCCTAGGTTTAGGTTTTTGGATGTCTAGGGTTTTGGAATTCATGTTGGATGTGAAAAGAGATTTTGAGCCTCATTTTACTCAACTTCTTGCGAATGAGTGTAGTTGTCATATATTTGCCACCATTCTAGAAAGCTTGTTTCAGTCTCCATTTTATAGTTTCATCATATTTCTTTATTGAATAGAAGCCAAGTTTTATTGTATCTATATTATTAGTCATTGTAACTCTATGTTAATAATATAGATCTATATTCTTTTCATTCTTCTCATAAAATCCATATCAGTGGTATCATAGTGGTCTTCTCCTTGTCGTTCTTAGTGCATGTCCCTAACGAGATTAGGGTACAAAGAGTTGTGTATTGAGATTGTTTATATTGAGGACAAGTGATCTGAAAATGATCGTTTAAATGACCGTGGATGAGTTATTATGAATGCGTTTATTAACCATTCAGGAAACTTAATGAAAGAGGAAGAAGATATGAGAACATGTCACAGCCATAAACACATATGCATAACAGTAATGAAGTAATAAGAACAACAAACCATAACCAAAGAAGTGATAACAAAGTTCGGCACTCTCACCTACGTCTTGGGGACTTTGTCTTAGTGGGTAAGGCTTCTTTATTTATGTTCAAAGCTCAATAAGTACATCACAATAGTTCCATAAGGATACAAGACTAATCTGGTCTTGTTCTTTTTGACCGGCTTGGGAGAATCTTAAAATTATAATTATTTATTCAATGATAAAGATAAATTAAGGATTTTAAAAAATAATCATTCTTAATTGTAACGATCGGAATAATTTCTACGGTAATTGATAAACAAAATTTTCTTAATGCAGATTCCGACTCTTATCGATTAGAATGTTGAACGCAAATCCTTACACATGCACGTCCAGAGTTTTTTAATTTGATAACGTTACCGATGAGTTAGCTGAGCTGGTGAAAATAATTCGAAATTTCGGGAACATAGCTACTTGAATAGTGAGTCAACGCAAATCATGGCGCATGCAGAAACTTAAATTCAGTGCACAGTATTTTTATTTCATAACGTTATCGATGAAAGAAAATAAAAATATAATCGAAGGTTAATTTAAATATGGATACCGATACAAATAATTTACGAAATTTTTGTAACTTTATGTTGGACGGTACACTTGCCTTGATGTCACATTAAGAAAAGATTCACATAAATTTCATTTGGAAGATTCAAATAAGAAAAGATGGGAAGGCTGTCTCCATAATTAATGGGGATATATAACCTTAAATCCAGCCAGGTAGGCAACAGGTAACCCAATTGCATGGAATCAGCATCGGGCCTGCAAAACAAATAACAATCACAACAAGAAGCAACTCACTTCTGCATTCTATTGGTTGAATTTCACTGTATTGTACTCACCATGCACGTGAAGCTCGCTTGTATCAAGAAACACACGGATCAATAACATGCCAATGAGCTGTAGAAAAGTAATCACCTTAAAAATTTCAATTAATAAAGCAAATTTAAAATAAATTTATAACGATTTTTAATATCTTTTCATCACCAAAACGGATTAAATCTTCTAAGCTACAAGATATTCTGTCATGAAACTTTTATCCATCATCTAATTTTATCGATTTGTTGTCAATCTATTTTTTCTCTTATACGTATAGTTTCCAGGAAGATGACTGCAAATAGAATTTATACAAATGGTTTCCAGGAGCATGATTGCAAATAGAATTTATCAGTGTGTATGTGCTCATACTTGCACATTTTAGCTGTACAATCTTTTTCAGCGTTTTCCCAACGAAAAATAATCTGTATCAATAGAGGCTGGAGAAATAAATCAGAAGGGTTCTGACCAACCTAATCCAAAGCAGTAGGGAAAAGGATTCAAGCATCGGTACTGATGATCTGCTTGAACTCATGATAAACGCTAAGGATAATGTCGATGAAATCAAGGCAATGCGATTGGCTATTTTGCTATGAAAATCCGTGATATAATCTAGGAATCCAAGCCTTTTCACTGCTAAGGACACTTCTTCGAACATGTTAACTTGGACAATGATTCTTTTAGCAATCCATCAAAACTGGCAAGATATGAGTCTAAAGGAAGTTCTAGACCTCTGCCGGAAAAATATTTTTGAGAGAAACGCTTTGTGCTTACTGAAGATTGTAAGATATCGCTCTATCTAATTATTTCGTTTACTCTTGAATTGGAAATTTTTATTATTTCGACTACTCTTGATTTAAGATTATGACTTTGTTGAACACATTGAGTTCTACTTTGCCTTGATGGGCTATGAAACACCCAAGTTTACCATGTAAGCAAGCTCCGTTGACAGAGCAGGGCTTCAAATCATATTCTGATTTATATTATCCACCAATAGCTGCTTTGATCAGAAGAACTAACAAAGGCGTATCGCTTATAAACCTTAATCTTCCACAAGGCACTGAACTATTGGTACCGTTCCCCTTTATCAGCTTCTGTGGGGAAACAATGTGAACGAATTCTAAGGGAGTTGTGCAAAACATCCACCGGCGTTCATTCCATTCGAGGCCGGAATTTATTATGTCGGATGCCTACGCTTTGAATTTGCAACGATCCTGCTTTGATATTTCTCCTTCGTACAAACATGCAGCCACTGTGCTCTTATTATCCTTTATTATCAGCATGGAGTTCGGATCATATTCCGGAAGGTAGACCAACAAATGCAAAACAACAGTGTGGAGCCCTTGCTTTTGCCCTGAGCCCGAGCCTCAAGCATTCGTCCAAGTTATGCCTGGCATATTCGATTTGGAACAAAATCCCGTAAGGTACCTTTTCAATCTCGTTTTCTATCAAGATTGGGAAAGCTATTGATAGCGTGTACTTGGAACAGAAAAACTTCGGCTCCCAATGTTGGCGCATTTTGTCTCCATATTAGAGGAGCGACAGACATTTAGTAACCCCTGACTTTATGTAACGGATATAAATTCAAAATTTACGTGGAGATGCTTAGAAAGAGTTGGCATCCAATTCATGTTGGGTTTTATTAATGTTTTTCCTTGGGATTTGGAAATATTTATTCACGGGAGAGGATTCCTCTTTGTCTCTGTCTGCCACCCTGGATGTATTCATTCTTTGTATGTGTATATGTGCATTCTCTGTATCTGTGTAAATGTTCCCGCGTGGACGACTCTTTTGTCTTTGCGTCGTTGGTGTCTGCACTCTCCATATGCCTGTGTGAACGTTTGCATTCTCTCCATGTGTCTATGCGTGAATGTTCCCGTTGACACACATTTGGACATTTTCCTTGTAATGTGAGCATTTGTGGGTTTATATGATTGCCGTAGCAAGTACCTGCCCATTCCATTCTTTTAATTATACAACTTCGTTTGTATTTCACATATCCAGTCCTGAGCAATTTCTTTGTAATGTACTATGAACATTTATCAGTCTGAAGGATGGCGACCCCAGTTTCTTGCCACCCCATTTTTCAATAATTGGATTAGAATTTCATATTGCTTTAGCATACAGTGTAAATTTAACATGGAATGAAATAATAAATGAAATTACACTTTTAGAAAATTGGAGAAATTGGATCTAGTTAAATGGATTTGTGGTATTATTTAAATGACTATAAAGGCTTTGTTTGATTTGAGGGAAGATACCATGTATATTTTGCATAAACATTTTATTTAACATTAAGGAAGAGAGATTTACATTTTTGTATGCAAAATAATTTTATTAATTAATGTAGAGTAATTTTGAAATTAATTTTCACATCCTCAAAGTTTATTAATTAGTATAAATTCATTTTTAACCTAGAACTACCCATTATGGAGGGGATCAAACTTCTTGTAATTATTTAATCATTTAGTAGGAAGGAATTATTTTTTCTTTAAATGCTACCACTTATCTATGTCATAGAAAAATATTATATCATATGAATTTGTATTGAGGGTTTAATTATTTACAAATGAAAGCAATATATTGTATAGTATAACATATAGATATTAGATTGGTTAAAAATTAAGTGGTAAACTAGATTTCTATACACTCTTGAAGATTCATAATGACTCTTTTTCTCTTGTAACAATTTATACAATTGCTTGGGAATTTCAAGGATTGAGGGGTAATTAAGATATTATGTGGATTTCCTAGGTGGGAATTTTTAGGGTAAAATTTTACCCATGGGAGTGATTAGGGTGTTCCAAATTTTGATTGGGAATTTTTTTTGTATTGTAGTTCTTTATTATCATTAGCTCTCAATTTATTTTTAAAAATTGTATAAAGGGTTACCCAAGCTTATTTATGAGGGAGAGGGAAAAAAAAAAAAAAATCCTTGAAATTTGAGTTGGAACTTTACATTCACCCTAATTCCTAGGAATAGGGAGTTTTCATAGAAATTTCATCCTCCCCATTTGATATAAATCTAGCTTCATTCTTTGATTATGCACAATTTGCAGAGGTGAGACATGAAAACATTATAAAGTTCCCCCATTGAAAAACTATAGTAGAATCCATCTAATATATCATCAATCCATTTCCCCCACTACCTTAGATACAAAATCATATATTTGAGAGCATGGGCATTCGAGCAAGGGTTTCTACAAAATAGAACAACAATGCTCTCTATTTTGGTAGAAATGAATCCCATTGAAAACACATTTCTACAACATTAGTAGAGGACTACCTTTATGAAGATATAGTTCTGTATATTTTATAGCTGATGCATACTTATTTTTAATGACTTCCATCTAATTCTTGAAAATATTTTGTTCATTGGAGACTACGCATAGAAGTGTAATCATGTCAAAATTCAATTTAATATTGTAATACCCCTAGGCCGAATCCCAATTGAAAATGTACATAAAATGGTGAGAGAGGATATTTTGGCCGAGAGTACCTTTGTAAATATGTTCTGATGCAAGAGTGTATGTGTGATTCTCAGGTTAGAGAGCCTAGATGCTAAAAGGCCAATGAGACTATCATTGTAATATGTAATAAAACTCAGACAATTAATAAAATACATCATTGCAGACCAATTAGGAAAAAGAGTATGGGGGCCTAGAACTCCACTAGAAGGCGAAATGGGGCTAAGATTCTAGGAAGAGGGGCTAAGCCAAGGGGGGATTAAGCCCAAGGTAATATTGAATTAATGTTTCCTAAAGTCTAAGTTATATGATATTTTTATCGTAAGTTCCTAATGATAAGAAATGCATCATGTGAGTGCAGGAAAATGGGGACAAGATAGTTCCCAACGTGACAAGTGTCAAATTGGGAACATGCATATTTAAAGTAATAATTTAGTACATTTTTCTATCATTCTCTCGTTCACATTGGCTATACGTTCAATCTACCATCCATATTCATACATGTAATTGGGATCTTCTGTAGCTATGTGTAACCAATGAGTCCTTGAATATCTAAGATGAAAAATCAGATTGTCAGGTTTATGTGCAGGTTGAAGAAGTAGGTTGTCCGGGCCATGAACATTCTATCCAAGTGAGAGAACTATTGGAAATTCTTCTATATGTGATAGGTTTTAGCTACATAGCTCTGAGACTTCCTGTTTGACCTATTGCTAAATCCCTGGAAGGGAAGAGGGGAAGTCGAAGGACCGTTGAGCATATAAAGGGCACACTTCGTGGGCTGGGAGAGGTTGTAGGATGATTTTTGTAGCTGGCACCTTATTCTGAGCACGTCTGTTGTTTATGGACCTTAGGCTAGCCTATGATTCCTTTGCAATGGTGGAGTTTCATCCCCAACTCGGGTGTGCTTCTGATTAGCAGAGTTTATGGTTGGGAGGAAAATATGAGGTCTGCATGCAATTGGTGAATTATTTACACAATATAAGTGTCTATTATGTACTTGTATGAATTTCATGTGAAAAATTATGTTATTCTTTTTATTCTTTTTATGGGTTTTACTATTCTAGTTATGCTTAAATGTATATATTGTTACAACTTCATAATTGTAATTATATACAGGGAATATGGTAAATTTAATACTATCAAAGATATAATCAGTCAATCAATCTATGAAATTGCAGGCCTTTTCATGGGATATAAAAGAATACCCCTAATTTCACTAAATATAGATAAATACTTTCCAAAATCCTTTTGTTGAACCCCCCTCCTAGTATATCTTTCGAATAAAAAACATCCTACTTTACTAGATATTCCTACTTTTTACTAGATACTCCTTTTTATAATCTCCAATACCCATAAACCACCTCAGTGCCTTCCATAACACTCCATACCTATAATATGTTGATTTACTTTTTTACAATATTGAAAAACCTCTTTATGAATGAATATGTTAAGATATTGATCAACAAGGTAAATTCCCATATAAAAATTCATGAAATGTTGATATAATATAATGAGTTTTTATTTGGTAATAATAAAATGGACTTCAATCTCAAGGTTCATATTGCAATGAAGGTTCATATTCCACTTGGAATTATTTTTGAAATTTTTTTTTCCTTAATCATCCATGGAGTCTTCTACTATTCACTTCATTTATCATCAAATGAGCCATAATTTTTTTCTTTTAAAATCGATGTTGCATATAGGAAAGTTCCTATGGATTACTTATACTTTGGGTCTTTTTTCTTAAATAGGATTTATATTTCTTAAGCAACTTCACATATGTTTAGTACAAAAATGACATTCTGTTATCCGTATATACCTTTAGACAGGGAGGAAATGAGGGAATGCCATATGAGTTTGAAACAAATTAAATAGAAGATGTTTTGAAAATGTGTGCATTCTGTGTATCTGTGTAAATGTTCCCGCATGGACGACTCTTTTGTCTTTAAGTTGTTGGTGTCTGCACTCTGCATATGCCTATGTGAACGTGTCCATTCTCTCTATGTATCTATGCGTGAATGTTCCCGTTGACACATAGTTGAGCATTTGTGGGTTTATATGATGGCCGTAGCAAGTTCCTACCCATTCCATTCTTTTAATTATACAACTTCGTTTGTATTACACATATCGGGTCCTGAGCAATTTCGTTGTAATGTAATATGAACATTTATCGTCTGAAGAATGGCGACCCAGTTTCTTGCCACCCTATTTTTCAATAATTGGATTAGAATTTCATATGGCTTTAGCATATAGTGTAAATTTAACATTGAATGAAATAATAAAAAAAATACACTTTTAGAAATTGGATTTTAATTAAGATAGATTTAGGGTATTTTTTAAATGCTTGTAAAGGTTTTTGTTACATTTGTTTAATTTGAGGGAAGATATCATGTATTTTTTGCATAAACATTTTATTTAACATTGAGGGAGAGATTTACATTTTTGTATGCAAAATAATTTTATAAATTAATGTAGAGAAACTTTTAAATTAATTTTGACATCTTGAGAGTTTATTAATTAGTATAAATTCATTTTCAACTTAGAACTACCAATTATGGAGGGGATCAAATTTTTTGAATTATAGATTTTTTAATCATTTAATATGAAGGAATTAATTTTTCTTTAAATACTACCACTTATCTATGTTATAAGAAAATATTATATCATATAAATTTGTATTGAGGGTTTAATTTTTTACAAATGAAAACAATATATTGTATAGTATAACATATAGTATTAGGGTGGTCAAAAATTAAGTGATAAACTATATTTTTATACACTCTTGAAGATTTATAATGCCTTTTTTTCTCTTGCAACTATTTATGCAGTTGCTTGGGAATTACAAGGATTGATTGGTAATTAAGATAATTTATGTGGATTCCCTAGGTGGAAATTTTTAAGGTAAAATTTGACCTATGGGAAAGATTAGAGTGTTCCAAAATTTGATTTGGAATTTTTTTTGTATTGTAGTTCTTTATTATCATTAACCCTCAATTTATTTTAAAAAATTGTATAAAGGGTTATCCAATCTTATTTATGAGAGAGAGGGGAAACAATTGTTTCTTTCCCCTGAAATTTGAGTTGCAACTTTACATTCACCCTAATTCCTACGAATAGGGAGTTTTGGTAGCATTTTCAGCCTCCCCATTTGATATAAATTGAGCTTCATTCTTTGGTTTTCCACAATTTGCAGAGATGCGACATGAAAAAATTATGAAGTCCCCCCATTGAAAAACCATAGTAGAATCCATCTAATATATCATCAATCTATTTCCCACACTACCTTAGATCCAAAATCATATCTTTGAGAGCATGGACATTCTAGCAAGGGTTTATGCAAAATAGAACAACAATGCTCTCTATTTGGATAGAAATGAATCCCATTGAAATCACATTTCTACAACATTAGTAGAGGACTACCTTTATGAAGATATAGTTCTATATGTTTTATAGATGATGCATACTTATTTTTAATGACTTCCATCTAATTCTTGAAAATATTTTGTTCATTGGAGAATATGCATAGAAGTGTAATCATGTCAAAAATAAATTTAATATTGTAATCCTCCTAGGTCGAATCCCAATTGAAAATGTACATAAAATGGTGAGAGAGGATATTTTGGCCCAGAGTTACTTTGTAAATATGTTTTGATCCAAGAGTGTATGCGTGATTCTCAGTTCAAAGAGCCTAGACACTAAAAGGCCAATGACACTATCATTGTACTATGTAATAACAATGAGACTATTAATAAAATACATCATTGCATACCAATTAGAAAAAAGAGTATGGGGGCCCAGAATTCCACTAGAAGGGGAAATGGGGCTAAGAGTATAGGAAAAGGGCCTAAGCCAAGGGGTGCTTAATTCCAAGGGAATATTGAATTAATGTTTCCTAAAGTTTAAGTTATATGATATTTTTATCCTAAGTTCCTAATGATAATAAATGCATCACCTAGGTGGGGGAAAGTGGGGACAAGGTAGTTCCCAACCTGACACGTGTTAAGTTAGGAACATGCATATTTAAAGTAATAATTTAGTACATTTTTATATCATTCTCTCATTCACTTTGGCTATACGCTCACTCTGCCATCCATAGTCATACATGTACATGTGATCTTTTGTAGCTATGTCTAACCAATGATTCCTTGAATATCTAAGATGAAAAAGCAGGTTTTCAGGCCTATGTGTAGGTTGAAGAAGTAGGTTGTTCGGGTCGTGAGAATTCTATCCAAGTGAGAGAACTATTGGGAATTACTCCCTATGGGTCAGGTTTTATCTACATAGCTCTAAGACTTCCTGTTTGACCTATTGTTAAATCCCTAGAAGGGAAGAGGGGAAGTCGAAGGATTGTTGAGCAAATAAGAGGCACACTTCCTGGGGTGGGAGAGGTTGTGGGGAATGAGAGGTTGTAGGATGATTGTTGTGATTGCCACCTTCTGTTGAGCATTTATTGTGTTTATGGACCTTAGGCTAGCCTAGGATTCCTTTGCAATGATGGAGTTTCATACCCAACTCGGGGGTGACCTATTGCTGAGAGCTTATGATTAGCATAGTCTATGGTTGGGAGAAAAGTATGAGGTTTGCACGCAATTGGTGAATTATTTACACAAGATAAGTTTCTATTATGTGCTTGTATGAATTTCATGTGAATAATTATGTTATTCTTGTTATGGTTTTTATGTGTTTTACTATTCTAATTATGCTTAAATGTATATAGTGTTACTAGTGCATAATTGTAATTATATAAAAGGAAAATGGTAAATTTAATGGTATCAAAGATATAATCACTCAATCAACCTATGAAATTACACAGGTTTCCATGGGATATTAAAGAATACCCCTAATTTTACTAAATATAGATAAATACCTTCCAAAATCCTTTTGTTGAACCCCCCTCCTATTACATCTTTCCAATAAAAAACATCATATTTTACTAGATATTCCTAATTTTTACTAGATACTCCTTTTTATAATCTCCAATACCCATAAACACCCTGTGTCTTCCATGTCACCCCATACCTATAATATGTTGAATTACTTTTTTACAATGTTAAAAACCCCTTTATGAATGAATATGATAATATATTGATCAACAAGATAAATCTCCATGTAGAAGATCATGAAATGTTGATGTAATATAATGGATTTTGATTTCCTAATGATGGAATGCACTGCAATCTCAGGGTTCATATTCCACTTGAATTATTTTTCAAAATAACGTTTCCTTGAATCATCCATGGAGTCTTTTACTATGCGCTTCATTTATCATCAAATGAGCCATAATAATTTTCTTTTAAAATCGATGTTGCATATAGGAAAGTTCCTATGGATTACTTATACTTTGCGTATTTTTTCTGAAATAGGCTTTATATTTCTTAAGCAACTTCACATATGTTTCGTACAAAAATGACATTATGTTATCCATATATAACTTTAGACAGGGAAAAATCAAGGGAATGCGATATGAGTTTGAAACAAATTAAATAGAAGATTTTTTTGAAACAGGTCATGATAGAAGGATTCAATATCTCGAGAATCCTGGTATAGATGATGAACCTCAACAAATGGATTTAAAGTATGAATATGTGTATCAGATACCATGATAATTTTATTTTATGGTGGGATATTCTTTGAATGAATTTTTCATTTTAACAAATTTCTTTGCGTGATTTGAACAAATGTACTCTTCTTTACATCTATTTTCAATAGGAATAGTTCTAAGTATGTTTATGTTTACTGTTAAGATTCGACTGCAACACATCGTTAACAACCACACTTTCGTTTTGCAGTATCAATTTTGTTTTTCACCCTGGTGAAATGGGAGGTGGAACGTGACAAGGTATTGCAATAAAATTCTATTAATCACATTGAATTATTATTTTTTTTTTATTGTTAAGTACATTCTCATAAATTTATAACTTAAAGAAATATAATTTCATTGTAATCATATTATACATTTCATTGTAATCATGATATGATATGGTATGTTAAACCAATAAAATTCATATTAATAGTATTGCATTATTTGTAATTTTTGAGTGCATGCTCATAAACTAGTGACTTATAAATACAATACTATAATCATATCTCTTCAGTTCATATGATAGATTGTCATTAATGTCAATTAGCCTTTGGAACTCACATGTTTACAAATAAGGATATTTTCTATAAGAATCTTTGTGCATATAAATTATATCAACATATCATAACAAAATTTTACAACATAAGAGAGTAAATAGTAGAAAAGGTTGATCGAAGATCATAATGCAAAGAAGTATTATAATCATCTACACTTTTGACCTTCCTTGCCTCTCCTTTCACATTGAATCATGTTTCCATTGTTTCTTTCTATATCTTATCTCCGATCCACATCAATCTTCATACCATAGTTGTTGTAGCCCCTACTTTCCACTTCTAAAGTAGTATCCTAGTTACTGATGAGATTTTTGGACTCTATGATATGAATGCATTCATCACCGTTCATCAAGAAAGGTTTCTACATTTCCACTTCTTATTTCCCAAATATATAGAATATTCACTATGTTACCACCTCTTTTTTCCAACATACTCTTTCCTCCCATATTTATCTTGGCTATCCCCACCCTCTTGTTTCACATCATACTCTCTCTACTCCCATTGTTCTCTTATATATGTTCCCATAATACTCTTTAACACAAGGAGTATATCCTAGCCTATGTTATTAGCTTTTCTAATCTTTAGAACCATTCACGTTCAATTGGTCCTTACACTAGTGTTGTTTTCTTCTTCATGTGCCACCATTTTTCCCTTTAACATTCGTGTAACATTCGTGTAGGTGTAGTCTAAATGCTTTCTTTTCCACTATGAAATATTCCTCTGTCATATCACATTCCTCAAGTCACTGATTGTTTCTCAAGAATCATGTATTATTTATTTTTTAAAACACTTATTGGATTTTATTTTGTTTCCCCTCCAATCTGAGTGAGAAAGTGATCATCAAGCCACTTTAGTACTATCTTTCGCTCAAGAGAAGTAGCTAAGTGAACCATATCTATTTTTATAGAAATAAAATGTTTATGTTTTTCTACATGTAATGCTGGGAGTAGTAACTAAGACAATGGTCCACATGTGCTAAGCACCCATTCTCTTCAACAAGTGTGTTGTGATAGAAATTGTAAAAAAAGAAATTGAGAACTTGAGCATAGATCATGCATCCAAGGGAGTAAACAATCGAATTTGACTCGAGCACATTTTTTTGTTAGGATTTAATTTATGTCCATGACAATCATTATTTTTCTATTATTGCTCTATGATCACTATATGATTTCCTATGGTTTCTTTCTATGAGTGGTAGTGATTTGTCTCAAACCTTTGATTCAAATATTTCAAGGTTTTGGAATTCGGTGGCCATGTGCCTTCCACTGAACCCTTCTTCTATGCAAAATTATTCAAAGTTGCAACATGTTGTGCTATTTCTTGATAATATCATGTAATTAGAGTTGAATAATAGATAAAAGTCCCCAAAAAGACATGGTGGAAGATACTTACTGATCCTCTCCTCTGAATGGTACACTATTTTTTCCCCCTCATTTGGGAACCTTTTTAATAAAGGAGGGTGGGAATATGCCACTACATGTTTTCTTGTGGAGATATTAAATGTAAGTGAGTTTATCCCTAGAGAAAAATGAGTCAAGGAAAAACATCAGGTCCATGAAATAGAATCAATTAAGGTCAAGGAAGTAAGTAGTTAACTGGTATTATCCTTTCATTGTTACACATGGTAAGGTACTTACACAAGACGTCCTAAGGCCCTTTATTCTAGATATATTAAGGAGAATACATAACTCCATAAAAAACCATAGAGAGTATTGTAAAGTCTCTTACTGTAAAAATCTCCCTCTCTACATTTTGGAGAGTAAGGAACTTCTCGGTGGCATCCCCATCTTTCCTCGTGATAGGCCTTCTTCCACCTTTGTGTCTAGGTGAGTCTAAATCCAACACTTCCTCCCTTTCCTTTTTTTTTTTATTATATTTGTAGACCATGGTAGGTGTCTTCTAATCCATTTTTTTTCCTAGAACCTCTCCACTCCTTTCATTATAGCTTCCACTAATATCCTCAAATTCATATTTTTCCTTTGGTACATGTTGTGGAGATAGAGTACAATCATAAGGTCCATTTTATTGGTCATGGGGGTGACCATTGGAATGAAACTGGCTACATGGTGGATAGCCATAATCCTTTGTAATTCCTACTCTATCTTAAAACATACTCTCTTCATCATCCCCTATAAAGCCTTTGTTTGATGGTAGATCCAAATTTGTTCAAATCGATCTCCTTCTTTGGTTTACCTCAACCCCTACATGAATGTCGAGCATGCCCACTATAGAGGAACTAAATTTGATACTACTATTTAAGGACATGGTAACCTCCAAAATTTAGGTCATTGTTGGTTTGAGAATTGAATTTGAGACCTGAAATATACCTTCGATATGAGTGACTACCAAATTTTAGTGATCATAGGCTACAAAATCCCGATCTAATATGGAGTTTTAATCTTGCAATTGAAGATAGATTCATGTTTTCTAAGCCAAAAGTCAAAAACCATGGTAATATGGAGAGACTAGAGAATATATTCAATAGATTTGTTGTCTACCCAAGATTGTAGAGCATTATCTAAAGTGCCTCCCTTGTAGTCAACTCTACTATTTGATAACTACTTGAGAACACTCCATACCTTTTGAACATTGTAGAAGTGAAATAAGAGATGTGAAACCATTTCTAAATGTTCCTCATAAAATCACATCTACTACGAATTTCCCAGTGCTACTTTTATAGGATATCCCTTGTCAAGACATCATTGATTAAAAATAACTAATATAAGACTTTGATTTTGGAGGAGATAACAATTTCCAAAGAGATTTACACCACCAATTATTTTGTAATAATACTTCGGAAAGAAAATACACCATAGCATACCTTTACATTATATTGATTGTAGAGTATCATCTAATGCATATCCCTTCCACTCACCTTTGGCCTAACTACTTGAAATAACTACATACGTATTGAACATTCTAATAGTGTAGGAAGAGTTGAATATTTTTTCCTATAATAGCATCGATTTTATGGGGCATGGTCATATTATATCACGTGCGATACGCTCAGAATCCGGGGGTTGGTGCTAAATCTGCACTGGTGGTTAAACTTATGGTGGTTAAATGTATGGCACTTGTGCCCCTAACTGTGGTCATATAATATAATGCAAACATGGGCTAGGGATTATCCCCAACACTTATACATTGCACTTTATTTAAAATAAAGTGAGTTTAATTCACAATAAATGTGTTGGCGTGTTGACCATTGGACTTCTCACAAAGCTTGCGCTCGACCTTAGGTCATGGGTTCGAATCTCATGAACCCCAAAAATATTTTACACTACCATCCAGTGATAGGGTGCCACATGGCAACCCATATCTGGGCCATGTGGCACCTCTTCATTTGCCTGAAAAATGCCACTTGTCATCCTCTCAGTGGACCTTTCTTATGCCCAGTCACCCTATTGTTGTGCTGCCACATGTCACTTTGATCATGTCAGTATGATGATGTCAATAGGACGTCATGTTGATATCATCATTGAATTTTGCCAATTGACATGTTGACTTTTTAGTAGTTTGGGAAAACGGTCAGAGTGCGATAAATCTCACATACAACGCTTGTTTGAGAAAGTAAATATATGTCTAGAATTAGTGCAATGAGCTGGTCACAATGGAATTGGTTTCATTCAATTATGATAACTTTCATTTTTTATCCTTTTGTCGACCTCTGAAGCCTCCTAGATCTCACTATAGATCAACAAGAGATATTGCATGCCTAAGAAACCTTCCATGGTCGGAGAAAATAAATAAGGTGAGACAATAGATCCTTTCAAACTATTACTCGAGGAAGCCCTCACGCAACAAAAGAATGATATGATGGATATTTTTGCGCAAATCCTTCTACGACTACCAACATGCGATGCATCTTCCTCAAGTGGAGACATCTCCCCCTTCAAGGTACAGATAAAATTTTATATTCATATATTTTAAGGTCATATAGACGCATATGTTGTACACAAATGGTTGAATCTACTAAAATAGTTTTTTTTTCCCATAACTTTTCCAATAGAGAAAATATTCCATTTGCAGTCCTCAAAGTCGTCCCCCATGTCAAATATTGGTGGAAGACTTTCTGTGAGCAAAAGGAAACAGAGGAACCCTCATTATTTATAGTCACACTCACATGGAAGTCCTTCAGGGATGTTATTAAGGAACAATACTACCTTGTTGGAAGTTATGATGACCTATATATAAGATGGACCACACTACAGTAGGAAAGGGACCAAAAAATGCCAGAGTTCACAAATATCTTCCATACCTTGTGCACCAGGTTGGGTATCAAATATTATGAGCGACATCTGGTGCTCAATTACTACGGTTATATTCATAGATACATCCAGAAATAAATGGATTTTCTCCACATCTCATCCTTGGGTGTGACCTATAAATATGTTGTTAAAATCGAGCGGAATCTTAAACAAAAGAAGTATCAATTTGGGTATGTGAACCCCTCGCAATAGAGGTAGGGAAAGAGCAGCCCCAACTCATAGAAAAAATGGCACAGAAAACTTGGAGAAGCTAAGGACAACTATTCTAAGACTCAAACAATGAAGGAAAATGGAAAGAAAAAGAAAGACATTGAGAAGTAGTGTGACTTCCATCAGAGCCCCTAGAATAACAGTGTTGATTTCTTCTCAAAGAAGTCATTGGTGGTTGAGGTGAAATCCTCTGACTCAGATGTGGGTTCTGACTCTGAGTTAGAACTAGAAAATGAGAGATGGATTATTGATGCGAAACCCAATGCCTTCATTGCTACCACCAAGATCCATCCCAACGAACGTGATGATCCAAAGGAAGGCGATCGCCTCTTTAATTCACATATGTAGGTGAAGGGTACTCGACTGCACTTCATCATTGATAGCGGTAGCTAGAAGAACCTCATCTCAAAAAATTTCATCAAGTGGTTTGCTCTTCCAACATCACCACACCTGTAGTTGTACAACATCGAGTGGCTCCACCAAGGGAGCGATCTCTGTGTCAACCAAAAGTGCTACCTGGAATATGACATCAAACCCTTCAAAGATGAGGTATTCTGTCATGTCGCCCCTCTTGAAGTTTGTGATGTTCTTTTGGCACAACCTTATTTATGGAAATGTCATGTTGTATATGAGTCTATGCCTTGTAGTGTTATTATTACTTTGGACATGATATTATACATGATACCAATGGTAGTCCCATCAACCATCATTTCTTTTATCTCTACCAAGCAATGCATAAATGTCATCTCTCATACCTGGAAGTTTGTCTTCTTCGTGATTCGTGATCAGAGTGAGTGGAAGGTTTCATCCACATCCATAACATCCTCGAGAGGTCTGTCCATGCAACATAAGTAAGTAGATAAGGTCGTGGTAGAATACAATGGAATATTCTTCTCACCCGCTGGGGTACCTCTGCACTGTAAAGTCAAGCACTTAATCAATATGATCCCCGATACATCGGTACTGAATGGGTCAGTCTATCACCGCACTTTGTTATAAAATGAGGATATCAAGCATCATATCCAAGAAATTCTCCAAAATGGACAAATCTGATCCATATGATCATCATTTGGAAGCTCAATCATTCTTATGCAGAAGAAAGATGTGTCTTGGTGACTCTACATCGATTATCAGGCCCTAAATAAAATCACAGTCAAGAACCAGTACTCGATTCCCCAAATTGACAATCTCTTAGACTATCTCAAGGGTGATAAATACTTCAGTAAGATTGATCTCAATTATGGCTACCATCAGGTCCCAATAGAGAAAACAAATGTATATAAAATTTCCTTCAAGTCCAAAGAAGGTATTTTTGAAAGGTTGGTCATGCCCTTTTGTTTGAAAAATATCCCAACAACTTTTATGAGGATGATGGACGATATCTTATAGCCTTTCACCAATTAATTTCTGGTGGTGTATTTGGATGACATCCTCATCTACAAAAATAATTAGATGGAACACTTGCAACATATTCAATAGGTTCTACACACTCTGCCACAACACAAGCTATATGAAGATTTGAAAAAATTCTCCTTTTGCATGGACAGGTTCCAGTACCTAGGAGACATTGTTGATGAGCATGGGGTGCATGTGGATCCAACCAAGATATAGGTCACTCATGACTGGCCATTCCCAACCACACTCACTGAGCTTTAGAGATTTTCAAGCCTTGCCAATTTCTATCTCAAGTTCATGTTGGGATTCTCCCATATTCCATGGGCCCTCAACCAAGTAACCAGGGGTGGTCGTAAGGAAAATTTCCTATGGGGTCTGTCACAACAAAAAGTGTTTTTTTATTTGAAGTAGCGCTTGTGCTCAACCCTAGTTGTCTCATTAACTGACCTGCAACAACCCTTTGATATCGAGACAAATGCTTCAGACTATGCGGTGGGTGAAATTCTCACTCAACACGGACACCGCATTACCTATAATAGTGAGACAATATCATATGTCATCTCTAAGTGCCCTACTTATGATAAAGAAATGTACTCCATTGTGCAATATTATCGCTAGTGGAGGCATTCCATTCTCGGGAAGGAGACAATCATCCACTCTGATCATAATCCATTGTAGTTCATGCAAAAACAAGTTAAATTGCATAATGACCGCCATCAGAAGTGCTCGACATACTTGAAACAGTTCCATATAAACATCAAGTATAAGATATGAATAACCAACCATGTCGTGGATTTCCTCAGCAGCCCGCCACTCTATGAGAGAGATACTGACTTCGCCGCCACCTACCAGATGTTGGGCGTAAACATAGTTTTCATTGATTTCCATCTTTACGATAGGCTGATGTGCCATCTGGGCCATTCCTTCGTTCCATCAAGAGAGAGAGAGAAGATGAATTGGGAAGCCTACTATATTTGGGTGGCAGGACACTTCAATGTAGAAAAGAAAGCGACAGAGTGATGAAACAACATTTCTATTAGTTGAAACTTCAACAGGATGTCAACAAGTATATCAGGTCCAGCACTATCTGCATAATTCTCAAACCGGCCACTAAAAAACAAGGCATGTTCAGCCCTCTACCTACTCCTACAAGGCCCTGGGAATCCATCTCGATGGTGTAAGGTACCAGTTCTATTATAATATCCAAAAACAAAAATATTTGAGAGAATAACAGTGGAAAAACACAAGAGATGAAACCACAACACCAGAATAATACCTTTATTAATAGGAAACTAAGTTCACTTGTGTCTTTGAGGGGGAAACCTTCAGTCGAGAGGTGCTTTATTACAATAATTCTCAAGAAAAAACTTCTCATACCTTCTACTCCTATTTATACTAAATTTGTCTATCCAAAAAAACAATCTAGAGGAAGAACCTTCTACAAGAGGAAGTTTCTATTAGGTCATCTTACATTTCAATTATTCTTCCTTATTGCTAGGACTTATTAATTTTGGCCTTTATTACATGGAAATATGTTATTCTAAATATGTAAGGGGTTAGGGAGGTTATGTCCCTAACATTCCCTCCCCCTTAAAAACAACCTTGTCCTCAAGGCTTGAGATGAGGAAATTACTGTAGAATAGTAGTTGGTTCCCAAGTGGCATCTGCTAGATTGGTATCCTTCCACTATACTAACACTTCCTTGATGGTGTGCTGACAAAGGAGACACTGACATAGGTCCAAAAATGCTTGTGGCTACAACCATATGGAGCCTTCTTCATCCAATTCAGGAAGGATGCTTTGAGTTTAGCACATAGTTCCAATCACCTTCTTTAAGCAGGAGACATGAAAAACATGATGGAGCATAGAATGACTGGACAAAGCTAACTGATAGGCCACTTGTCCCACATGCTTAAGAAATATATAAGAACCATACAATTTTGTCGCCATTTTCTGACAATGGTCGACCTTGAGTGAAGTTTTCTTGTAAGGTTGCAGTGGAAGATAGACCTGACCTTCTTCAGCAAATTATCGTTTGGAGTGACCATGACATTCTTGTTGCTTCATCTGATTGAGAGGCTATTCCTCTCTTTGAGGGTACAAATAATATCCTCTTGAACTGTAAGTGTTTGGTCAGCCTCCTGGACCTTTGAGACACCTGGAAGGTGTGACAGAAATGAAAGCGGATTTTGTCCATATACTTCTTAAAAAGGAGTCACGCGAGTAGTTGTATGGTAATTATTGTTGTACCAACATTCAAATAGTGGTAACCATTGAGCCCACTGATTTTTCCTTTCAAGTGCAAAACACCTCAAATATGTTTCCAAAAACTTTTTCACAACTTCAGTTTGACCATCAATCTTGGGATGATAACTTGTGTTCAGATGCAATTGGGTGCCCTATAGCTTGAACAGTTCTTGCCAAAAATTATTGGTGAAAGTGGGATCTTGATCAGAAACAATAGAATGAGGCATGCCATGAATATTGAAGACATTATCCATGAAACATTGTGCCATGGTGTAGGCATTAAATGGGTGTTGAAGAGCATAGAAATGAGCATAATTGGAAAGATGATCAATGACCACCATCATGACTGACTTATTTCCCGATTTAGGTAAGCCCACAATAAAATCCATAGAGATATCCCTCGAAATACTAGTTGGAGTTGAAACAGGATGTTTTGTTCCAAGAGATTTTATTGTTTCTCCCTTATTGCGTTGAAAAACATAACATTCTTCCAGAAAAGTGCAAACTTCATGTTTCATACCATCCCAGAAAAAATAATGTTTGACCCGATCATAGGTTTTCCTAAACCCTGAGTGCCCAGCTGTGGATGTAGCATGAAGCTCAAAAATCACTATGGACTTAAGTTGTTACTGTTTACTTAAATATATATGACCTTTGTATCGAATCTCATCATTGTGATAAGAATACCCTGGGGAAATTGAAGAATTGGCTTTCAATTGTTGGATCAGATGTGAAATTTTGGGATCTTATAGACATTCCTGGAGAACAACTTGGAGGCAATATGGTACTGTGAAGTAGCGGGAAAAAGGGACCCTTCGTCTTCATATTTTCTTGAAAGAGAATCAATAACCACATTTTATTTTTCTTTCTTGTAAATGATCTCATAATAATATCTAAAGAGCCTTCTCACTCATTTTTGTTTCTCTACAGAGGAAGGGTGCTGCTCCAGAAAATACTTGAGGCTTTGATGATCTGTCTTAATTTGGAAGCGTTTCCCCAATATATAAGGGTGTCATAGATCCACAACATACATAATAGAATACATTTCCTTTTCGTATATTTATTGGCCCAAATGTTGCTCTAACTGTTGTTTATTGTTAAAGGCCAAAACTTGGCCATGTTTCATAAAGACTACGCTAATTTCTCTCTCTGAAGCATCACATTCCAGGACAAAGGTATTTGTGAAATTAGGAAGGGCCAAGACTGGAGTGGTGCACATAATATCCTTCAAGGATTGAAAGGCATGATCAGCTATGAGACTCCAAGGTGAAAGAATTAATTTTAAGGAGAGCAGTGAGAGGTGTCGCAATCTTTCCATAATTCTTAACAAAATTGCGATAATATCATGTTAAACCCAGAAAACCATGGAACATTTTAAGAGTCTTTTGGACAGGCCAATCTTGCATAACTTCAATCTTCTTAGGATCCACCTTGACACCTTCCTTTCAAACAATATGACCCAAGTACTTGACTTCCAAGCCTCCAAAAGAAAATTTATATTGTTTAAGGAAAAGTTAGTGTTGAGAGAGTAGATGTAGAATTTGATCCACTTGAGCAAGATGAGATGTCTAGTTTTTACTATAGATAAGGATATCATCAAAGAAAACTAAGACAAAATGACGGAGAAAAGGACAGAAGACATGATTCATGAGGATTTGGAAAGTGGAGCGAGCATTAAACAATCCAAAGGACATGACGAAAAACTCATAGTGGCCCTCATGAGTTTGAAATGAAGTCTTAGGAATGTCTGCCTCTTTCATACATAGATGGTGGTAGCTATAATGAAGATAAAGTTTAGTAAAGAATTGGGTACCACTCAATTCATCCAAGAGATCATCAATGACATGAATCAAAAATTTGTCTTTTATGTTGAGTTTGTTGAGAGTGCAAAAGTCAAGAAACATGCACCAAAATCCTTCTTTCTTAAGGACCATAACCACAGGAGAAGAATAGGGGATCGTACTAGGATGGATAATGCCTTTGGTGAGAAATTCTTGCATAATTTTATCAATTTATTTTTTCTGGGAAAAGGAATGACGATAGGGACGAACATTCAGAGGAAGTTTGTCGAGGACAAAGTGAATGGAATGATCATGAACACCAAGGTATGGAGAAATTCCCTAGGGAGTGGAAAAAATAACTTGATGTTTGGAGAGGATGGATTGGAGTTCGGGTGCAATAGAGGGTTTCTTAGTGGCATGAATTGAATGGAGTTGTGAAATAATTTTGGAATGACCTTTTTTGAGGATCTTTTCCATGTGATGGGAAATAAAGATCTCAGGGGAACCTGTTGTGATTCCTGGGAACTTATATTGTTGTCCCTCTTGGTTGAATTGTATGGTTAATTCGTTAAAATCAATGAGAATGGGACCTAGATTCCTTAGCCATTCGACATGCAACACAGTTTCACAACCACCCATGTCGATAGAAAAAATATGAGATTTCATGTGATATTTATTGATTTGGAGACACATTTTCACAATGCCCCACACATTTCATGGACCCGCCATTGGCAATCATGTTTTGAAAATTATTGACTGCATGGATATAGAAATTAGTTTCTTGGGAAATGTGACGATGAATAAAATTATGGGTTCTTCCATTGTCAACAAGGATGATGAACTTCTGATTCTTAATTTAACCAATTATATTGGGGGTTTGGGAAGCAAAGAAGCTACTGAGATAATTCAAGGAAATGATCGGTTCATGGTCGGGGAGGTTGGAAGGTGGGTTCATGTCAGTGGGTTCAAGTGACTCTACCACATAGGGGGCCTCTACATTTTCTT
Source organism: Picea engelmannii (assembly GCA_009831015.1). Taxonomy (NCBI): domain Eukaryota; kingdom Viridiplantae; phylum Streptophyta; class Pinopsida; order Pinales; family Pinaceae; genus Picea; species Picea engelmannii. The sequence goes on along the minus strand of ML784378.1, from coordinate 430,069 downwards.
TAGAAACATCCTCTGAGAAGGCCATAAAAAGATTTTGTTCCTTACACTTGTTCCTAGGAAAATATTTTTCATCACAATTATAACAAAGGCCCTTGAGTTTTCCTTCAACCATTTCTTCCCTGGTCAATTTTTAGATCTTTAGTGGAGTGGAAGGAGGAGTGGGAGTGATTGGTTTAGGGTGAGGAATAAAGGAGGGTTTTCTTGTTTGAGAAGAGACAACATGTTCTTATTCCTTATCTTTTTTAGTAGCTTCCACCCAACTCTAAGGCCAATCCATGAGGACATGGGCACAAATTTCATCCTTAAGGTTGCTGATAAAAACATTCTTCGAAAAAAAGCATCACACATGCCCTCTATGTAGAAAGACAATTACACAAAAGCAGCTATAAAGTATTCCACTATGCAAGATTGTTTCAACTTTTTCAAACGGCCTAAATGGTTGGTGTGAGTTTCAAAGCGTTCATAAAGTTCTACCAAAAGTTATGTCCAAGCCACATACCCTTGGCGAGAATTTTTTCTTCATTTCCACCATTTCCAACATTCTTGATCTAGATGGAGAACACCATACCGAATTTTGGTCAACTCATCTATCAGGTTCTATTAGGTCTTCTTACATTTGACTTATTCTTCCTTATTTATAGGCCTTATTAATATTGGCCTTTATTACATGGAAATATATTATTGTACCTACGTGAGGAGTTAGAGAGATTAAGTCTTGAACATATGGAATACATGTCGGGACTTCTATCAACCAAGCGGGGAAATGACTGTGTTTTTTTGGTGGTTGATTGTTTTTTTAAAATGACGATTATGGTCGTCTGCAAGAAGAGAATCACAACTAAGGCCACTACCAAGCTCTTCTTCGAATGAGTGTGGGTACATTTTTGGATACCACAAAACATCTTCTTATATCAGGAAAGTTGGTTCCTCAACACATTCTGGTCATCCTCTAGTCATTGTTGGACACTAATCTCACAAAATCCATTATCTACCAACCCTAGAAAGATGGCCAAACTGAGGTCGTTAACTGCATGATCGGGCATATCATGTTCATGCATATTTCCTAGCATCCCCGCACATGGGATGAGATTCTTCCCGATGTTCAACACAATTACAAAAGAGCCATACATAGCTCAATCGACTATAGCCCCTTTCACTTGGGGTTGGTATTTCAGCCATTAGGTCCCATGAATGTTGCACTACCCCTTGAGGCCACTGAGGGAGACTCATCCCATGCTCAAACTGAAGCTCACAAAGGCACCCGGTTCATTGAGTGGATCAAACACATCCGCCAATAGGTTCAGGATATTTTATATAATTCCAATGCCAAGTACACGCAGTGCCATGATCAACATCGGGTGCCACACAAGTTTCAGGTGGGAGATAAAGTTTGGTTGCAGTTGCAGAAAGAATGCCTTAGAGGTCCCGATCGAAATCTTTGTCGACTCTGCTATGGACCTTACACCATCACCAAGGCCATGGGAGACAATTATTTTGAGCTTAACATTCCTCCCTTCCTTGGCTTGCACCTAGTATTTAATGTCTACCTCCATCAACCATATTTTCCACCATTATTGGACACCTCGGATATAAAAGAACATTTGACACCAACAAAGATCAACCCTCACTGCATGGAACATGCATCCACTGATCATATCGTGGACACATAGGTCAAGGGTAGTCACCAACAGAGGATCCAAATTTATCAAGTTGTCAAAGAAGGACAACTCTTGCACAAAGGCAAGTGGCTCACTCTTGGAAAAATTCAACAGAAATTTCCTCATCTACTAGGGGAACTCAAGGCAATGAAAACCATTGTTTTCTAAGGGGGGATTATTTATCCAAGTGGATATCGGTGGCTACCTACCTATTCCAACTAGCTCACATGTAGTTTTCATTTTGACGGTTATTTTCCTAGCTTTTTAGGTCCTAAACTTCTGGGATTGTTTTGAGGCCCTATACAAAGTTTTTTGGGCTTACCACAGTCACATTGTAGACAAATTTAGAGTGTTACAACATAATTTGTAGTCCTCAGATAAACCTTTCCAATGGGATATCATGCACCTAAAAGAAAGATCTTATGAAAAACTTACGATCCCTAGAAATTGATGTACCAACTTACCCCATCGGGGCCCACATGGATTTTGGGCGCTTCATCTCCTAGAGTTAGGTTTTTGGGAATACGTCGGAATACGTATCTACCCTAAAAACAATTTAACCCACAATTTTCTCTCGAGGAAGGTGCTCTCATACCACTTGTAATATTCTAGATATAAAATAGTATGCAAAACATAAATAATTAGCTAAAAGTGACAAATAAACAACGATATAATCGGAACACCACAATAATACCAAAACAATACTAGAATAACACTAGAAATAACACTTTGATTACTGAGAGCAATGTTCACTTGTCTCTTCGAGGGGGAAACCTCCAGCAGAGCAAAGATCTATTACAATAATATCCAAGACAAAACTTATCATACCCTCTACTCCTATTTATACTAAATATGTCTATCCAAAAGAACAATGTAGAGGAAGATCTACAAGCTTCTATTAGGTATTCTTACATTTGACTTATTCTTCCTTATTGCTAGGCCTTATTAATATTGACCTTTATTACATGTAAATATATTATTCTACCTATGTGAGGGGTTAGGTCGCTAAGAGAATCTATGAAAGGTCCATCTTAACCCACGATCTATAAAGCCTCAAAAGGCATCAAATCTCTCGAGGTGTAAACCTTTCCTCAAGTTTTATACTCAAAAAGAGGTTTGCACCTCAAATATCCCCTCTTGATACTTGATAAAACCTACATTAAAATGGATCTAGATTAGTTTATAATCATTTAACATCTTAATAAAATGAAATATATCTAATTATAATAATTAAAAATAAATAAATAAAATATTATAATAAAATAAATAAAATCAGATTTATGTTAACTTAGAATTAAATATAAAAAGAGATATTTTTTATAAATGCTAATTTTTAAAATCTTTTTAATACTATAAAATTTTAGGAAAAAATTATTTATTAAAATAAATTATGCTGATATATACATTAAAATAAATAAATTAACACAACATCATATTAAATCTTTTAAGCTACAAGATATTAGCTCTTGAAATTTTTATCCCTCATTTAATTTTGAAATTTTGTCTCTCTATTTTTATCAGTCTATTACATATGTTTTCTATAAACATCACTGCAAGTATAATTTATTGTTCAAATATGGTACTTACTTTCATTAGCTAATTTTGAAGAGTTCTAGTTTTAAAGTTCAAGAATTAGTGGCATCTAATTAGTTGTAGAAAAGTTGAGTTGTCATATTCTATTATTAGTAAACCTATATATCCCTCACAAAAAAAATTGAAGGAATCAATGAGTTTTAGAGCTACAAGATGAATCATCTTGTGTTTGGTTTTGTGTGTTTTTGCTTAAGTTCATACAGTTGTACTTGTTTTTTTAATTTTCCCCTTCCTCCTTCATATGGATATCAGATCTATCTGAACTACAGGAGGTTGTTGATCACTCAGAGCCACAACAAGAAGAGGTTGCATTCTGCAGAAAACTCAAGATGAGGCCGCACATCGCACAAATTGCAAGGGCTTGAAATAGATCCAAGAGAGCCGCTTCCGATTCACTATGGGCCAAGAGCCGTGAACTCAAGATATAACTGTCTCTTAGTGTAAGAGGGAGAGCCGCGCTAATTCTGAGCTAGCCATAGCCATTATCCAAACCCTAAAAGTTCGAGCCGTCGGTTTAAGGTTTGAATCACACTCATTGGACCTCCCAGTTTTTTAAACCCCCCCCAAAAAAATGGATCTCCCAGTTTATTTGAAGAAGAGGTATGATGGCCATATAATGTGTTAAACCCATACCCGGAAATCCGTTATTTGGAAAAAAGTTTTTTCTTTTTTGTAATATTATGTATTGATACACATTCAAATAAAGTTTTTTATTCTAATATTCTCATACATGAATGGAAGTGTCCCATATATTTTATTATTTTAATTTTAAAAAATCTTGTAATAGAAGACAAGTATTTTAATTTTAAAAAATCTTGTAATAATAGAAGACAAGTAGTGGCATACATTTCCCTTTTTTTAAATTTTAAAAGAAGCTTGGGAGACCTCTCATTATTTTAATTTTAAACAAGGTTTGTGAGATACCTTTTGGGTATCCATAAAGCAATAAAGAAATAAGGAGTTTTTAGGTTTCTTGATATAATTATAAGTTCATAAGTTCATATTGCAAGTTAGAATTATCGGATATTGTGTTGAAAGGGTCTGAAGAATTATGACATATTGTGTTGAAAGGGTTTGAAGAAATTTCAAATTAGGAAGTCTAGGATATCATAACACAATGGTTAGTGTCAATGTAAATCTAGGATTATTCAAGATACTTTTTTAATGAATTTGAATATGGTGTATGAAGATGAAATATAGGAAATTGAATTAGCCTTCCAAATATACAACTTTTATTCATAGACATTGTGAATAAATAGGTCAAATTTGATTTTTTCTAACAATAGTATATTATTTTTTCAACAAAATATAAGGTATATGTTTTTGTTTGTGTTGAGTATCTTAACTATGAAATTTAGTTCCAAAAACTTATATACTTGTAGAGAACCCATTTTTTTGTGTCTTGTATTTTTTTGAAATTTTTAATTTAATATTATTTTGAAATTATCAAAGTCAGCATATGCATGAAATTACAATGTCTATAACTCATTTGAGAAATTGTTAAGCCGGGAAAAGGTTATTGCAGAAAGAAGAGATGTATGTATTCTATGATTTTGATATATGTGGAGACAAAAATAGATTAAAAATAGTTAACAATATTAATTTTAATATACATATTTGAAATCTGCATAGTCGACTCGATCTATGTCTATAGTTTCGTCAACAACTGAATTGTTTATCCTATAGAAAAATAACGTCAAAGACAAAGATATAGAGGGTTATTTACAAAAATGGAGGTTTTTATCAATTTTCAAACCAAACCACTCAGTCTGTCATCTCAAACCTAAATCCAATCCAATCAAGTCAACATACACCTTGTCAATCCTGTCGAAAAAATTTGAATTCAAAAGAACGGGTGTACATTCTTAAGAGTCTTCACGTGGTCTAGGAGCATGCACACATTCTAGGAGCACACATGTGCTCTAGGAATGTGCATGCACTCATATAAATAATTTACTTTTCTATATCTCTTCTCCCACTCCTACATCTACTCCCCCCAATATATCTCCCTCTCACTCTCCCTCTCTACCCCCAGTGTCTATCTTTCTCTCTCTCCCTTACACTCCTATACATGGTAAGACCTAGAGATGGAAAGACTTAGACATCACAAGGCATGAAAATACCTAGAGCTAGACCTTACCTTGACATGCCTTAGACTCTCACACCCACTCCCCACTATCTCTCCCTCCCTTCCTCTCAATATCTCTCTACCCACTCTTTTTGTCTCCCTCTCCCTTCCTCTAACACACTCAAACACTCCTTGCAC
>ML784378.1:409599-422037 GCA_009831015.1 Picea engelmannii | reverse complement strand
TGCAACTACTGTTCTTAGAGTCACGTCATCAAACATCCACTCTGGGTAAGTTGTGCATCCTGTCAAAACCACACTTACCATAGATCATAGTAATATTTCGAATCATAAATTAAATAGTAAGTACAACTTATAGCATACAATATATTCTTGATGCTTACGACATCCCAATTAGCTCATTACTATAGTCATTTGGCTATCACATAGCTCATCATCTTGTAGGTTAGTTCACCAATAACACATATTGATGCAAATACATCACAAATTTATATAAGAATCCATATTTTCATTGATGTTGAATTAAAAAATGTATTCCTATTTACATCATGCATTACATCTATTATACATTCACAACATAACTTGAATTGGTATACATGTATCGAACTTACCCATTTTAATTTTCATGTTTAAATTATCAAATAACTATCTTTGTCATGAGAATATATCATGTAACATACAAATAGGTCTAGAGGTACACATCTCAATGTCTAACAAAGTCTAACTGACTCCAAACAAATGCTAAACTTTGAATTATTAAGATTAGTAAACAACAATGTTCTAACTACCTAAGGTCAAAATATGGGGTGTTACATACTCCCACCATTCAAGAAACTTCGTCCCGAAGTTATGATCATTCACAATATGAGAAGAATTTATGACACAACTTCTATTTATCTTTTGCGATAGCAAACCTTGCGTTATATTGGTCTCATTGGAAAATGACTTGATTAAAACATGTCGAGGCTATTAATATATTGATTGCAACTGTGCCTATTTAGTAGGCACCTTACTATGTCTTGACTCTATTTTATTACCATTGGTAATTGAATTAATGAAATGACATGCTTCTCTTATAGATTTATTCTTCCTAAGTTGTATATTAAATTATAGTCTACTAGTTCGATAGCCAATTAGAATCTTATCTCATTATTGATTCTTTAGTTAAGTGAATCTTATATTGAGTTTGTTTATAATTTAATCCAAGCATCTAATTCCACCTAGAATATCTTCAAAATTATAACCAATTATCATTGACTTTACTATCACTCTAACTTGAGTGATACAATACATATGCCATCATAAAATTTCTCATGCTTAGGAACATTGACTAATATACTACTAAATGATTTTCATGTGATGCTATCACTTCACTGTTTGTTTTTACATTGTCCTGAATATCTCTCTTTTCTTAAGTTGTATAGATTATATATCAAACAACTTAATTGTCTAGTATAGGATTTTATTCATCATGGTCAAGGAAAATCCTCCTTTCTATCATCAATTCACTATTACAAACACACATATACATAAAGAGCATCGTGTTGATACGTGGGTTAGTGAAAATTTTGTATCAATAATAAATTGACTACAAGATTTCATTCCAAATATTTAGTTATTTGTCCTTGAGGTCTTCATTTCTTAGCATTGTACTTCTTACGTCTCAAAATTATATCCTTTATACCTACATTGTACGTACCAACTTTGGTAGCTAGCTCTTTTCTTATCCATTTTTAGCACTTTCAAGTTCTTTCTCCTACTATGAAAGATGTTTTTAACAATGGGAAGCATGTATTCATCATTCCTCATATAGATTTATTTATTTACTTATTTATTTTTAACCATAGTTTCTTCATAGGGAAAAATCTTTGTGAGTGAACAAGTAGTTGCTAGACCAATTAATTCATTTCAAGGTGTGTCCTCCCATTTAGATAACTCACCCCTCGTATAATGGACTCGTGCATTGTGACTAATAGAACTCGGTTGATATACCATGCCACATCTTATGACATAATAAAACATGTTTTCATGATACTTCACTTATCTTTCTAACTCAAGTTTTAAATTCACAACATAGGCTCACTTACAATATCCATTTGAATGTTCATTAGAATGTGGAACTAAACATAAGCCCCCACTACAGTCTTATGTTGTCAATATCACCATACTAACCTACATAATGATTAAGTACAATGCACAACTTCCTCCTTCACACTACACTCTCTCTAAGCTCAAGACTCTTTCCCACTCACTCCTAAGTATAGAAGCAACCCAAGTGCATAAGTTATGCTCTTAAGATAGTAAAACTTCAATGGTACACCACACCAAATTCTCCATTAACTATGTAATATTTTTCTAGCCAATGGTAAATTCCCGCATGACCTCCCCTTTCTATAGAATAAGTATCACTAGAAAACTCTTGAATCTTCTCACATACACGTCATATAATACCCATAAACTAGGCATAGGACTCATCACTAGTTTCCCCTCTTAACATAAACACTATGGTAAATTTAAAATTTGTTGACCTTCTCATGAAAATAACCTCTCGCAAGTGGTCAATGTCTTTCTTGTAACAATGGTGTATCATTTACTCTTACCATTACCAAGGTTAGATAATATTTAAGTGGTATTGTACAAGCCATACTTAGGATTGATAAGGTTAGATTCTTCCTTATTATCACTACGAACCATGCTTGTGACCATGTTTTCATTTGAAATCAACTTTACTTGAGGTCTTCTACTTACTTACAAAGTGGAGGATAACTTCCAAGTCATTCATTACAATGTTTCCACATCAACAAATTATTTTCTAGGTTACAAGATTTATTTCACTACATGACACTTAATCTTAAAACATATCAAGTTGGACTTGGATGGTTTAAAAAAGTTTAACCATAATGTGCACTTTGATTTCTTTATTCCACACTCTAAAAATTTTCTACAAGTTTGAAGCATGTCGAAAGTTAGAAAAGTAAAGTTGAAAGTTTCAAAAGACTTTGAGAATGTCTTCAAAGAGGTGTGTCTTCCACATCACACTTGTTAGGTAAAGTTGAATCTTATATGTAATACACAAAACATTGTCTTTGCTATACACTTAAGTAATTTAGACCAAAGTTCTATGGGATAGCACAATTGTTAAGACATGCGCACACTCTCTCAGTTTGGGGAGAGGTCACGAGTTTGAGCCTGTGTCCCTGGGGCTGCAGGTTTACCACTCCCATATCATCCACTATGTGGGGAAGTATCGGGGTGGGTTTTCAGCATGGAATTTCTATCTGGAAAAAGTAATTTAGACCAAAAAGAAAGAAAACATAATGTCAACTATGCAATATCAAAAGGAAAGAAATAAAGAAGATAAATATAGTGACTTTAATATTATCATATTAATTAGGAAATGGTATATAAGTTATAAAATATACTATAATATATTGGAATAACTATATATATATATATATATATATATGTATATTATTTTAATTATTTAACATGATATATGGAATGCAACACGTCAACAACACAATAAGGGTTTTTGTACATAGAGTTGTGAGGATTTAAAGAAACATTTTCATGTAGCCTTTAAAAGTTTAATCTCTCTTACGGAATTCTTTAAAAAAATGTAATCCCAAAAGAATGGATTCTTTAAAAGCTTAAATGGTCAACTAAATGATTTTATTACATTAAATACATATTTGAGTTAAGATTACACTATTTCAATTTTATTGTTTATTAATTATTTTGTTCGTTTATGAATAATGTCTCCCACATCAAAGAAAAGCATTTTCCATCTCCACACATTAAAGAAAATCAAAATCATGGTGAGTGGAGGTGTTTGATGTAGTTAAGATCAAACTGAAATTTATATGTTGTATTCATTGATTGACACGTAAAGATTATACCCGTCTTGTCAAACAAACTCTATGACTAGGTGAATTGAATTTGTAGATTGATAAGTGAATATTATACTAGTCTTGTCAAACAAACTTTATCTCTAACAATGGATGAATTGAATTTGCAAAGTCTATCGATCTAATTGAATTTCCACTCATGCATTCATGATTTATTTTGGCTTGCACTCTACGTAAAGTATTAATGGTTCGTGTTATCTATGTTACTCATTCTTTGAAGAACTTTTTGGATTTAAATTTCTATCGTGGGGCTCGATATGGGACTATATGAGATCCTTATCATCATCATTAAATTTTTCCTCATTTTAGGTAGACTTTTAAATGCCATATGTAGATTGTCAATGAACCTTATCATTTCCTTAACTTTCATACAAATTCATGATTTATTTATTTATATATATAAACTGTCCATCCTTTAGTGCCCATCCTTTACACGCTTAACAGGGATTTGATGGCCAATGGTCGCTTCATGATAAAAGTCATCCCACAATGCAAAGAATGGCACCTTCCATTGCACCACTTGCAAAATTGTCCTTTACTTTCCCCAAAAGATACCCTGACTTTATATATATATATATATATGGTTGTTTATATATGTGGGTACCACATTTGATTTGAAGTGTGAGAGTTCCAAAATCCTAATTTCCCATTAACACTTTACATAGACATATTTTAATATAAATGTTCCTAAATCTCAATTTCTTTTTAGAGCGGAATTTTATTTATATATAAAGAAGTGAAATATTGTTCAGTGTTGCATGTGACTATCTACCCTGATTTGATAATGAAATGTTCATGTTGAACAATGAGCTTTTGACACAATGCAGCAAATTTCTTGACAAATTCAAGAAATTACAGAAACTGAGATAACAACAATTGGAGAAAGATGGAGTTGGGTGGACGTGTTCCCACAAATTGGTAACCAAGCATTTTGGGAAATTCAATGGTGTTTTGTGGATCAAAGTGACAGGTTTATCTTATCCTTTGATTGTATTGTCCAGGATGTCTCCTTTAACTCGCCTGGAAGGAACTAGCTTTAGAAATGGTGGGTGTAGGAGCCCAGACTTTCTATACGTCGCCCACAGGCTCTGTATATAACACCATGGTTTCCTAGTGATTTTTCATTATTGTTATCCTGCCCTTCGTTCTATATATACACATTGTGTATATATTCAACATAGATGCAAAGGGAAAATTCAGGGGAGAAGGGTGTTTTCTACAAGGGTTTTAATGGCACAAGAAAGCTAGAAAAATATGGGGGATGACAGGGGTTGGAAGCCTCCTGAAGGCCCGGTTCTATGCAACAATAAGTGTGGGTTCTTTGGCAGCTCTACCACCATAAATATGTGTTCAAATTTCTACAAAGACCATTTTTTTTTGGCCCAGATGCAGGCATTTTCCGTTAAATTTGCGGTAGAGAAATCCCTATCACTCGACACCGATAGTGGCAAGGCCCTAAGATTCAATGTGTCTAGGGTTCAAAACCCTACGAAAGTTATTGGCTCATCCTTATATGATGGTAATTTTGTGTCCTCCGAAGAGCCGCGGAGGGTTTCAAACCGATGCCAATCTTGCAGAAAGTGTGTGGGATTGACGGGTTTCAAGTGTCAGTGTGGTTATGTTTTCTGTTATTTTCACTATTATTTGGATAAGCATGGATGATCATTTGATTAGAAGGAATCTGAGTGTCAAGATATCGAAAAATCCAATCCTGTGGTGAAGGTCGAAAAAATTCAGAAGATTTAGAGATCAGGCCAATTTCAAGGCCCAGTCTACTAGTGTATCGGGATTCAGGATTGTTCAATTTAAACTTAGATCATGGTTCAGGTATCTTTAGTGTTGCCACTCCCCTTCACTTATTTCCTCTGTGTTGTTCCAGGCTTCCCTTTCGTTCATGGGATTCCTCTCTCTCTTCTTTTCATTCCCAAAGGTTTTGCTTCGTTAGAGGAGTTCGACATATCGGTCCATGGGCAGATCTATCTTATTACGATGTTGAGAAGCTATGTCTTATTATGCTACTAAATATCATTTGGTTTGTTTCCCTTATATATCTATTCTGCAAATTTTGGGTCTTATGCCCATTGTTTTTGGGTCACCAAGTTCATTTGGGTTGGCTAGAATCTGCTATAGGCAGATTTCTAGGCCTGTATTTTCATTGCTCAGCTCAAAATCTATTGTTGATGGAACTGATAGTAATTTCTCATTGGATTCTTCATCTCATCTCAAGAAGACTTGTTGAAATCTGTTATATTTTTTGCATAGAGTGAGCATTGATAGGCAGGATACTTTTGTAGGTCTCTTAAAATTTGATGTATACTGGTTTTCTAAGCCCAAATCACTTGTGGGTTTTCTTAAATTTGGCCTCATTCTATGCAAAAGTTATTTTGTAGGCTCAAAACCCCACCTGGGTAAGTTCAAAATCGTCAGCTTTTGCAGAATACCAAGTCATCTAGGCATAACCCACCTCAACCCGCTTAAATCCACTGGTTACGTGGCCATGTTTATGGCAAGTATGTTATGATTCTTTCCAGAGACTATATTTTAGAGCCCACATTCAATTGGCTCGGTAGAAAATTACATTATTTATGTTTTATTTCTATATTGGGTCTGACCCTTCTCTTTTGGCATGGATCTGTTACTAGTTTCCCATCCATGTCTTACTAAATTTTTTTACTTCTTCCTCATCCGGGTCTTACGAAATTTGCTAATCTTTCTTCATCTGACTTGGATTTTGTGACTTCAACCCCTTTCCAGGTGTGGTGATTCAGGGCTTCCAAGAGAAATATTGTCATAGTTTCATTATTTACCTACTTATGACCTTTGTAACAACCCAAATTATTTACCTGCTTATGACCTTTGTAACAACCCAAATTGGATTGCAGATGAAAAAGAAAAAATCCCAGAGCTTTGGGTGGTCAAGCCCGGGTTTCATTTTTGAAACTGGGCTTTGATACCATATGTAACACCCATCCAGGATGTTAAACAATTAATTCTTCTTTTTATATATACACAATCACAACTTTGCTTTAACATAATTTCATTGCATTTACACAATTCTTCCACATTTTCTCAATGATAAATCTAAATAGCATGTTGAAATAAATAATAGGTTAACTCTAATATTTGCAACTTAAAACAAAAGTATATATAAAATATCAACAACAAATACCACTGAAAAATACCTCTTCCTTAGTTTGTCGAAGCTCATCAATTGTAATGTAGTCCTAGGCACTCCCTAGTATTCATTTCCCGCTTTCCCAGAGTGAAACAATGAAATCCTCCCTGCCAACTAGGAGCCTAGTCGGCTTCCTAGCTCCTAGAAACCTTTAAGTTTCTTGCCCCTCTGTGCTCATGACTCCAAGAACAGCAAAGCACAAATGCTCAAAGAAATCTATCACAAGAACTATATCTTCCAAGAATTTCACAACCTCTCATCATGCTCCCACCTCTCCGTCCTCCCCCTCCTCTCTACTTCCTCTCCCCATGTATCAAGTTTCCATACACACTTCCCCAAGTTTCCTCACCCCCCCTTATTATTATCCATAAACCTCCCTTATCTAGATATTTTGGGAAAATATTAAAATAAAACTAAATATAAATGACTTCCATTAAAAAACATTAAATAAAATAAAAAGTATTTATTCTCATGCTAGTTAATAAATGTTATTTGATAATTTTCCCCAAAATTTACATAACACCCCACCATGCTCATTTAATTCATCACACCCACAATCTATCAAAGTCAAGAAGGTATTTAATGCTTCTAGATATTTGTATGCAATATAATTTACATATTCAATAAACATTCAATTAAATAGTTGATAATTTAGTTTAATAATTAAAACATTAATTACTTATACTAGTGTACATGGGTAGGGTATGTGTGCGTAGCTAGCGGAAACATATCTCATGCATGTACTAACGATAAAAAATCATTGCCTCTAGTGCATAGTTCCTATATTATCACCAAGACATGTAGGACAACATATCAAGTAATGCATAATTTCAAAATCTCAACGAACTAAATTACACCAATTCATCAATAACTCATTGTCACACTTAAAATATCAATATGAAATCAAAGAGGGATTTAAACATGGTAGGAACCAAGTGAGTAAACAATAGTGACATCTCTAATCCCTAATCAATATTCTCAACTAACATCGAAGCATCCTTCCTTCCTAACCTACTTCCATCTTTCATCCTATCCTTTCCTCTGTTGGACTAAGATGGAGCATCAACTATATTGACCTAACTCCAGATAGAACCCATAAGAGGAAGTGTCACATATCTCGACCAAACTTCCCCAATAGGAAACTAACAATCTTCATCACATTTCTAGGGGAGCATGATTTCACACAACCTTCCCATGACTCTAGGTTTCGGAGGATAAACGGTGGGAAATACCTCCACCATTTATCCATCATCGACATCCTCTGTGCGAAATGATGTCCATATTCCCACATAGATGGGAACAAATGAACCTATAAAAAATGAAAAAATTACAGTGTCAATATGTTTCTAATAACCCGACCATTAAATTATAAAATAATAGATATGTACGTATAATTCAAATGTGCATTCTGAAGTTAAAAATTATGTTCACAAAAATATTATTACTGAGTTTCTACAACCAATCCCTATGTTTAGTGCATCCTCTTCTTCACAAGGGTAATGACCAAATGCATTCTATTTCACTCTGAACTGGTCAGTAACCCAACTGCTAGGGAATATCATTAACATATTCTATTTTAAATTATCAGGATATGACATGCTTCTACCATTCAACAGTATGAATTCTTTCATGTCACTTTCCCATTTCCTCCTATTTTGTTTGTACAATGTGACCCGCGGTTGTGTTGCCTCCGAATTGTAAAGAATGAATTTTTTGATGGAATCAATTTATGAATTCGTTAATGTATTCATGAAATCAAGCCAACATATAGTACATATGACATAATGAAAATATCCATTACTAATTTCAATGTGAATAGCTACTGTGTAGAAATTTGACAAATGATAAGTCACTTACTATTTATGCAACACCTTTTTCCATTTGTTTGGAGAAGCTCCCCTTCACTTTTGTCTTCATCCCTTTAGTCATCTGAAATTATTGCACCTGGTGTGTTTTTGATCTTCTTGATGTACTCACTGGAATAATAGAATGACTCATTTGATACATATCACTCTTCCATAGACCCCTCGGGTTTTTCCTTTTGACAAACAAATCCTTTCAATTTCTTCATGTACCTCTCTAAAAAAAGAATCCAATGACAAGAGACCACCCCGACTAATTAAACCTCATCTACTAGGTGAACTAGAATATGAACCTACAATTCCATGTAACTCAGTGGTAATTCCTTGTCAAACGTACAAAAAATATCAACTATCTCTTGATGACACCGTGGAATTCTAGCCATTCAAATCTCCTTTGATGTGATTCAATGTACAAATTCATAAAATTTAGATATGGTACACCTTAGGTCACGAGGGAAGTCATGGTTAACAGACCCACACATGAGCAGAGGATAATGACACTACAAAGTAAACACATAAAAAATTAATCATGTTTTATCCCATGTCATAAAAATAAAAATTACAAATAATAAAATCATATTTTTGACATACATTGTACCTTTAGAAGGTTGAAATGGTCATGTGATTTGAACCCTGACAAATGGTATTGAAGCACACTGAAACAATTTCCTAGTGAATACTAATATAAAGAAGGCATCTTCACATCCAATATAAATTCATTTCCCAAAGAAATATCTTATTTCTTCAAAATCCATGGGACATCACCTTCTTTGAAAGACAAAGAGGGACCAACATCTCCTCTATTTTATTTTCTTGATGAATGTTTGTTTTTAGTTTTTGAAGAAATAAGATCTCTCCTCACAGTCGATGTGTTACATTCTTTCGATGATATGTGCCTCCTTAAAGAATATGAAACATTTTTAAATATATGCATGTGATCTAGTAAGTGAGCATTGTTAAGATGTTCCCAATAGAGGAGCTTATAAAATACAGATTTCATTTTCATCCCTATGGAAAATTTATCAACATAGGTGTTGAATAATATGGATCATAAAACATAGGTTCCCCATTTGAAATGAAAATTTATGTAATCTTGTTCTCCTTATCTCTCATATGCTCTAAGCCATTCTAGTAGTGTCATTATTGCAGGCCTTTGGGTTCTCTTTGGTTTATCATTGAAAGAAAATGTTGCTCTTCTTTAAGGGTGTTCTTATGGGAGGAATAGCTTCATGCATTTGTACATTGGCTTATGTAGGTGGTTAGACCACCTATAATTTAGAGAAGGTCCACAACATTTACATCCATAATATCCTTTAGTTACAAGACCTATTAAATTATTGTACAGATAACACGTTAGCATTTAAGAATAGAATGTCAATCACAGTGAATAAAATATGCAAATAAATCTTGTTACTTATATAAACAAAACAATAAACATGTTAATTACCAGAGAAAACTCCCAAGCCTAGATAATCAAGTGTGGTGTAATCACATATTCCATACAACGTAAAACTCATGTTTGTTGCGATGGGTCTTCATACATTGTATACATGTATCCCTTCCCATAAATCCTTCATTTCATCTAGAATGATTGTAAGTAGACATCCATATTTTTACTTGTATTCTACAAGGGACTATAAGAGACAATATAATATGTTAATTCATCATGGACAATCAAGGGGGGATATTGTTATTGATCACCACTACATGCCAAATATAATAGTTGGTGTTTTTGAGGGAATATGGATTCATGCCATCCATTTCTATGATGAGTCATAGAATTCATAATTCATCCTTTAATTGTTTTTCCCATTTATTCTCTATATGATTCATGGCTATTGAATATGTTGGAATTCACATAACTCTTGACACACTTGTGTGCAAGGCATGTGATACCTAGAACATAGCTAATTCTTTGCGACAAAAGAGCCTTTTAATCCTTGGGATTCTAAGCATGTGCCTCACTATCTTATGAGGAGGACCATGCAATTTACCATTTTTATTTGATTTATGGTCCATGTCATGCCCACATTTTGGACATATACCTTTGTCAGCAAATTATCCTCTATATAGAATAAAATCATTCAACAATTCATGATATGATATATACTCAACACCCAACATTTTCAACGATTGATATTCCTCCTCGTAGCTACCGGGAAAAAAATTATCACTAGGAAGAAACTTAACTTTGAATATCATGTAGTTAGTTGACAATAGAAATGTAGAATATCATTTAACATTTAAAAAAGAAACCATTTCTAATGTTGATTTCATGACAAGATTTATCAAAATTAATATAAGGAACTTGTTGGTCAATTACCTCAATATGGTCGAGAAACATGTGTTTGACATGCTAAAATTTGCTTTCACATTGTATAATAAGATTATTATCCCAAGATGGGTAGAATTTGACTGGGCACTAGGTCCAAAGAGAGGGGTGGTGGAAGAAGATTTTATGCTTTTGAAAATGGTATCACTCATATGAGAATCATCCCCTAGCTCATCGTTATTGAATGCATCTAACTGTAACAACCCCGGTTAAATAATTGCATAGGGTTTATTAATTATAATTAATTAGATAATCTGACTGTCCTAATATGTTTTAGTTAAATAATGATTATTTCTTAATAATATTAATTAATTATTAATTAATTGTTCATATTTGTTGATGATTAATTAATTAATTAATTGACTCATTAAAGATTTGAGTAATAAATTAGAGGTTCTCAATAACTTTAAATTATTAATAATAAGACTTTATGTATGAAGGGGGGGAAAGAAGCATTAAATGAAGAATAAGGTAATAAAGGCATGGGATAAGGTAATAATGGGGGGAGGATAAGGTAATTAATGGAGGATAGGGAGTCAGTGGATGGGGGAAGATATGATGGGGAAGAGTCCTATGAGAGAGGATTATGAAAATTTGGGGAGGAAGAATTATTGGAGGGGAGAAGACTGTCTTTCTGGTTTGCATATTTTTTTGGTGTTGGGAGTTTGGTTTTGGGGTTTTGGTGAACCATCGCAGGGGGCACCGGGTTGCTGGGGCTTTTGGGCATGGGGTCCAGGATTCCTTATGGTATCCTGGAGCTAGGGAGCCAGATAGGCTATTCCTAGCTAGCTGGGTGGTTAGTCGGTTTGGGCAAGGTTTGGTCAAATAAAGAGGTTGGGCAAGGAAGAAGGGAGGACAACAAGATAAGCGAGAGTTTAGCATCACAAAGAGGTATTTTATTTATGAATTTGCTGAGTTATGAGATGATTATGTAATTTATTTTCATGATGTGGATAAATTTAATTTCTGCTAAATATTATATGCTTATATGATGATTAATGAATTATTTCCACATTGAAAGAAATTCTATGTTTAATTGTATGAAATTTTACCAGGCTTAAGTAATGTATGGTTCCTACACATGTTATCAGAGCTGTAGTTCACAATCTAGATCCCTAAGGGCCTACCTACCCACCCAGAAATTTAAA
The DNA here is from genome assembly GCA_009831015.1 of Picea engelmannii. Classification (NCBI taxonomy): domain Eukaryota; kingdom Viridiplantae; phylum Streptophyta; class Pinopsida; order Pinales; family Pinaceae; genus Picea; species Picea engelmannii. The sequence goes on along the minus strand of ML784378.1, from coordinate 409,837 downwards.
CAAACCCCACCCAAAAATTTAAAGAACCCTGAAACCCTTTAATTAGGTATAAATTCGAGCTCCAAGCTCCAACTCCACCTAACCTACAAGCCAAGCACACAATTGTTTTTTTTAGTATATATGCAGATCTATAAATATCTTTATACATAATTCTTCCCAAAATAATTATGCTCTTCCCTTGAATTTCTAAACAGAGGTATAGATGATTGTATATAAATAGACATATATAAAAGATATT
>ML784378.1:362882-409243 GCA_009831015.1 Picea engelmannii | reverse complement strand
TGAAGAAGAGAGAGATTGCTACAGGAAAGGATAATCCTGTTGGAGCTTAATCAAGATAAATTATCTCCTTCTTAACTGATTTGGACATGTTTTACAACCTGAACTGCTTAATTAGTCCTCAGAGCCCTTGAACTACTCTTACCATTCTAGACCCTACCCACTTTGGTTTGAACATATCTTCATAAGAAAATTATGCAGTAGTGTTTTAAAGTCCACTACATTGTGATACTGGCATTCCAAATCAAAAGGCATCCACCAAAAGCAATAGAGAAAGAAAACCATTTAGAAACAGATGAAAAGTCCAAACTTAAAATGACTAAAATTCTATTTCTGCACTAAACCATTAGATTTCTTTAAAAATCAACGTCATTAATTGTAGGTGGATGGCTTACCAAGAAAAAGGTCACCCAGAATTTATTCTTTATGTTTAAGCTGCTAAAGAAGAAATTTAGTAATTTAGTTTCAGTCACCTAGTCCTTAAAGAAAGGAATAGAGTAAAAAAAGGAATAGAGTAGAAAGGAATAAAATAAATTAGTAAAAAAAAAAAATCCAAGTATCGACAACACCCACACCAAGGAGGGAGCCAAATCTCACGCAGTACGCGTCCACCTACACAACGCGACCTGCAACCTACAAGCCACAAAACAGAAGTCAACACAACACACAATCATAACACATCAGGCACCAAGCACAAATGCGTATCCTTGGGCATCAAACGCCAAGCACCCGAGATTTGCAAGCTACAAAACACAAAGCCAACGCACCTACACCAACACACAACACATCACAATCCAATGAAAATACTAGTGCGAAACCATCGAAGGAACGAGCCCACAAAGGATATATTTCAAAAAATAACTATTACAAGCCAGCGCCTACAAAGAAATAGGTCCAAGATCAGTTTGCAAAAGACACTAGAGCATTGAAAATACACCAGCACCAGCGCCAAGAGCCGAGGGAGAGAGAAGAGAGGAGAGGCGACAGTGAGGGATCATTAGGGTTGAGGAGTTTAGGGTTTGTTAGGAGGCATGTAGGGTTTTAGGGTTAGGGGATAAGAAAAGAGGAGAGGGGGGCATGTGGGCCTCATGCGAGTACCCACTGCCCGACTCTAGATTTTTTTTATTATTTTATTTATTTTTATTACTTATTTTTATTCATTTATTATTTTAATTTTTCTTTATTTTTTCTTATTTGAATTGTAATGTAATTGTTTTATTCTATTTTTTTTATTGTTATTTTAGTTTATTATTATTTTATTATTTATATATATATATATATATATATATATATATATATATATATATATATATATATATTATTAAATATATTGTTATTATCTTTAATTAAGGTTTAAATTATTAATGTTTAATTTAGGTTAAATATTCATTATTTAATAACAATAATATTTAAATCTAAATATATATACAAGTGATACCTAATCAACTAATTAATGTGAATAATTAGGAAGATTAATTAATTTAATTGGTTAATTAAATTAGGGATTAACTAAGTGATTAGTTAGGTACTTAAGTAAGATACCAAGGATAATATTAAAATTTCTGGATTTACTAAATGCGTTGATTAAGGCGACTGAAACTTAGGCTTTGTTGATTAAGTTTAGTCTAGATTATTAGTTTTTAATAATTAATGAACATTAGGTTGGAAGTCACCTTAATTAGTTGTAAGTGAAAATTTTAAAGGATTTATACTAGGACAAGCGGGAAGGAGGCGACATACACACTAGGAAAGTAAGCTAGAGGAATTGGAGAGTATGGCACAAAGCTAGCATAGCTACTGGGAAAGGGAGTCAATAGTTTTCTTAGGCAAATAAATCAAGCTTAGACGCTTTATCCCTAACCTAGCCACCTCCCCTAAAGAGAGTAACATCTGTTTACAGACATGTAAAAAAAAACTTACGCCTAACCCTATTTTCTAGTTAAGTTGCACAATGAGAAACATCCTTGAACTCACACTAACAACTTTGGTTGATGCAGGTTAAATCATACAGGATTGTTAGGACTCAAGGGAATCAAGGCAAAGGAGCATCGTCGCAGGCACCGCCAGCACCGCCACCACCATCGCCGGAACTAGCTCTCATACTGTGCTCGTTGGAGGCCATAAATGAGGCTTTAAAAGGGCGACAACCAATAGGGATCGAAGTGGAACCCCCACCATCTGGAATGGGTAATCCAGAAGTGTCAAGGGATTCAGGGGGAGGACCTCCACCTGAAGACATCAGTAGATAACTGCAGAAGATCAAACTTCCGGAGTTTGCCGAAGGTCCCGCCAGTGAACGCACGAAAGCATGGTTGGAAGGCATGACAAGGTGTTTTGCCTTAAGGGACTATGCATCCACCTCAAAAGTGAAGGTATCGATTTTTCAGTTAAGAGACAATGCCTTGTACTGGTGGGGCAACCTGGAAAGAAAACTGCATCTTACCCTGGACACCGTATCTTCGGAACTTTTCGAGGAGAGGTTCCGAAGGAAATAGCTGCCAGCTTACTATGAGGAACAGTAGGTAGGAGCATTTCATGCTCTAGTAAAGGGAAAAAAAACCATAGAGGAATATGAGATTAGGTTTATGGAATTGGTCAAGTATGTTTCATATATGGATAATGACCAACGACAGGAAGAACGCCTTGTCTATGGATTGAACCCTAAGATAAGGGCTATGGTACGGATGTGGAAACCGTCTTCAGTAGCAGAAGCTCTGGAAAATGCGCGTTATGCGGAGGAACACATGAATTTAACCAGAGGTATGAGACCGACCTTTTTGTAGCATCTTGGATTCGTAGGGAAGGCCCCTAGGACATTTCCCAGGGGAGGGGGCTCAAGGCCACCTCCATATGGTAACAGAGTCGCACCAAGGACAGTAGTCACAGGGATTTCAATGGAAATGAGTTCAGCATCTCGTTCATCACCAACGACGCAAGCAGGTCCATGGTCATCTTAGGGAGCAACCAGTAGGGGCAGGGGCTCCAGGGGAAGGAACTCATTTCAGAGACATTCACAGAACAATGCACATGTTCAATCTCGTGTTACCTGTTGGGGATGTGGAGGACCCCATTACCAACATAACTGCCCAGAGTTATAATGAATATTTGTGCATAGAGAATGAAAGGCCCCGATGAGAAGAGCAAGTAGCAACCACCAGATTTACGCAGCGGTTAATAATCGCCAGGATGAACATCAATCCATGGTGGTGGAGTCATCAAGTATGCTAAATCATATCAATGTTAATATTTTATTCGATTCTAGTGTGACCGATAGTTTCATTTCACTATCTGCATTAGAAAAGAGTGGGTTGGCAGCTTACAAGCATGATATCTTTAAACAAGTCAAGATGGCTTCGGGGGAAAAACAAGTGGTAGGACCTAGCGTTGAGAGTTATATAGTAGACCTGTGAGTGTGTACTACCAAGCTGAAGGTATACGTCACTGCTCTTGGGGCGTATGACCTAATCATTGGGATGGATTGGTTAGAATCTCATTGAGCTTTAGTAGATTGTTTTGCAAAAAGGGTTCTTTGTGTAGATGACAAAGGAAGGCTAGTAGAGATCCAGGGTGTATGTAGAAGGGTGTCATTACACTTTATCTCAAATATGAAGGTTAAGCAATGCTTGAGGCAAGGGTGTCGACTATATGTAGTGGAAGCAGTGAATGAAAGGAAGGGACCCTCATTGGATCAGTACTCGGTATTTTCAGAATTCAAGGATGTTTTTCTGAACGAGTTACCAGGGATACCTCCTAAGAGGGAGCTCGATTTTACTATTGAGATAAAACCTAATGCAGAACCAATTTCCAAGATTCCATATCGAATGACAGTGTCGGAACTTTGTGAGTTGCAAATGCAGTTGAAAGAGTTACTGGACTTAGGGCTAATAAGTCTAAGTGTTTCACCTTGGGGTGCACCAGTAATTTTTGTAAAGAAGAAGGATGGATCCTTACGACTGTGTATAGATTACAAGGACTTGAACCATGCTATAGTGAAAAATAGGTACCTAATGCCGTGAATAGATGACCTCTTCGATCAGATTAAAGGAGCGGCGGTATTCTCAAAGATCGATTTGCGATCAGGGTATCATCAGTTAAGGATTAAGGAAGGCGATATCCCAAAAACTACCTTTCGAACTCGGTTTGGACATTACAAGTTTGTCGTAGTACCTTTCGGATTGACCAATGTGCCAACAGTATTCATGAGCCTCATGAACGACGTATTCCGGGAGTACTTAGACCATTTTGTGCAAGTCTTTCTAGATGACATCCTCATCTATTCCAAAAATGAAAGAGAACATGAGGAACACTTATGAGTGGTGTTGTCCTGCCTTAGAGAGAACAAATTGTATGGGAAGTTGTCGAAGTGTTCCTTCTTTCAGAAAGAGATCTACTATTTAGGTCATATCATTTCCGGTGAAGGAATCTTTGTGGACCCAGAAAAGGTAAAGGCCATTATGGAGTGGCCAGTGCTGAAAAATGCCCATGAAGTGAGGAGCTTCATGGGGCTAGCAGGTTATTATCAGAGATTTGTGGAAGGATTCTCTAAAATAGCGAAACCCATCACCACTTTGCAATGCAAGGGGGTCAGGTATGAATGGACGGAAGTATGTGATAGTGCATTCATTGAGCTTAAGAGGTTACTAACTAGTGCACCAATTCTATGAGTGTCGGATATGGAAAAGGACTTCACAGTCTGCACGGATGCCTTGAAGAAAGGGTTGGGGGCAGTGATAAATTAGGATGGAGGAGTGATAGCTTATGCATCAAGGAAGTTGAAGAAACACGAAGATCTTTACGCTACACATTATTTAGAGTTGGTAGCTGTAATGCTAGCTATGAAACATTGGAGACACTATCTTGTGGTGCGAAACTTTGAGCTCAAAACAAACCATCAAAGTTTAAAACATCTCTTCACTCAAAGGGATCTGAATGCCAAGCAAAGGCGATGGATTGAGTTTATGAGTGAGTACGATTTTGGTATTTCATACATCAAGGGGAAGGAAAATGTGGTCGCAGATGCCTTGAGTAGGAGACCACGTGTCTTCTCCTTGGAACCCCTAAAAGTCAATCTGAGGGAACATTTGTTGATGCAAATCCAAGGAGATAGTTGGTATTTAAAGGTTACTTCAAACCTCCAGAGTGGGAGGCAGTTAGATACAAAGTATGAAGGATATAGTCTGGAAGCAGATTGACTATTAAGATATTGGGGAAGGATGTACATCCCTGAAAATGGGGATATTTGAAGCATCATACTAAAAAAAGCCAATAAAGCACTTTATTGTGCACATCCAGGTGTGAAGAATATGTATGCAGACATGAGGAAGCTTTTCTTCTGGGTAGGCATGAAGCACGATGTAGTCCATTTTTTTGCCAAATGCCTAGAATGTCAACAAGCGAAAGCCGACCACCATCACCTGGCAGGCCTCCTACAACCACATGATGTTCCTATGTCGAAGTGGGAAGTCATCTCTATGGATTTTGTTGTGGGGTTGCCGCTCACATCTCATAGACACAATGCCATTCTTGTGATAGTGTATAAGTTAACCAAGAGTGCTCATTTTTTTCTAGTTAGAGACACTTACGATGTCACTTATGTGGCACGTTTGTTTGTAAGTGAGGTTATCTGTTTGGATGGGATACCTAAGAAGATCATTTCAGATCGGGACTCCAGATTCACTTCTAGGTTTTGGAAAAGTTTGCAGTCAGCATTGGGGACTCAGTTGAACTTAAGCACATCTTATCATCCTGAAACAGATGGGAAAACCGAGAGGGTAAATCAAGTCATGGAAGGCATTCTTAGGATGTATGTCATGGATAATCAAACCCAGTGGGAGAAGTACCTACCTTTGGTAGAGTTTTCCTACAATAACAATTTTCATAGATCCATCAGAATGCCACCCTACGAAACTCTATATGGAAGTCCATGCAGAACACCATTGAGTTGGGATAGATTAGAAGATCGAGTAACATTTGGGCTAGAATTGATTCAAGAGATGGAGGAACAGGTGATTCAAATTAGGCAGAGACTAAAGGAAGCACAAGATAGGTAGAAAAGTTATGCGGATGCACACATGACCGACCGAAGATATGAAGTGGGAGACCAGGTTTTCATTCATATCAGGCCTAATAAGAGTACCATATGGTTCAGGAAGGAGACAAAGTTGTCACCTCAATTTATAGAACCATTCAAAATCCAAGAGAAAATTGGACCTGTTGCCTATCGTCTCGTACTGCCACCCCACATGCATAAAAATCATAATGTTTTCCAGGTATCTATTTTACGTCATTATGTTGTTGATGAATCACATAAACTGAATTGGAAGGAATTGCAGGTATCAGACGTGGGAACTATCATGGTAGAATCGTTATGCATATTGGATCGTAGAGTTTGACAGCTCAAGAACCGTCCGATAGACCAAGTTAAGGTCCAATGGGACAAGTATAGTCCAGGATCTGCTACTTGGGAAGACGCTGAAACATTACGATGAGACTATCCGTCACTTTTTTTACCACCTCGAGAATATGTTTCTCGAAGGTTGGGTGTATGTAACACCACCTTTTGACTTAGACAACCAGGATTACCTGAGGCCTACATACTTTTATTTTCTATTGACAAGTGAAACTATTAAATGATACACTTAAACTTTTAAGACGTATGAACCTTTATGAATGTTTATATGTATTTGAATAATGATGGACATGACGCGATATATTGTGAGAATGTAAATTTTATGAATGTTAAAATGTTATCGATGATGATGGATATAATGCGATCTACTATGTGAATGTAAATTTTATGAATGTTTAAATTTTATTGATGATGATGTATATGATGCGACATATTGTGTGAATGAGAATCCTATGAAGGTTTAAATGTTATTAGAATGATGTTAGATATGATGCAATCTATTTGGTAAATGATAATTTTATGAATGGGTGTCGAAATTGAATTATGGGATACTATGATATCTATTTCTAACTTGAAAACTTTGATGTTAAGTTGTTGGTACAAGGATACCGAATTGAAATGATGATTGTATGCAATTACATGATGATAATGCATAGAAATGTATGAGTTTGTGTTACAGACTAATCTGCAGGTTATGGGCTATGAAATAGCCAAGGGATAATGATGATGAAAGTGGATGTCATGACCACTAGCCGAGAAACATTATGGTATGAATATTTGTATGTGAAATTTATATTGGTTTGGATGCATTGCCATGATATGTGGACCAGTGTAGGATTTCAGGTGATGAGACTGCCCAAAACCGAATAAACGATGACAAAACTCCTAGCAACATGGTGCTAGTGTATATTCTATCATAGGGTGTGGACCCTAGTTATGATTAGGAGGGGCGGAGGCATTTCCCACCATGTATCCTCTGAAACCTGAAGTCATGGGAGGATGATGTTAGCTCATGCTCCCCTAGATGTTTGATGATGACTGTCAGTTGCCTGCTGGGGAAGTTTGGTCAAGATAGTGACACTTCTTCTTATGGGTTCTATTTGGAGTTAGGTCAATATAGTTGACGCTCCAAGATAGTCCAATAGAGAAAGGATAGGAATGAAGATGGAAGTAAGCTAGGGAGGAAGGATTAGTAGAAATAGTTGAGAAAGTATCGAGATTTGTCTTATGGTGGAATTTATTTTTTTTGCCTTCTAAAAAGAAAATGTGTATATATGAATATTCATAATTACGTAACTAAACCACAATTGTCTAAATAAAATTGTTGAACTAGATAATTGTAATTAAAGGATTTTGCAAACATTTGATTGGTTTATTGTCTTTTATAAAAGATTGGTCTTGTTGATTGGATTGGATGCATACATAAATTACTATAACGGTGATAGTTATTGATTATTAGTACATGCACGAGACTTGTATGTACTAGCTACACATGCATTTATTATACATGTACACTAGTATGTATGAGTTTTCTTGACTTACTTACTAATAGTGTCGGTTAATTGTTATGAATGTGTGAACCATGTTTCTTTTCCTTTGTATCATGAGATACCTTAACTTCGGGATGAAGTTTCCTGAAGGGTTAACAACCCTAGTTAGATAGTTGCATAGGGTTTATTAATTATAATTAATTAGATAATGTGACTGTCCTAATATGTTTTAGTTAAACAATGATTATTTCTTAATAATATTATTTATTTATTAATTAATTGTTTATATCTGTTGATGATTAATTAATTAATTAATTGACTCATTAAATATATGAGTAATAATTTAGAGGGGCTTAATAACTTTAAATTATTAATAATAAGACTTTACGTATGAAGGGGGGGAAAGAAGAATTAAATGAAGGATAAGGTAATAAAGGCATGGGATAAGGTAATAATGGGGGGAGGGTAAGGTAATTAATGGAGTATAGGGAGTCGGTGGATGGGGGAAGACATGACGGGGAAGAGTCCTACGGGAGAGGATTATGAAAATTTGGGGAGGAAGAATTATTGGAGGGGAGAAGACTGTATTTCTTGTTTGCATATTTTTCTGGTGTTGGGAGTTTGGTTTTGGGGTTTTGGTGAACCATCGCAGGGGGCACCGGGTCGCTGGCGGTTTTGGGCACGGGGGCCAGGATTCCTTACAGTATCCTGGAGCTAGGGAGTCGGACAGGCTGCTCCTAGCTGGCTGGGTGGTTAGTCGGTTTGCACAAGGTTTGGTCAAATCAACAGGGTGGGCAATGCAGTAGGGAGGACAACAAGATAATTGAGAGTTTAGCATCAGGAAGAGGTATTTTATTTATGAATTTGCTGAGTTATGAGATGATTATGTAATTTATTTTCATGATGTGGATAAATTTAATTTATGCTAAATATTATGTGATTATATGATGATTAATGAATTATTTCCACACTGAAAGAAATTCTATGTTTAATTGTATGAAATTTTACCAGGCTTAAGTAATTTATGGTTCCTACACTAACAACACTGTCTCCATGTAAGTCGTATCTTGAAACTATTCATCCATACCAACCTCTTTTCGATTGTCTCCATTTCGAACTTATGAAGAACTCTTATTGTTGTAGTCATTCCTAATTGGTGAATATGGACATTGTGGAAATTGAATAGGTGGTTGATTCAATCATTCTTGGTACGCTTCCTCTCCAAGTTGTTCTCTCATTAAACCTTCTCTCGCGTTGACACTATTGCGGGGTGCGATGGAAGATGGTAGGTAGGTCAGTCATCATCAGAACAATCCTAATTTCAAACATATTGAACATTAGTACATCGATGATATTAGTAAGAATAATGCAATAATTTTTTTGTTCAAATTACATTATACCAAACAATTATTACCATCGTCGACCGAGGATTGCAGCTCAAAGATGGAATGTCATCTACCAATTTTTTTCGGTATGTTTCTCTTGATAAGAACTTTCGACATTTTTGAACCGATACTGGAATATTTTATGCTTCTAAACTTGATTCTGAAATGGGATCCTATAAAATTGGATACATATTTATTCAGATTGACACCTAAAAATAAAAATTCAATGAGATAATTGAAACATAATTAAAATAAGTTAAACTTATTGTAGATGGAAAGGGAGAACTTCGTGATGGACTTTGAAAAATATGGAATGGACTGGAATTTGAAGAATTGGCCATTTGATCATACAATAAGGTTTTCTCCCTACATTTTTTCAAAATTAGCAATAAATTTTCCCGTACATATCTAAAATAAATTTCGAGGATCATGCCACAATGTGAGCTTAAAAATAGTTTTGAAACTATTTTTTAAGAATATGATGACATAAAATGTAAAATGTATATTGAAGTATTGCAAGTCATGTGAATTCATCCTAAAAGATATTTTGAGATAAATATACTATTTAATGTGCAAATAAAATTTCAAATAACTTTAAAAGCTTGCCAATGCACTTATAAACGGCAAACACACTGGTGTGCATATTAACAATAATCACCGATGGGTTGAAAAATCAACAACTCCATGCTTCACGATTTTGTTAATAAAAAACAATTATATATCTCTAGTACGCCAAATAATAAGGACAGATTGGTGTGTAATGTAATATAGTCGTACCGATGCATATTACATAAACGCACCATCATGTCAATTTTTTTTTAAAAGAAAGACATTTTTTTTAAACAATTAAAAAAAGAGGTGGAATCGAATTTCATAAAGTCATTTAAATGCTAAAAAACTATTCACTATTTCATTATTTTGCAAAAAATTTCAGGGGAGAGACTTGCAAGATAGACATACGAAGGTACATTGTGGAGGAGTAGAATACTTTGGAACCACAATATTATTCATAATATGATAATTTTAAGGGTATGGTGATTTACTNAAAAAAAAAAAAAAAAAATGGAACTTATTTTGCACACAAAACTAGATGAGAAGGAAGAAAACAGTTGATAGAAAAGCTTGTGAGTAATTGTTATTTCCTTATAAGTTAAGTTTTGTTTTTGTATATTTTAGGTTGTTTTACAACAACCATCCTTGGATGTCTTCAAATAGGTTCTAACATACAAAGAAGAGCCATCAAAGGAATTGATTGACATTGGGTTAATTAAGGGTTGTGAGTATATGTTGGCATATCAAAAATTAATTGTGGAATTTGTAAGTATAATCTATGTTATTTTACTTGTATCAATTTATAATTAATGAAACAAAAATAATACTTTATATTAAATCTATGATTTCTTATGGGGTATAAAACTTCGAGGAATCAAAGTAGGGAACTGAGCAAATAGAAGACTTGTTGAAACATAGCATGGGATTTTATTTTGAACAGATTGTAATATTTATGAGTCAATTCTTTATTTGGAGGTACATCACTTTTCAATTTACATTCATGTATATTATTTATTCAATTTTCCTTATTCTCACCAATGTAGATAGACTCATTATAGTTTATTTTTATGTTTGTAGATGGAAATTCAAGAAGAACAAAAACAATTGAGACAATCAACCAAACATTCAGCAAAATAACCCAAGGGATGGAAGTAGCTCAAGCACTAACAACAGTTCCAAAGAAGAATGATGACCAATATATTTTGATATCAATGCAAGGTTGCAATTGTATTTTTTTGAAATAATTGTTTGTGAAAATCGCACATTTTTGTTTAATGTAATGGACATAGTGTCCCAGATGAAAGAGAAGGGATTACGGATAAGTGTCCCACTTTCTATGAAAAAGAAACTCTTATTCATATATTAAAATATGTTTTTATTTATTCTATTGCGTTATCCAATGTCTCTATGAAATGTTACATCACTGACTAAATATATGGATGACTAAATATTATAATCAAGAGATGCGAAATCTGATGTTATAACAAATTAATCCAAACATCTTATACAAATTGACTAATCAAAATATAAGATATATGCAATTTTTTTGATAAATAATGGAATTAAAAAATAACAATAATTGCACTATCACAGGTCGATGTTTCTCGGTGTATTTTAATTATTAATTTCATCGGAGAGTTTAATATTAAAACTCACCAATGTGTTTCATATGAAATTCACATTGGTGATTTTAAGTAATCAATTATCATTGGTTTCAATATTAATTTAATACCAAAAAAATATATTCAAAAAAAATTCATCGGTTCATTAATTTTATATGAAGCACTGATGTGTATTTGTTATTGATACAAAATGGTGATATTGTGTTATTGATAAGAATTGGGGATTGTTGGTAACTTCAAAGAACTAGTGGTTTTGATTTTTAATGCACCAGAGCATTTTCCCCTGTAACACAATTGTTCCTATTATTTTATACAACATCTGTGTCTTCTTATTAAGAACGCATCTTTGCGTTCTATGCAGAAATACACGGTGCTTAACTTATTTTAACTCTCTTGGTGCACATTAATGTTAAAATACATGTTATTATAAGACAAATTCCCTAGTGCTTAAATATTTTACGGCCTCGTTGATTTCATATTTTATTGCCCCCGTGCTTGACGTTAAGTGTACAACATCGATGTTGTAGGGGTATGTAGTCAACAGTACTTGTGCCCTATAAAAATGCACCAATTTATAAACATTAAATAACACCTCTAGCCACCTAGATGTTTTTATTTATAATCAACTTCTGTTATAGTATCTACAAAAATATCCGCTACCGAAAAGATATGTTGTAGCGAAGGTTTTTTTGACATTTTTTTTCAATTTTCAAACACTAGAAACCTTCTTTATAACCTATACTAAAAGGTATTTTACTTGTAGTGATGACACTTTCTACAACTGTCTAACGTAATCCTTAATACTGCTACATGGTCCTTCAATAAACTAAACATTGTCCAAAGATCCAATTAAACTTCTAAAAAATTATGAATAAAGTCCTTAAAATTTGCTTACTACTACCCTTGAGAAAATGGTTGGTGCATTATTCAACCCAAATGGAATAAATTTATATCAAAAATATCTCTATTCTATAGTAAATGTTGTCTTATTTCTATCTTAAGGTGCTACCCTAATCTGATGATATCCTGAGAATTCATATGTAAAGGACTAAGCTTCTTGACACCCTACATTCTCCAAAACTTATTATGTAAATGGGGTAGGAAAAGGATCATGTAGGAAAGAATCAGTCAATTCTTTCAAATATACAAAACTCCTTATCCCTCCTTTCTTCTTTTCCTGCACCACCATAAAATTGATCCATTCTAATTCCTCCACAAGTTCTATGACACCAACTTCTAGCATCTTGTCAATTTATGTCTTCACTTTCTCTTTGTATATTGGATTCAATCTGTAATGTCTATGTCTGATAGGTATGGATTATTTATTCAAATGGATATTCATCTCTCCTACCTCTCCTGATAATCCATTCATCCCTAAAAATGTCAATGGGAATAAGTCATTGCATTCACACAATAACTTTGTGATCCTTTCTACTGCCTAATTATCCCAATAATCTCCAATATTGACTATCTTTGGGTTTTATACAGTTCCAATTTTTACCATATTGATATTGAATGGTGTAGAAAATATTCTGAATCTATCTTGGGACCTTATACTTCCATTTAACCTTCAACTTATGGTATCTTGATATTGTGCGGGTTATCTTTTGTTGGATCTTCTTCTTCCGCGACATGATAATATGGTAATAGTTATCTGATAGTCTGGTTCTTCTAATATGCTGGGAATATTTAAAATTATGGTTCTTAAAATATATCATCTCTTACCACTTTTAACATTGTATCTATCTATGGAAATTCATTCTCAAAAGAAAATGTAACAACATTTTTTTTTTATATCTCTTCCCAGCTAGCAGTTTCTTTGTGTTTTCCCTATTTTGTCTACCAATTCTTCGAAATGGATTCTAGTGTGTGAATAAATGGTGTTGCCATTTTTATGATGTTACTAATCTCTATTGAGCCATGCAGTTATCTACATTCTCTTAAGGTTTTCCAAATCCCTCATATTTCTCCAAAGTTATGTTTTCCTATTATGTGCCAAATCCAATGTGCAGTAAACTCTTGCACTGAAACTGATTATTGGTATTCTTGTTATGTGTACCCCACTACCTTGCAGGTGTAGATTTCAAAGCAATATTTAATTCTGGTAATATCTGATATTCCATAACCTCTACATAAAACTCCATTAAATATTCTTCTAAGACATTCAAACCATAAAAAGTAGGAGGTTATCTCACCTATGTACCAACCCATATCAATGCACACGTCATTTTGTCACATCTCCTGGTAGATAATTCATGTAGTCCCCGCTTCTAGTTTTCAAATCTTGTGTTAGAGTCTGAAGCACAAGAACTAATACTCCAACTGAGCATGCCATCTGCATTTGGGCTGATATAATATTCTTCGCGTGCCGTAGTTATGTATAGTTGATTCACATATTTTGTAAGAATATTATCTGTCACAGGATCCACATGCCTTCCTCCTTGAAAGGGATATATTGGTGCAATACCTCTATACTCCTCTGATTCAAATATCATATTCATTGTCTTCAGATTTATAATATCCTGGTTATCAAAATCCCAATCCAGACCCAGTGATGTTAGATGTGGAAAATTATCATATTCTATGTCAATGACTTCGAAGTCTACTATGGTGCGCAGACCATCTAGATCTACTATAATCCCCTTCAACCTACCAATTGGCGCCACTCTGTATTTATTTTCCAACTTCAACTAAATACGTGAATACCCCAATTCAGGTTCTCCCATGGCCTTCCAAGTCTTCTTTAGCAGAACATTGAATTCACACCCTAAGTCTATTACAATATCCCACATATTGAAATATCCTATGTTTGCATTCAATCTGAATTATCTTCTTGTTCTTCTCTTCTTTCAGACCTGATTCATTTTTTTTACCCCTTGTTCCCTAGGATGACACCTATATAATAGATTTTTTAATGTCTATAAATAGTTCTTATCATTCAACAACTTCACACAAGATCCTAAGAAGTTTCTTAAGTTAATTACTTTCTATGAAGGATGTTCTTTGTTGGTTTGATCAAATAGTGGAGGCATGCCATACACTGGTATCTCATCTACTAGCTTTATTCCTGAAGTAGACACAATATTTTCCTTCAAAATTCACTGCCTAGCTTCCTTTAATATCTCTTTCTCTTTGCACCCATTAAACTTCTATTCAAGCGTTGTATTCTTCCCAACCCACTCGTATTGATCTTGATCCTTCTTTATTGAATCTTCTCTTGTCTTAGCTCCCCCTCTAGTAACTTTGTTAATCTTCTTTTCATCCTCTTTTTTTTTTTTCCCGAAGAAATCCATTGTACGTTGTGATTGGTATGGTTCCTCCTATCCTGTATTTTTATCAATAGTGTCGGACAATATTTTGTTTCGTGGTCTGTTGCGTGAATATACATACATGTTGCAAGTGGTTATATGAAGTCTCTCGCATAGTTCTTGGGTTTTTGATAGTTGTGACACACTACCAGTCCTCGACCTCCTCCAAATCCTCTTCCTCCATAACCTCCTCCCATGAAGAATGCTTTGTTTCCCAAATTATCTCTGTATGGTGTGTTATATTGAGATCCCTGATTATGTTGTGGCTATGCATTATTTTATAGTAGTGGTGTTGCTTACTATTGCGGTGGTACTTTTCACTGCTGCGGTGATGATCCAAACTATTATGCATTATTGTACTATGGTTTTCCTTGAAAATGTTGTGCGAGATTATATTGTGGTTATTTCACACTGTTATATTGCGTTTGTTGTGCATTGTTATACCGTGACTGTTGTACATTGTTATACTGCAGTTGTTGTGAAAATTGTTCTATTACATGTTCAACCTACACCTTGTATGTATATGGGATGAATTCTTTCATCATATCCAAGGTTCTACTCTCCTTTCCTTCGTGTCCAACTGAATTAAAAAAGTTACAAAATGTACTTTTCGATATTGTATGATAATTTTGCATGAGGGGGAAGTGATAGGGATCATGCCCGTGTATTTTTAAAATATCACACCAGGGTCCTATCCAAGCTAAAGGATTTGGCATACCCCCTCCAATATACAACACAAATAATGGACAACCATTCTTATGATGTCCTTCTGTCCTGCACATTGGACACTAGACATATTCTCTTTTCTCATTTCTTTTTTTCTCATTCAATTGGAATGTTAATTTCTTCATCTCATCCACAGTTGGATATGTATGATTGTACTAGTTTTCCTCTAGCTGTAAGGATGTTTGCAGAGCCTCAACCTGACTTTGGAGTTTTTGTTGTCTCAAACGATAGTTCAAGTGTGGAAACAAGGAATTAACAAACAAACTTCTATGCTTCATATCCCTAATAGAGTAATTTAAATTACATATTCGCCTCTTGAACTTCTGGTCCACTTCCCAGACTAAGTATCCTGTTTTTTTCTTGATCTCTATCATTTCTTTAATAAACTAGATTTTGAGCTCAGTCTCTAAAATTCATTTATTAACTGCATCTTCACCTTTTCTACAGTTGTAGGTGTTCTCATTGGATTATTTGTTGTGAGCCCCATGTTCCAATCTAATGCGTGGTATCTGAATGTCATTTCCAACTACGAAACCTTTGTATCTTCAGATGCAATATTATTTTCTTCCCATATCTTCTCACAGATAAACAAATGATTTTCTGGAGCATCTGACCCATCCCCTCAGAACTCTACTAGCCTAATAGTTGGATCTTGTCCATCCATTCTGAAATTTGCTAAACTACGATCTTTGTGTAGGGTAGATATTGGATTGTTACTTGTTGAACTTGCACTTTTGCTACTAGGCCCACGTCTTATAAAAATTATTCTACCACAAATCACTTGTTGGTTAAGTAGTTTTTATTTATCACATGTCTTAGTCACACATGGGGTTGTGGGTTCCACACCCATTCAGATATGGAATGGAGAGCCTTCTTCTATGTCAGACCCATGGCCTACGGTTTTTCTCTCATATGTGGTGCGCAATATATCCTCAATCTACTTAATGGTGCGTATATCATCTACTTCTTCCTCATCATTGTCCAATCCCTCTCGCTCAGCTACTACCCTCTTATTATTATTCATATTATATTGTTAGGGTCATATTTTTCACATCACACCTACTTTCCTTTTGATTTCACTGGTTTGTTCAACATCCATCATGATGGGATCCATTTCTTCCTTCTTCTAGCTACTCTCCATATCCTTATCCATCTCTCAGATATTCCTTATTGCTTCCCCCAATTCTCCATGTGCGCAGAGTGATCTAGTTTTTTGATTCCATGGTCATCATGCCTTTATCATGTAATAATATTTTGATCAATGTGTAAAGTGACCTGATGTACCTCCCTCTGGGTCCCCTCAATAAATCTTTCTCTGCAATAGTATATGATTTCATTTTATCTACTGCAAGCTTAGTGATAAATCTCGTAGTAATATTGTCTAACCAAAAATCCACTGCACACATGAATTTGTTATTAACCCTTTCCAATCATGTAATATTTTCAACAGTCCACTCTACTAGGATGATCTGATTAGTCGGATTGGTATCATTCAACCTCAATAACTCCTTTAGTAAGTCTACAAAATAATAAAAATATGCTTCATCAAAATCAGTACTTGGAACACATACCTTTGCAGATACTGGTGCAGTGTGTACTTGGAACCCTTATTATATTTATGTGCAAACTCTAATGACTTTGTCTCTAACCATCTTTCAATCTCCTAATTCATAGGATTCCATGGCCTAAAAATCCCTTTCTACCACTGCATATTCTTCACCAAACCCCTTCTAGGTTGTCCTTCCGAGTTCCAGCCGACAACTGAACCATTTGTTGGATGTATGGGGCGGCCCAGGTTCTACCTTAGTTCTCCAACAAATCTCTTTTATTCATCGACCCTTATGATAAACTAAAAGGCTACACCGTACATAGAGTGCACAGTGCAGTCTCACCCGAGATGGTTTATGGGTGATTGATGGATGCAATTGTCTACAGTCATGGAAGGGATTGTGGATGTTCTTTTTAATATTGTTCTATGTTAACATGCATTCTACCATAATATTCATCAGATCTACCATTTTATCCATTCAACAATATTCATTATTCTAGTGCACACTGTAAATCAACCCTAACATACGCATTCATCTAACCATTCATTCATTATAACACATGTAAAAAGGACACATAACACATAAATACACTATTTTACCATGGTTCACCCTCGCGGGATATGCCCATAAAAATTTTCTTCTTATTTCTTATTCTCCATCAAAATAGCATCACGTGTATCACATCAGAAGTTATGAATGGTGAGGATAACAAGCATCACACCAAGCTCCACAACTTGCGACCCAACCCTCAATTACATCTCAACATTAAATCCATATGAGCTCCACAACTCTCAACAATACAAAAACACTGACTCAAAAAGGGACTTTCCAAAATAAACTCATCGCACACAAGTTCTCAAGTAGCTCATGTAGAGATATGCTATGTTATCCTCTCTCCTATATACCTCATACTTCATATTTATACTAAAAAATGGGTAAAAATCCTTACATTATGACTCCAAAACCCTAACTCTAAGTGGACTCCAACTTCCCACTTTATAACTATCTTCTGCATGGTTGGTCTCCAATCCAACAGTTTCTTGTGCTGATCTTCCTTCTTTCTTTGAACGATTCTTCATTTTACTTTTGTCACACTTATTTTCCTTTTTTTATCATTCGCGCTACTTCCTTTGGTCCATTCAGTGCTTAACTCACAAAAATTTATTCTCCAATAGTCAACCTTCGTTGATCCAGATCTCAATCCTAGTCAACGTTGACAAAGCCATGCACATTTAATTCATTCTCACCTCCAGGTTTTCCTCGGTATAATATAACATAGTATTTTGTTCCAAACAAATATATTAATACTCTTTTGAGAGCTTCCTGGTGCTCCTTCCCAGGTGTCGACATGTATCTTATCAACACTCCCACTGCATGGAAAATGTTTGGTCGAGTGCATACCATCGCATACAATAGACTACCAAAAAAACTTTCATATGGAACACATGCCATGTCCTCTATTTCTCCTTGTGTATTTAGATATTGTTCAACAATTATCCCAACTTCCATAGGAATTATCACCTTAATTGATTTGAAATTCTATACATTGAAACATTTCAACCCTGTTTCAATACACTTCATCCGGTTCAACCAAATATTTCTAGTTGCTTGATCTCTCTTAACCTCCATTCCGAGAATGAATTTAGTTGCATTGATATCCTTCATGTCAAACTTGGAGGATAGTTTCTTCTTCACCTCCTTTATTGTTTCCATGTTTTTTCTAATAAGAAACATGTCGTCGACATACAAAATTAAATATATGAAATGCCCACATTATTCTTTAGAATATATACAGTGATCATATTTTCTTCTCGCAAATTTGAAACTAAGGATGTATGTGTTGAAATTTTGGTACCACATCCTTGGTGATTTTCGTAGACCATAAATATATATTTTCAGTTTACACACCAAATATTTCTTTCCCTTTACTACATATCCTTCGTGTTGTTTCAAGTAGATTTTTTCTTCCAGGTCACCATGTACGAACGGTGTCTTGACATCCATCTATTCTATTTTCATATCAAATGTTGTAGCCAGAGACAATAGTACTCTAATGGAAGTTAATTTTGAAATAGGGGAAAAAATCTCATCGAAGTCAACTCCTTTGACTTGGGAATATAGTTTTGCTACTAGTCGAGCTTTGAATTTCTTGACTTGTCCTATTGAATTCATACTCTTCTTGAATACCCATTTTCTATCGATATCCTTTCTTCCACTAGGAAAATTGACTAAGTCCCATGCCTCATTCTTGTGGAAGGATTCCATCTCTTCTACCATGGCATCCTTCTAGATTTTTCTCTCTACCGAGTCAACTGCCTCCCCGACCAACTTGGGCTCATTGTCAGTGATAGTTAGCACATACGTGGAATGGAATTCAGGTGAACTGCATCTTTTGAATGGTTTTCTTACTCTTTCTGACCTCCTTACAACCGAGGTCGGTTGTTCCACCTCTTTTTTTTATTCAATCGACTCATCTGAATCATCCTCTTCGTTCCTGAGTTCAAACTGCACCGTCTTAGGATTAGTCTCGGTCTAAGGAATTTTTGTAGTCTCGGTCTAAGGAATTTCATATCCTTCCATATATTCATTATTTGTATCTAATGAAAATACATTTGATTGCCTTCTTGTCCAACTTTCTCCTATTTTCCTTGGGAACATGTACAAATGCATCACAAAAAATTATTTCGAGATATGAAACTGAAGGCGTCTTTCCAACCATACCTCACGTGGAGTCATGTCGACTAGCGCCAATGAAGGAGACTTATTCAATAGATATTTTGCATTGTCGACTTCCTTTGCCAATAATTCTTGTGTGAGCCCAACACCACTAAGCATGCTCCTTTCCTTGTCCATCAATGTTATTTTCATTCTCTTGGAAAGTCCATTTTGTTGTGGTTTATATGGTATTGCAGTTTGGCATGATATTCCACACTACTTGTAGCATTGATCAAATTATTTTCCACAAAATTCACCACTGTCGTCAGTTCTGAACACCTTAATCTTCTTATATGTTTGGTTTTCTACAAGATATTTAAACGCTTTGAATTTCTCAAAAACTTTTGATTTTTTCCTCTAGAAATATATCCATGTCTTCCTGGAAAATCATCTATGAAGGAGACATAATACAGGGCTCCACCAATTGAAGGCACTGTAACAAAGAAAAACATATCATAATGAACCAAATCTAAAATCTCATTTTCCCTTGTCGCTCGAGATGGTAACCTCACTCGACTTTTTTTTCCATATACACATTGTTCATCAAAGTCAACTTCTAACTTACATTCAGGAAAGTCTTTGACCATACTTTTTTTATGCATAGTTCGAAGTCCTTTTTCTACAATGTGTCCCATCCTCTTGTGCCACAACATGGTCGAGTAGACTTTATGGTCACTTTTCGAGTCGGTTTGAATCGACTCAACCCGAATTGAGTTGAGTCCAGTTGACTTCAGGAACAACGATTTTGTTGCATCTAGTCAAGTCGACACTCCCTAGAAAATTGTATAGGGTTTCAATCCGAACTCCTCTCATTAATACCATCACACCTATGAATATATTGCATGAATCCTTTTGAAATAGAGTGTGCATGCCAACATCACTCATCTTACTGAATAATATCAGGTTCCTTTCTAGACCCAGAATGTGTAACACACCTGGAAGGGTTCTACTCCTCTCATCCTACAGTATTAGTGGAACTCTTCCTCGTCTGACAATTTTTGTTGTTGATTCATCCCCTAAGAACATGTTTCCTCCTTGATGTATTTCATATTCACAGAACAATTCTCTATGTGGTGTCATATGATAGGGTGTTCCTCAGTCGATAAACCAAACATATTAATATGACTGTGTATTGATCAGCACCATGTACACATCACCTCCCTTATCTAGAGTCATCTTTATTTCATTCGATCTCTTCTCGTCTGATCCTAAACTGACTTCCATATCCTTTGACTTCCAATCACTTTTGTAATTTCCATCTTTACCACATTTCTAGCATCTTCTTGTCGACTGAACTAGGGATTTAGATCTACCCTTCCACTTAGAATTTCTACAGGAAAATTTCCCTGTATCTCTGTCAATCGGTCGACCTCTCACAACTAAAGCATATTTGGTCGATCCTTCCATGTTATTTCTTCTCATTCCTTATGATAGGAGAGATACAACCATCTCTTCTAGTGCTAATGTGGTTGTATTACTCCCTATAGCCACATATAAGCTATCCAAGGAGTCTGGAAAAAAACATAATAGGATAATACATTTATCCTCTTCAATGATTTTAGTATCTGTAGAAGATAACAGACTTATAATGGTATTAAACACATTTAAATGCTTAATCACCGAACTTCCATCACTCATCCTTAGAAGAAACTATTTATTTTTGAGAAACAACTTATTTACCAAGGATTTTGACTAATACAGTAATTCAAACTTGTACCATAGTTTCTTGGAAAAATATTCACATGACACATTCAACAACACTGAATTTACAAGACAAAGTCGAATCGTACTCCTTGCTCTTCTCTTGATTTTATCCCATTCTTTCGTCGACATTCCTGGCGGCATGGTACTTGGACAAATTGTTGTCCATTGTTCTTGATCTACAAGGAGTATTCAATTTTAAACTTCCAAAACTCAAAATTATGGCCATTGAATTTTTCGATCTCTATTCTTGAACTGCTCGCCATTCTTTAACACTATCTTTAGCATAATCTTTAAATATTTCTATCTTATGACTATTACTAAACCTAGAGTTTAGCTTAGATCCAAGGTTGTTAAACCAAGCTTTGATACCAAATGTTAGGAAATAATACACAATTCCATGCTAAACCTACCAGAAGAGGGGATGAAAGATTTAATCAAGAAAGTAAATGACACAACAAACACACAGTACAAATATATTTTACCCTCGAAACCCAAACCTAGTAAACCAACATTCCATGAGTCTTCCAAGGATAATTTTAAGGATGGAAATTTATATTAAAATGTACAAACTTGGGCTAATTGTACTAGTCCTTAATATGCAAAATGTAAAATGTTTGGCGATAGTTTTGTTAAAATATTCAAATTTCTAGGAATTTTATGTAGTTTCTATAAAATTTTGGCGAATTTTAAGGTAAAATAATTTTATTCTATGGAATTCGTGAGAATAATTTTTAGAAAAAAAATAAATTAGCAAATACATTTTGGGGAAAAAACATGGAAAATTAGCTCTATTGCGAAATTTAGCCCCTAAAATCATGTATGGAGTGTTCTTCTCCTTGTTGTCTTATTCATTCATAATAAAATGTTACATGTCTAACCTTGGGCAACAACTAATACAAAATTGACATTATACCCTCTTTCTTACACTATAAAAACCATGTAGCCAATTCATCTTACATCTACATGACCAACAACCTCTTCGATTATTGATTGATTAATTATCTTTTATGACCGTACAACATTCCTTCTTTACAAGATTTATAGTATAAATAACCTTAAAGAAAATACACCAAAAAATGATTACAAATCCATGCAGATCATTGGATACAAATCTTGAAAATCTTGGGATTCTGTTACAGTCGACTACCAAGTTGGATTACACATCGAATACCAGTAGGACGTCATTTGGTCTTCAGTCAGTTGCCACACACGCACCTATCGACCTCTTGTCAGTTTACCTCTTTGAATTCTTGTCGATGACTTTACCATGTTTAACCACCTCCACCTTCGACTTTGACTTTACCCATTCGGCTAACCTTGACCTTCGACTTGTTTTCAATCCACATCGACTTAGTATTTACCTAGTCAAACCACATAAACCTTTGACTTCGGCCATCAGTCAATCCACCTTGACTTTCACTGCAAATAATATAATAACCCAACACCCAGGAAGAAAAATAGATTTTTTTTTTGTAAATGTGATAACTATTGAGCGTGAAGTGAGAAACCTTTGAAAGTACGATACTATTTGGTTAAAGAAAAATATTTACGCTTAACATTTATGAGAGATTATTATTGTGAAAATAACGATATAGAATACAACTATAAAATATGGATTTATCTTTGTTGTCATATATGTTTCTTTGAGATTCAAATGCCATAACTAAATTTCCCTTTTTTCATGTGCTTCGCGACACTAGTGAAACCCTTGCAAACAATACTCGTATAAGATAAAAAAAAATTGAGATGCAGGTAACATGAATACTATTTTGGAAAAGAGACTTACTGATTAAAGAGCAAAGATGGATACAAAAAAGAAGAAAATGAAGCAGGCCTAGCTGTTTCAGTTGCTCGAACAATAAGAGTCGTTGTTGCAGGGATCACAAATTATCGGAAAAATAGCAACTTTAATTTTGTTTACATTCCTTCAACTTCTTGTAAGGATTACTTTGAAATTAATTTTTTGTCGATCTTATTTTCATAATTTTTAGAAGCTCCACAGTTATGTTATTTCCTATCAACATATACATACAAAACCTGCAATGGATCCTCAGAACAACTAATTGCTAGTATAAGCTATCTCAACCTTCAAATCCCTATCTTATTTAACGTGATAAACAAATCGAGACATTACTATCAATCAATTCAACCATTTCCATAGCCTTTCATTTGAAATGTCCTCGATTCAGTTGCATTTTCCACATGATTGTGTACACATTCAAGCTTCAAATCACCATTCATGTGGAGATTCCATAAATGGGTTGTGGCTAGGCTAGTATCCTTGTATATGAAATGATATTTGATAACTGGATGAATAGGGAAACTAGAAAACAAGGGAAGTGTGAAACATCCCACCCACTTGGAAAAGAACGGAGGACCTCCACAAACCCACTTGACAAAGAAGGGGAAGTGGAAGGCTTCCCACTCACCCAAGACCTCCACAAACCAAATTCTCATTATTTGCAGGATTTCGCAACCTCCGAAGTTCAGGTAAGTTTGGGGAAATTCTCTTGTTTTTGTTTCAGTCCCAATATGATGTTTTCGGCCGAAAGATTGTTTTAACGGAATCCGTTAAAAATAAACGTTTCGGCTGAAAATTATTTCGACCAAAATATTCTTACCACAGGAAAATAATTCATGTGAAAAACATTGTACACGAATTCTGAGGGCGCCGTCAGGGCACTGTTCAATTTGATGTGCAAATTTTCGGTCGAAAAAATGTCGCTAGGAATTTTTTAGACCCGATTGACACAAAAGTGTTATCCATCTTCATGATTTTACCTATAAAATGAACACCTCTTCCGTGAATCTCAAAACACTCAACCACTAGAGTTAGTGCTCCTCTCTCTCTCTCTCTCTCACACACACACACACAACACTCAATCATGATAGCTAGTTTCCCTCTCTCTCTATCTGAAATCATTCACCATGAAAGTTATCTCTGGTTAGCTAAAAGCATTCAACCATAAGAAAGAGTGTTAGTCACTCTTACTCTTTGTCACTTACTCCCTCTCTCTATAAACATTGTTAATACCACAAGAACTAATGCTCTTCTCTCTCCCTCTCATACTCACTCTCTCTCTATAAACATGGTTAATACCACAAGAACTAATGCTCTTCCCTCTCTTAATCCTACTCCCTTTATCTGTAACCATTGTTAATGATTTTAGAGGGATTGTTAAAATTGGTCAATTACTTTCTTTACAATGGGTCACCTAAGACCATCTCTCACATAGTCTTGTTAAGGGTTAGTGTAGGGGTCGAAAAATTGTTCAATGGCTTTCTATCCAATCGGTCAACTAAGACCAACTCTTTAAATACGATGGATTAGCCATGTAAAGAAGTGAGCGTGTAAAAAGTGTTCATGAAGGGGTTACAAGAAAATAGAATCTCTTAAGCTCATATTCTAAGGAGTTTACGAACAAAGGTATATGACTAAGGGCCAAACTACTTGTAACATTGACCAATCGACATGTGCAAATGTACTTATTCCACAAGTATTTTTTGTTTTTTAATTTTCACATCACGAAGCATTTTATGGTTGAATTTTGAAATTTGTTGATAATGTTTTCCAATGATATACCATTTTTGGCTTGTAATGGGAGTTAACCTCCCTCGAGTTAAACGATTTAATTGTATACTTTTTTATGAACGAAACGATTTAAGTCGGTGGTAATTGTATAATTCTTCATGAACGAATGCGACCCATAGAGGCCATGCAACTATCCGTCTTCAAGAATGTTGTTCATACTAAGAAGTGCGAGTTAAGAGTTCTCTATGTACTTAGATTTTGTGTATATGGATCATGTTTCTCTCCGTTCGAATCAGGAATCATGCTTCTCTCTGATTGTGTGTATATATATTAATAAATAAACAACTACTAAAGGAAGAAAAATCTCTTCAATATTTATTTTTGACATGGTTTGCCATATATAATTTTATGAAAAATTTATGAGAATGATATCAAGGAAAGGACTTGAAAATGATTTTTCTGAGTAAAAATATTATGTTTTTAATTTTATGTTTTCAAATGGCTTGAAAAGTATAATTTTTATGAGAAAGATCTAAGGAAAGTATTTGGACATAACTTTTTATAAACAAATATTTCTTAAAACAAAAATTAAAAATAAATATGTTCAATTTTTATAAACTTTATAGTAATAGATTCAATTTATTTAATAAAGTTATATGAATAGATTTTCTTCAATTTTATAATTTTGTAAGTGTCATTTAAAAGATTTTTATTTATAAAAACATAATTTTATAAGTGTCATTTAAAAGATTTTTATTTATAAAAACATGAGAAGAGTTTAGCAAATTCTCTATTCACACTAGTTACAATATAGAGTCATAATGATTATGATATAGATAATATAAGATATTAAAAATATTAAAAATATCTTTATGTTTAATTATTTGGTATCATTTTAAAGAGGAAAATAAATAAATGGGTGGAGGAAAATAATATGAGGAATCCTTTTCAAGGAGGTTTTTATCTAATAACTAAACTATTGATCATATGGTAATTCTTATAGCTACATTAGATAGCATGAGAGAAAAGTTATTCTAGCTATTTGTGTTTTTGTTATTCTAGCTATCTTTGTTTTTGTTGACTTTGCTAAAGCCTTTGATACATTCCCTTGAATAAAACTCTCCATATGAGATGGTTTCTGTAAAACTAGTAATACCTTAAATGATTATCCACAAAAATTTAGATTTACTCTTAAATTAAATTTAATATAAATAAAACATATAGGTAAGAGTAATACGTGGTGGACATGATATTGTTCACCCCTCTCCAACATTATGTGGCTTATGTGTGGACAAAATAAAAGATTGAATCAAGAAGAATGGGAGAGGAAGAATACACATACAATATGATTTATCATTGTTGGTTTATGCATATGATATTGTGTTATTGGCAAAAAAAACAAAATAATTTCAACTAAAAAATAGCTTGATGTTCTAAACAAATTTTGTAGCTATTCTAGAATGAAATTTAATGTAAACAAAACAAAAATAATCTTAGTAAGTAGTTGAAAGACAAATATTATCATCACAAGTTTAGGTATTTTTTATTTTACAAGTAATACAACCTTGAATTTGATTCCAATTATGTGTAGAGACAGGTCATAGGAAACAAAATAAAAGTACACAAATTACTAGTTCAAAAACAATAAACATTGGAGGAATAAAGAGTTAAAATATAAACCCATTTTAATGAAAAAGAAGTTTGTAAAAGAAAATAGTATAGAAGTTGTCTTCTAAAAAAGAAATTCTACCAAGTGAGATAAAGCATTAATTAGTTACACAAAACAACATTACTTACAAAAAAAAATTCTTATACATATATGATATTTAATTTGTTAATTAAAATGAAATTTACATGATTTGAAAATTGAAAATAAAAAATACTAAAGAATACATATACTTATTTTCTAAATATTGAAAATATGATGCTATATTATCTTATATATAACCAAGGTCAAATGAATTAATTTTAGAGGAAAATTTAACCCATTTATATTTATATATTGTATTAAATTTCTCATTAAAATAAAAAAAAAACTTATACTAAAAAGGTTTTATATGTATATATTGTATTAAATTTCTCATTAAAATAAAAAAACTTATACTAAAAAGGTTTTAGAATACTTAAAACATAGTCATCTTTAAAATAAATCACATTAAATTTGAAAACTTAATTTTTAATCACCGGTACTTCAGTGAAAATAAATAAAATATATTCTATTTTATTAGATTTTTCAAGCTTGTTCCATACATGTGTCATAAATGTACCCTCTTACATGAGCACCGACGGGAAGATTTTAATAGAATATTTCAAGTTCGGGCCGACTATAGNTACTTCAGTGAAAATAAATAAAATATATTCTATTTTATTAGATTTTTCAAGCTTGTTCCATACATGTGTCATAAATGTACCCTCTTACATGAGCACCGACGGGAAGATTTTAATAGAATATTTCAAGTTCGGGCCGACTATAGCACAACTAAACTTACATTCATTTTCTCTGAAATCCAGTGATGGACAGAAGTGCAGATTCTGATTTATATACTTTAAATTGCTATTTAGAATATTTAAGTCAATTATCTATTAAAAAATTCGAATTTCAACGAAAGTTGCAGTCCTACTTAGTCTGTCATCCGGTGATCGGCAGAACTGCGGATTCTGATTTTTATATATAGTTCAAATTGCAATTTAGAGTATTTAAGTGAGCCAAACCAAATTTGCTGACAGAATATTTATAGATGTATATACCCGGCGTTTTAGCTACAGTTTAGTCTACGCCTTTCGAGCATCGCGAAAAGAGAGAAATCCCTTGCCAACGACCTCTGAAGAAAGCGTACACGTATGATGGGTCATCGGGCTCCTTCTCTATTTCAGAAAGAGAACGTTCGTGAATTCCGATGGATATGGATCCGCGCCAATAAACTATTATTATGTACTATGAATATGTTACAGAGCTAAAATTTCTCGAAGTCAAAACGTACCTTCATAATTATTTCGAGGTCCTGGTCGGCTCTTCCCGGGTATGGTTTGCTGGCTTCTAAGGGCGTCAAACCTCTGCCATCTGTGTTTTAATAGATTAGAAAGAAATGCTTCTACGATGATTATGATCACCATCACCCCATGTGCAGCTGTTTCTTTCCGGAGCTTTTGTTAACCCAAATAGTTTTACGAGTCACAACAGTGCCTCTCCTCTCACTAAAAGAAAACAATAAGGCAGAAGGAACCGTAGAAATAATAGCGTTCAACTTTCTATTTTTTTTTTTTTGCTTCAATTCAGTCAATTAAATTTAGATAAAATGGTTTTTTTTTGTTGTTTAAATTGTATTTCCGAATGTATAAATGGATTCAGCGTGTTGAAAAACCCCAGAGATACTCGAATTATATAAATTTAACCACTCAAATCTGCAGATCCAACCATTCATCATCAGATTTCAGGTAAAATCAAACCAAAAAAATTACAGAAAAACATCCAAAAAGTAAAACGTTTAAACTACTGTTATAAACTTAACCACTCAAATTAAATCTACAAATCAAACCATTCATTAATTACCCGATTTCAGACAAAATAAAAAATAAAAAAATAAAAAATAAACATCCAAAAAGTAGAACTTTTAGACTACTGCAGAAATGGTTTCTTAACCCACCGGGCATCCATGCCCTAAAAACATGTCCATTCACTACAAATAAATCGAAATGCCGTGAGAATGAATAAAAGGTTTGCTTAGACTCCAACTTTGAAATTCTTTGAAGACAAATAAAACCCTTTCTCAGCAGCGTTCGGCGGATTCTCGTAAACACAAAAGAAAACAATCACCAGAGTCAAGACAAAACCCCCGTTTTAGTTCGCATGCCTGTAGTTTTCGGAAGATGGGTCAAAGCATCTATTTTTTGAGAAACCTAAAAATTTTTAGTCGGCGAAAAGAACGTGTCTCAGACCCAGATTTAAGGTCAGTTAAAAGCACTTTATTGTCTTTAATCGCCTTCCATGGCAAAGTGCTCCAGCAGACCATCAAATAATTGAATATCTACAAAGATATTGGCAAGCATCATTCGTATATCCACAACCTTTAAACCCTCATTACATTTCAATAAAGTCTGAATGAGGCATGGATAGAATACTTTTCTAGCTTTCAAGCAAAATGATTCAATCTCATGGAAAACATTCAAAGCTTCACTTGAATATTTTGAAACATCATACGTTTCCATTATCAACCTCATAGTGGTCTTGGACAACCTCAAGCACTCTTAATTGGCTTTGGATAATAGAGGATCCACCCGTTTGGATTTCCCTTTATGTGCCAACAACATAGACAATGTTTCACATGGTCCACATAAATTGCATAAAACCCGGTTGGTAAGAAATCCAATGGGAAAATTCACATGACGCATCTATTTCTTTGACTGGCCTTACAACCTTGCACATTCGAGAAGTATTCCAAATAATTTTTTCTCCTTGAAGTTAGCAACGGTTGTACAATTCCAATCACTAAGGAGGCTGCATCTATTTCTTTGGATAACCTTAAAATCTTGTACATTAGAGTAGTATTCCAAATACTATTTTCCTTCTTGAAGCCAGCAACGGTTGTGTAATTCCAATCACTAACGATATTTTCAAAAATAGTTCGATTCGGAAGAGTCGGTTGTGTAATTCCAATCACTAAGGATATTTTAAAAAATAGTTGGATTCAGTTAGGGTTTATAGCCCTTACCCACATTTCTAATAATCTCCATCTTTATAACTTTCTTCTTGATCTACATCATTTTCATTATTGATGCATGAACATCTTTGCTAGCATAATTATATTTTATATATTTTAATTTTTTAGTTAAATAAATTTGTTTTGTATTTAATTTTTTTTCATTATTTTTAAGTAATTAGAAAGAATAAGACATCTAAATACATCATTTATATACATTTTTAAAATTCACCCAATTAAAAAAACATTATTTTTTGTGTACATTTTTCCAAAATTATCAAAACTCTCAAAAATGAAATTTTATTTTGATATGCATTTCTTCAAAATTACTAAAAATGTCAACAACTAAAAATTGTCATTTTTAAAAATAACATGAGTAGATTGATGTCATATGAAGACTTGAAATTAAGTATTATACTTCAACATGGTACCCTTGGTTTTAATTTTTCCTCAAAGAAATCAATTTTACATTATTTGTTGCATTATAAAGGACATATAGGATAATTGATTATTCTTAGACAAGGTGTTTTATTGTATCAGTAACTAATCATAGATTCATATGAAAAGGTCAATTATGGACATCCATTTTGATCAAAGTGGTCAACATAGGTTAAAAGAATGAAATTACTTGATCTTTTAGCTATTTACACTTAGTTTTTAACTAGATTTTTGCAAATATTTGATTTATAAATTTTGATTATATTTCTTGTATGAGTATTTTTTTTTATTGTGTGATTTTAAATCATAGAGGCTCTACATCAAGTGGTATTAAAGAAAGTAGAATCATATAGATAATTATAATGAAACAGGGGAGATGGATAGAATTTTTTTTCATGATGAGAGGTATTTATTGTGAAACATCGTTGACATTGAAAGAGTAGAAGTGTATATGACACTAACAAGGGTGTAATTCTAGGTGGATTTATCTAAACGTTTGAGTAAAAAAAAATGAATCTTGTGGTAGTATTGCTTAGACATTGTGAGAGGAGTTGCAACTTCAATTTTGAAAAGACTCGGTAGATATTGTGGAGGATGAGGCGATGAAAAATTTGAAAGAGGAGTTTGTAGAAAAGCAATTGGTGGGGAGCATTGCAAAGTGAAAGAGTGCAAGTTATAATGATAATTATAACATTGTAGGGAGAGGAATTATTGTAGGGTGTTGTCATAGAAGACGGATTTGTAGAAAAACAATTGGTGGGGAGCATTGGAAAGTGAAAGAGTGCAGGTTATAATGATAATTATAACATTGTAGGGAGAGGAATTCTTGTAGTGAAAGGTGTTAGCACTAGGTAACTTATTTGGGTCGCATCAAAGAAATATCAAGGTAACCTACAAACCACATTTAGGATGGATTCTGACCCTTACAGGGATCTCTCAAACATGTAAAGACTGAAAATACTCAAAAAATATTTGTCAATGAGCACACAAAGGTTAGATTCTGAAATAGGACAGGTTTTGTTTTAGTTTTTAAAAGGGTTGGTAGGACAAACAAGAGGAAGAAAACATTGGGCAATGGGGTCAAATCCTGAGATATACTATGAATATTTATATAGCTAATGTACTCTTGAGGGAATGGACGCAAAGTAAGTATATCCTTCAATAATAAATAGTATTGAGATGATGGAAAGACAGAAAAGAGAAAATCCCATTACAAATGAGAGAATAAAACAAAGTTGAATTATCAATTGTAACTTTAGAAGAAATAACATAAGGTTGACTACAATGAATAGAATAATTAACAAAGAGTGAATTATGGACCTGTAATCATTAAGCACAAAACTACATTAATCATATGAAATGAACATCTATCGAGGATGAATTCCAATCATGTACTCTTAGCTATGCTTAGAAGAAATAAACGAAGTGAAATGAATGTGAAATAGAGGAAAACACACTAAAGAATACACTGTGATGAATATCGTCTATCATAGAGAATTGTACTATTGTATTAATTCATAAAGACATTCTGAGAAATTTACACACAGTCCCTTCACCTTCCTGGTTGAAATTCCCCCCCTTTCTCTACTCCTGTACAATGAAATATATAGCACTAAAGGTCCTTTCCATCTCACAATTTCAAACTCCAACCCCTTTCCAAAAATAGAAACGGTTACAAATAGAACATGACACATTTTAACTGATTTCTTGTTTTTCAGGACAAAAACCAAGCTTCAAAACGCCACCTGTAATTCTCAAACTGTAACAGTTGTGTAAAATCTGAGATTGGTTTTGGTAGATAATCTCGTTCTAAAGAAAATATCTCTCATTTCCTTGATATTTTTCTCCAACTCGATGGAATACGCGTCAAAAAAACACATCTCTAACAAGAAATCATGAAACTGAAAAAATAGGGCTCCAAGATTCCTTCGAATCTCCCAATCCGTGACACCTGTATAAAAATTGAACAAGGTTAATGTTCTTGGGTCCATTTTTGACAATAATGTCCTTTGAATTTTAAAAATTCATTCTCATTCACACGTAAATCGTCTTGTAAATATGCTTTGCTCCTAACTGTTGTGGAAACTAGTTGCCACATTCTCTTTGAAATGCCACTTGTGATTTTTCAAATCTAATTTTATTTATCCATATTCTCCTTAAATATTTGGGAACAATATATTTGAATAAAAATAATTCTCAAATATTTGTTATCTTGTAAAATTAAATTTCCATATTTTAATTCATGCCCGTAGTTTTGAAAAACCATTTATTGCTTACTAGTTTGTTTCTTGTGGTTTTGAAAACCATGTCTTGAAAGACATATTTGGAAAATATCCCTTGATATTTCCCTTTTACTTCTGTAGAATTTTTTCGCTGAGTACAAATTTCTTTATAGAATTATTTGGAAACTCCGTGATTTGTATTGAAACACACTCCTGAAAAATTCATTTTCATTTTCCCTCATAAATACTCACACAACACATTTATAAATTTAAATCAATACAAAAATGATATTGCTATAGTATTTCGGAGCTTGGGGAGAGTAATTTTAATACTTACCACTCTATCTCCCAAAATCTATCATGTAGTAACACTTACTCCAACATAAAACATGGTGGTTTGGGTTTCGGGACCACTTTAAAAAATTAACCTCAGTTTGCTTTCAACCCCCAAAATGGATATGCACCCTCCATCCACCCTGCCCATGATTTGAGGTGAATTATATATTGGATTAAATATTAATATAAATATTTTACTATAAAATATTTATATTCATAGTTATAAACCTTTTTCCATTTTTCTAAGGACTTTGGGCATATGAGGCTCATCACGTGAATTTTTGGATAGGATAAGGGAGCTTAAGCTTAATAAAAGGAATATTTTTAATTTTCAACGGAAATATGATAATAAGGGTAAAAATGAATGAAGTGATGGGACCATGGAATTTAAGCATTAAGGCTAGATATAGGTTTGGGATATTTGCCAATTTTGACTCATGGATGATATTACTATTTTGGATGATAGTCAAGTGAAGGATTTAGGTGATGGGATCTTGACGGAGCTGGTGATTTTTTTTTAAAATATGCTTTGGAAAAATTAATACAAATTAGCATTTGATAATGTTGGCTCCAATGGGGATGATATCCTCCCAGAGAGGTAGCAAATAACTCATAGATTGGTGCCTGATGCATTGGGTTGATCCCAAAACATGTGTGTACCCTTCTCTGACCTGTCACTAGTATCCACTGAAAACCCAAGTCTGTACACTTCTCTCAACTGAAAACTGAATGGTAAACACACCACTACAATATGAATGTACACACTGCTGAAAACCCAAACTGAAAACTACTTGACCAACAAGATTATTTTCACACTCCTATCTACTCTAAAAATGTTGAAATGAATACTCAATCAAGTGATGCTAAAGTGCCAATCCAGGAAATCAAGCAATTGGCCTCATGATTGTCCTATGCTCACATTTTTCTTAAGCAGGAGACAAATGTAAAAGATGACAGCTCAAAAAAAAAATTGACTCCAAAATCTAAGCTTATGAATGAAACAAATTCCTCCTTCAATGATGACTGTAATAGGATGGCCACGGGATATTGAAAACCATGAAAAGTCATTTTTTCTTAATGAACAAAAACAAAAAGACAAGCCTCATTCATAAGTGTTTGTTGTTCCTCCTCTATTAGTTCAGGGATGAGAACATTGTCAAATGAAATGGAAACTATAAGGTTGTCTACACTTCCATGTATATCAAAGACATTCATACATCCTTAAACATCTGCAAATATGAAAGCTATATTATGTGTATCAAGGCTATCCTCTTGTTCATCAAACAATTATGATTAAGTTTTATTAATATTCGGGAATTTTGCTTGAGGAATGTCATTTTGAATTTCACATGAATGAAGGGAAATAAGTTCTTCTCATAATATTCTTCCAAATGTGAAAATCTAACAACATGAAATATTTCACGATCTAGATTTCCCATGTATGCATTTTCAAAGGAATTAAATAAAACAAATGTCTCCTCATTATTTTTCTGTATTTCTGATTGAAAAGTGGCTTACATTGTTTTGTTGCTTTCCTGAAAATCTATGTCATTTCTTGGTTCACTGCTTGAAGAATCCATAGATACAGTTTTAGAACCATCATCCATGTCTACGCCACTTAGAATTTGAACAACCATATCATTCACAGGGGAAGAAAGACAATTTTGAAACACTTTGCTTTACTGGAAATCTTGTTGAATATCTTCTTCAAGTTCAGGAGAAGCAAAATGACTTTTAGCAACAATTTCTTGATCAACTTCATCTTCAACCAATGGAGGGGATACTATTTGTTTTTGGGATGAATATTCATAAAGGTATTCTATGATTTCATCATTAATACACTCTTCATTACCAAAAACATTTTCAAGGTACGTGATGAAATGTTCAGAAAATTTACAACAATCTTCAAACACCAAGAATGAAGGATTAGATTCTCCATAATTCTTAAAGAATGTTGTGTGGAAATCCTTAACAGAGTATAAGCTACCTGGTTTTAAACCTTCTTGCCATAATCTTTATTTCCCCTCTAGAGTAGCCATAAACATTTTCATCAAACAATCCTCATAAAATTCAACCCCCAGCTTACATATGTGCATGTGAAATCTAATCAAGTGCAAGGCAGCATCATTTCCTTTCCCATATTTTAATTTAGGAAAATATTTTTGCCAACATATGTGAGGAATACGATTTGGAAATCAATGAATATGAGAGTGATTCATTGGAGCATACCTTGCAAATATTTGATCCATCTTGAAGCAATGGAGTTATCAATAAAATATTTAGGCTACAGAGTCTTTGGAAAGTGGAGTCGCCATGAAAATTTGGAATTCTAGATTCTTAGAAATGGAGTCCCCAAGTGAATGATGTACAACCTTTCTGTGTCTAACTACTTTTCACCATCAGTACTCAGATATAAACTTTTTTATTTATCCCAGAGAATATCTCACCTTCCCTCCCTCGCTACTAGTCGAGCTTTGAATTTCTTGACTTGGCCTGTTGAATTCATACTCTTCTTGAATACCCATTTTCTACCGATATCCTTTCTTCCACTAGGAAAATTGACTAAATCCCATGCCTCTTTCTTGTGGAATGATTCCATCTCTTCTACCATGGAATCCTTCTAGATTTTTCCCTCTACCGAGTCAACTACCTTCCCGACCAACTTGGGCTCATTGTCAGTGGTAGTTAGCACATACATGGAATGAAATTCAGGTGAACTAGATCATTCGAATGGTTTTCTTACTCTTTCTGACCTCCTTACAACCGAGGTAGTTTATTCCACCTCTTTTTTTTATTCAATTGACTCATCTGAATCATCTTCTTTGTTCCTGAGTTCAAACTACATCGTCTTAGGATTAGTCTCAGTCTAAGGAATTTCTTTAGGCTCATACTTACTTCTGAGTTCTATGAAGACTAGATCTCAAATGTACGTTGTTTTCCTTCATGCATGATCCCAAATTTTATATCCTTCCATATATTCATTATTTGTATCTAATGAAAATACATTTGATTTCCTTCTTGTCCAACTTTCTCCTATTTTCCTTGGGAACATGCACAAATGCATCACAAAAAATTATTTTGAGATATGAAACTGAAGGCTTCTTTCCAACCATACCTCACGTGGAGTCATGTCGACTAGCGCCAATGAAGGAGACTTATTCAATACATATTTTGCAGTGTCGACTGCCTTTGCCAGTAATTCTTCTGTGATCCCAACACCACTAAGCATGCGCCTTTCCTTGTCCATCAATGTTATTTTCATTCTCTTGGAAATTCCATTTTCTTATGGTTTATATGGTATTGCAGTTTGGCATGATATTCGAGACTGCTTGTAGAATTGATCAAATTATTTTCCACAAAATTCACCACTATCATCAGTTCTGAACACCTTAATCTTCTTATATGTTTGGTTTTCTACAAGATATTTAAACGCTTTGAATTTCTCAAAAAATTTTGATTTCTTCCTCTAGAAATATATCTAGGTCTTCCTAGAAAAATCATCTATGAAGGAGACATAATACAGGGCTCCACCAATTGAAGGCACTGTAACAAAGAAAAACATATCACAATGAACCAAATCTAAAATCTCATTTTCCCTTGTTGCTCGAGATGGTAACCTCACTCGACTTTTTTTTCCATATACACATTGTTCATCAAAGTCAACTTCTAACTTACATTCAGGAAAGTCTTCAACCATACTTTTTTTATGCATAGTTCGAAGTCATTTTTCTACAATGTGTCCCATCCTCTTATGCCACAACATGGTCGATATGACTTTATGGTCACTTTTTAAGTCGGTTTGAATCGACTCAGCCCAAATTGAGTTGAGTCCAGTTGACTTCAGGAACAACGATTTTGTTGCATCTAGTCAAGTCGACACTCCCAAGAAAATTGTATAGGGTTTCAATCCGAACTCCTTTCATTAATACCATCACACCTAACAATATATTTCATGAATCCTTTTGAAATAGAGTGTGCATGCCAACATCACTCATCTTACAGAATAATATCAGGTTCCTTTCCAAACCCAGAATGTGTAACACACCTGGAAGGGTTCTACTCTTCTCATCCTATAGTATCAGTGGAACTCTTCCTTGTCTAACAATTTTGGTTGTTGATTCATCCCCTAAGAACATGTTTCCTCCTTGATGCATTTCATATTCACAGAACCATTCTCTATGTGGTGTCATATGATAGGGTGTTCCTCAGTCGATAAACCAAACATATTGATATGACTGTGTATTGATCAACACTAGGTACATATCACCTCCCTTATCTAGAGTCATCTTTATTTCATTCTATCTCTTCTCGTAGGATCCTAAAATGACTTCCATTTCCTTTGACTTCCAATCACTTTTGTAATTTCCATCTTTACCACATTTCTAGCATCTTCTTGTCGAATGAACTAGGGATTTAGATCTACCCTTCCACTTAGAATTTCTACAGGAAAATTTCCCTGTATCTCTGTCAATCGGTCAACCTCTCACAACTAAAGCATATTTGGTCAATCCTTCCATGTTATTTATTCTCATTCCTTATGATAGGAGAGATGAACCATATCTTCTAGTGCTAATGTTGTTGTATTACTCCCTATAGCCACATATAAGCTATCCAAGGTGTCTGGAAAAAAACATAATAGGCTAATACATTTATCCTCTTCAATGATTATAATATCCGTAGAAGATAACAGACTTATAATGGTATTAAATGCATTTAAATGCTCAATCACCGAACTTCCATCACTCATCCTTAGAAGAAACCATTTATTTTTTAGAAACAACTTATTTACCAAGGATTCTGACTAATACAATATTTCGAACTTGTACCATAGTTTCTTGGACAAATCTTCACATGAGGCATTCAACAACACTGAATTTACAAGACAAAGTCCAATCGTACTCCTTTCTCTTCTCTTGATTTTCTCCCATTATTTCGTCGACATTCCTGGCGGCATGGTACCTAGACAAATTGTTGTCCATTGTTCTTGATCTACAAGGAGTATTCAATTTTAAACTTCCAAACGTCAAAATTATGGCCAGTGAATTTTTCGATCTCTATTATCGAACTGCTCGCCATTCTTTAACACTATCTTTAGCATAATATTTAAATATTTCTATCTTACGACTATTACTAAACCTAGAGTTTAGCTTAGATCCAAGGTTGTTAAACCAAGATTTGATACCAAATGTTAGGAAATAAGACACAATTCCATGCTAAACCTACCAGAAGAGGGGATGAAAGATTTAATCAAGAAATTAAATGACACAACAAGCACACAGTACACATATATTTTACCCTGGAAACCCAAACCTGGTAAACCAACATTCCATGAGTGTTCGAAGGATAATTTTAAGGATGGAAATTTATATTAAAATGTATAAACTTTGGCTAATTGTACTAGTCCTTAATATGCAAAATGTAAAATGTTTGGCGATAGTTTTGTTAAAATATTCAAATTTCTAAGAATTTTATGTAGTTTCTATAAAATTTTGGCGATTTTTAAGGTAAAATAATTTTATTCTATGGAATTTGAGAGAATCATTTTTAGAAAAAATGGAAATTAGCGAATCCTTTTTGGGGAAAAAACATGGAAAATTAGCTCAATTGCGAAATTTAGCCCCTAAAATCATGTATGGAGTGTTCTTCTCCTTGTTGTCTTATTCATTCATAATAAAGTGTTACATGTCTAACCTTGGTCAACAACTAATACAAAATTGACATTATACCCTCTTTCTTGCACAATAAAAACCATGTAGCCAATTCATTTTACATCTACATGACCAACAACCACTTCGATTATTGATTGATTAGTTATCTTTTACGACCATACAACATTCCTTCTTTACAAGATTTAGAGTATAAATAACCTTAAAGAAAATACACCAAAAAATGATTACAAATCCGTGCAGATCATTGGATACAAATCTTGCAAATATTTGGATTCCGTTACAGTCGACTACCAAGTCGGATTACACATCGAATACCAGTAGGTCGTCATTTGGTATTCAGTCAGTTGCCACACACTCACCTATCAACCTCTTGTCAGTTTACCTCTTTGAATTCTTGTCGATGACTTTACCATGTCTAACCACCGCCACCTTCGACTTCAACTTTACCCATTCAACTAACCTTGACCTTCGACTTGTTTTCAATCCACATTGACTTAGTATTTACCTAGTCTAAACACATAAACCTTTGACTTCAACCATCAATCGATCCACCTCGACTTTCACTACAAATAATATAATATCCCAACACCCAGGAAGAAAAATAGATTTTTTTTTTCTAAATGTGATAACTATTGAGCGTGAAGTGAGAAACCTTTGAAAGTACGATACTATTTGGTTAAAGAAAAATATTTATGCTTAACATTTATGAGAGTTTATTATTGTGAAAATAACGATACATAATACAACCATAAAATTTGGATTTATCTTTGTTTTCATATATGTTTCTTTGAGATTCAAATGCCAAAACTAAATTTCCCTTTTTTCATGTGCTTCGCGACACTAGTGAAACCCTTGCAAACAATACTCGTAGAAGATAAAAAAAAATTGAGATGCACGTAACATGAATACTATTTTGGAAAAGAGACTTACTGATTAAAGAGCAAAGATGGATACAAAAAAGCAGAAAATGAAGCAGGCCTAGATGTTTCAGTTGCTCGAGCAATAAGAGTCTTTGTTGCAGGGTCACAAATTATCGGAAAAATAACAACTTTAATTTTGTTTATATGCCTTCAACTTCTTGTAAGGATTACTTCGAAATTATTTTTTTGTCGATCTTATTTTCCAAATTTTTAGAAGCTCCACAGTTATGTTATTTCCTATCAACACGTACACACAAAACCTGTAATTGATCCTCAAAAAAACTAATTTCTAGTATAAGCTATATAAACCTTCAAATCCCTATCTTATTTAACGTGATAAACAAATTGAGACATTACTATCAATCAATTCAACCATTTCCATAGCCTTTCATTTGAAATGTCCTCGATTCAGTTGCATTTTCCACATGATTGTGTACACATTCAAGCTTCAAATCACCATTCATGTGGAGATTCCATAAATGGGTTGTGGCTAGGCTAGTATCCTTGTATATGAAATGATATTTGATAACTGGATGAATAGGGAAACTAGAAAACAAGGGAAGTGCACAACATCCCACCCACTTGGAAAAGAATGAAGGACCTCCACAAACCCACTTGACAAACAAGGGGAAGTGGAAGGCTTCCCACTCCCCCAAGACCTCCACAAACCAAATTCTCAGTATTTGCAGGAATCCGCAACCTCCGAAGTTCAGATAAGTTTGGGGAAATTCTCTTGTTTTTGTTTTCAGTCCCAATATGATGTTTTTGGCCGAAATATTGTTTTAACAGAATACGTTAAAAATAAACGTTTCGGCCGAAAATTCTTTCGGCCAAAATATTCTTACCACAGGAAAATACTTCATGTGAAAAACATTGTACATGAATTTTGAGGGCGCCATCAGGGCACCATTCAATTTGATGTGCAAATTTTCGGCCGAAAAAATTCATAGCAACATTTTTTCGGCCGAAAAATGCCGCTAGGAATTTTTGAGACCCGATTGTCATGAAAGTGTTATCCATCTTCATGATTTTACCTATAAAATGAGCACCTCTTCCTTGAATCTCAAAACACTCAACCACTAAAGTTAGTGCTCCTCTCTCTCTCTCTCTCACACACACAACACTCAATCATGATAGCTAGTTTCCCTCTCTCTCTATCTTAAATCATTCACCATGAGAGTTATCTCTTGTTAGCTAAAAGCATTCAGTGATAAGAAAGAGTATTAGTCACTCTCACTCTTTGTCACTTAGTCCCTCTCTCTATAAACATTGTTAATACCACAAGAACTAAAGCTCTTCTCTCTCCCTCTCGTACTCACTCTCTCTATAAACATGATTAATACCACAAGAACTAATGCTCTTCCCTCTCCTAATCCTACTCCCTTTATCTCTAACCATTGTTAACGATTTTAGAGGGATTGTTAAAATTGGTCAATTACTTTCTTTACAATGGGTCACCTAAGACCATCTCTCACATAGTCTTGTTAAGGATTAGTGTAGGGTTCGAAAAATTGTTCAATGGCTTTCTATCCAATCGGTCAACTAAGACCAACTCTTTAAATACGATGGCTTAGCCGTGTAAAGAAGTGAGCGTGTAAAAAGTGTTCATGAAGGGGTTACAAGAAAATAGATTTACATTAATTAACATTAATGCACTATTGTAAGTTATTAGGGATATAACCAATAAAGTTCCTTGTATCTAATAGAATCTCTCAAGCTCATATTCTAAGGAGTTTACGAACAAAGGTATATCACTAAGGGCCAAACCACTTGTAACATTGACCAATCGACATGTGCAAATGTACTTATTCCACAAGTATTTTTTGTTTCTTAATTTTCAGATCACGAAGCATTTTATGGTTGAATTTAGAAATTTGTTGATAATGTTTTCCAATGATATACCATTTTTGGCTTGTAATGGGAGTTAACCTCCCTCGAGTTAAACGATTTAATTGTATAATTTTTTATGAACGAAACGATTTAAGTCGGTGGTAATTGTATAATTCTTCATGAACGAATGCGACCCATAGAGGCCATGCAACTATCCGTCTTCAAGAATGTTGTTCATACTAAGAAGTGCGAGTTAAGAGTTCTCTATGTACATAGATTTTGTGTATATGGATCATGTTTCTCTCTGTTCGAATCAGGAATCATGCTTCTCTCTGTTTGTGTGTATATGTATTCATAAATGGACAACTACTAAAGGCAGAAACATCTCTTCAATATTTATTTTTGACATGGTTTGTCATATATAATTTTTATGAGAATGATATGAAGGAAAAATTTTGTGAGAATGATATCAAGGAGAGGAGTTGACAATGATTTTTCTGAGTAAAAATATTATGTTTTTAATTTTTTGTTTTCATATGGCTTGAAAAGTAGAATTTTTATGAGAAAAATCTAAAGAAAGGATTTTGACATGACTTTTCATAAAAAAAAATATTTCTTAAGAAAAAAATTAAAAATAAATATGTTCAATTTTTATAAACTTTATAGTAATAGATTCAATTTATTTAATAAATTTATATGAATAGATTTTCTTCAATTTTATAATTTTGTAAGTTTCATTTAAAAGATTTTTATTTATAAAAACATGAGAAGAGTTTAACAAATTCTCTATTCACACTAATTACAATATAAAGTCATAATGATTATGATATAGATAATATGAGATATTAAAAATAATCAAAGTGTCTTTTATGTTTAACTATTTGGTATCATTTTAAAGAGGAAAATAAATAAATGGGTGGAGGAAAATAATATGAGGAATCCTTTTCAAGAAGGTTTTTATCTAATAACTAAATTATTGATCACATGGTAATTCTTACAGCTACATTAAATAATAGCATGAGAGAAAGGTTAT
This sequence comes from Picea engelmannii, assembly GCA_009831015.1. NCBI lineage: Eukaryota > Viridiplantae > Streptophyta > Pinopsida > Pinales > Pinaceae > Picea > Picea engelmannii. The sequence continues at coordinate 367,108 of ML784378.1, read as the reverse complement.
TCTAGCTATTTTTGTTTTTGTTATTCTAGCTATTTTTGTTTTTGTTAACTTTGCTAAAGCCTATGATACATTCCCTAGAATAAAACTATCCATATGAGATGGTTTCTGCAAAACTAATAATACCTTAACTACAAAAATTTAGGTTTACTCTTAAATTAAATTCAATATAAACAAAACATATAGGTAAGAGTAATAGGTGGTGGACATGATATCCTTCACCCTTCTCCAACATTATGTGGCTTATGTGTGGAAAAAATACATATAGGTAAGAGTAATAGGTGGTGGACATGATATCCTTCACCCTTCTCCAACATTATGTGGCTTATGTGTGGAAAAAATAGAAGATTGAATCAAGAAAGGTGGGAGAGGAAGAATACACATACAATATGATTTGTTATTGTTGGTTTATGCAAAAAAACAAAATAATTCCAACTAAAAAATAGCTTGATGTCCTCAACAAATTTTGTAGTTATTCTAGAATGAAATTAATGTAAACAAAATAAAGGTAATTTTAATAAGTAGTTGAAAGATGAATATTACCATCACAAAATAAAAGTACAGAAATTACTGATTTAAAAACAATAAACATTGGAGGAATAAGGAGTTAAAATATAAACTCATTCTTATGAAGAAGAAGTTTGCAAAAAAAAATAGTATAGAAGTTGTCTTCTAAGAAAATAAAATTCGACCAAGTGAGATAAACCCATTAATTAATTACACAAAACAACATTACCTACAAGAAAAAATTCTTAAACATATATAATATTTAATTTGTTAATTAAAATAGGGAAGATTTTTTCGCTCTGCAACTAGGGTTTTGATCACCAGAGCCGTCGCGAACTGAGCCCGCGCAATGGCAGCCCCGCAGGGGCCAACGAATCTGAGGGAGGGCGAACAACCTAGAGCCACCTACAGCCAGATCACAGCCAATGCAACTTCAGAGACTGGAATAAAGCGGTCGGCGTTTGAAACGCCTCCCGAACTGCGCGAGCAACTTCTGACAGAGGGCACTCTCAAAGACCACGACATGGACATCGATCCAGGTAAGGAAAAAATTGCTGCAAGGGGCTCGGTCCCCTGGGTGCCAGGGGAATGCATCCCACAGGCACCGCAAGCCCCAAAATACGTGGTCTGCTCACCACGCATCGAGGAACAGAAGCAGTACTTGCGAGACAATGCATTAGTTGGGAAGTTCCTAGGGCTTTGGCCCTCTGAGCGCGACCTTGTCAAATGGATCCAGCACTGGTGGAAACCGAAAGGCCACTATGAGTTACAACTGGGCTCAAAGGGTTTCTTCACTATAATATTTCATAATCTAGAAGATCGGAACCGGGTCTTCGATGGGGGGCCATACTTCTATAACTCTGCTGGACTATTCTTGTGATTCTGGACAGAAAAGTTCAGCCCAGAGAAAGAAGACTTTGCACATGCACCGGTCTGGATTCGACTATACTCTCTTCCTTAGGAATTCTGGCTGGAAGAAGTCCTTGCAGGCATTGGCAACACCATCGGTATATATGTTAAGTCTTCTGAGGCCACCAAGCAAAGGCGCTATACCTCATATGCCCGCATCTGTGTGTATCTGAACATTGCTAAGCCGCTCCAAGGGTCAATTACACTGGAATATCATGACGAAGACTGGTCTCAGACCATCGACTACGAACACATTCCCTTCCGATGCAGGAAATGCCATGAGCATGGTCACCTCTTCAGAGAATGCCCTCTCAATCAGCTCAACAAAGAAGGAATCTCAGAAGCAAGCAAGGACAAGGACACAGAAGGATTCGTGCAGCAAACAGGCAAAAGACGGCAGGGAGGAAGGAAGCACACTGCTCAGGTAAACAAAGAACCCTCTACTAGCAATCAATTCGCAATTTTACAAGATAAATCAGACAACACAGAAAATCCCGCAAATATCATTGCGTCTCCCCCAAACAAGCAACCTCAGACTGAGAAACCCACCCCTGGGAATCTTCCCACGAATCACATCCAGAACCCACCCCTCTCGGGCATGGAACAGGATTCATCTGCCATGCCAGAGCTAGAAGATGCAGACGAGGATATGGAGATAGCGGAACAGGACCTTGCTGGAGTAGATCTGGAACATCTTGAACATGCCTACCGTCATCAGAAGCTCTACACCATACCCAGAGATCAACTAAGGAAAGTGCACAAGGTTTATCTCAACTCCTCTGCAGGATCTACAGCTCGAGCCAGTAAATCCTTGGGAATACAGGTCAATCAGACTAAAAACTCAAATAAAAGCCAAAAGGAAGAAAAGAAAAGAGGGAGAAAATCCACAAATAAGCTCATACAGGAAATCAAGAATTTTATGGTCAACTCAGGGCAGATCCACCTGATATCGGACACCTTTCCTCCTCTCCCCTCCCATCAGTCATCATGAAGTTCATCTCTTGGAATATTAGAGGCCTTAATGGACGTAGCAAGCAAAAGCTGCTACGAGACTTGATTATAGCGGAGAACCCAGATGTTTTGATGATACAGGAAACAAAGTGCTCCTTGGAGGACATTGATCGACTGCTCCCTTACTGCTGGCGACAGGGGAGAGCGGTCTCGATTGATGCAACAGGAACAGCTGGAGGAGTGGCCATCCTCTGGAACGCTAACATGGTTGTTATGGAAAACTTCCACACCACCAGATGGTCCATAACAACAAAGTATAGAGTCATTGGCTCTGATAAGATTGGCCACATCACCAATGTATATGGGCCAACCAATCCAAGGGATAAACAAAATTTCCTTAGCAGTCTACGCTATCTATCCAACCTCACCACCGATGATAGTTGGATTACCGGAGGCGACTTTAACATCATCTGAAGCCTCGAGGAAAAAAAAGGAGGTTCGAGACGCTTGGATCTAGACTCCAGTGCTTTCAACAATCTGATAGATGACCTCAAACTCATAGATCTGGAAACTAGCAATGGAACTTACACTTGGACAAACAGAAGAACTGGGTTACACCAAATTGCTTGCAAACTGGATCGCTTCCTTCTGTCGGAACCGTTGATTTTGGATGGCACTGCTATGGAATCCACCATCCTAAATTACCCAGGGTCTGATCACTGGCCTATCCAACTATGGAGGGATATCTCAGCTACACCTGGGAAAAGACCCTTCAGATTTGAACAGTTCTGGCTCGAACATCCCAATTTCAAGGCAAACATTCAAGACTGGTGGAGGCAGGCAGAGACCTCTAGAGGCTCCAAAATGTACCGTTTCCAGCAGAAGTTAAAGAATCTTAAGCAAACACTCAAGATCTGGAATAGACAAACTTTTGGTAACATTTTCGAATCTCAACAACAACTATCATAGCAAATGAATGATATTCAACTTCAGATTCGAGAGCAGGGGCTCACGGAAGAGATAAAAACCTAGGAACTCGAATTAGCCCAACAAATTGCAGAAAGAAAAAGACAGGAAGAAATACTATGGAGACAGAAGTCCCGAATCCAATGGCTTAAGGAGGGAGAACGCAATACCAAATTCTTCCACCGGACTGTCATCCAAAGAAGGCATTGCAATAGAATCACACAGTTGGTATCAGATGCAGGAGAAACACTCCACTCTCATGTTGACCTGGAATCTAACCTGGTTGATTATTTTAAGGACCTCCTCACAGAGCCAATAGGGGATAGGCAACATGCAATCAACAAGGTTACTAGGCACATACCCTTGCTGGTAACTGAGGAGCAGAATGCGGCCCTTCTTCGACCCTTCACCCTCGAGGAAGTGGACCAAGCGATGCACGATACCCCCAAATGCAAAGCCCCGGGCCCTGACGGCTTCACCAGCGACTTCTTCCACTCATGCTGGCAGATGATCAGAACTGAAGTCTGGGAAATTCTGGAGGAATCTCGAACCACAGGAAAAGTCCTCCAGGCGCTCAATGCCACGTTTCTTAAATTAGTTCCAAAATTGGGGAAGGCACACCGCGCTACTCAATACCGGCCAATTGCTCTATGCAATGTGATTTACAAACTCCTCACAAAAGTGATAGCTCGGAGACTCAAGCCAATTCTGCCAACTATAATCTCCTCAGAACAATTTGGATATGTGGAGGGTAGGCAGATCCTGGATAGCATCATCTTAGCTCACGAAGTCATTCATTCACTGCAGAAAACCAAAACCCCAGGTATGCTTCTCAAGCTGGATCTCTCTAAAGCTTTTGACAAAATAAGCTGGGATTATATGCGGGCAATGCTACT
>ML784378.1:337571-362832 GCA_009831015.1 Picea engelmannii | reverse complement strand
CTGGATCTCTCTAAAGCTTTTGACAAAATAAGCTGGGATTATATGCGGGCAATGCTACTAGCGTTTGGTTTCCACCAGACCTGGGTAACCTGGATTCTAAATCTAACCTCCTCAGCTTTCTTCTCCTTGCTTATCAATGGTGTACCATCCAGACCTTTCTCCCCCTCAAGAGGAATCAGACAGGGCGATCCCCTTTCCCCCTTTCTCTTCATTATCATGGCCGAAGGGCTCAGCCGTTCCATTCATGCTGCTATAGAACAGAACCTTTTGACTGGCTTACCCCTGCATGGAATCTCACCTCCTCTCTCGCATAGTCATTTTGTGGATGACACGCTTTTAATGGGCTGCCCCATTGTCCGAGAAGCAAGCTCAATCCAGGAGATTCTCCAAACCTTCTCAGAGGCCTCCGGACTGGACTGCAACAAGGACAAATCCCAAATCTTCTTCTTTAATACGCCTCCTCCAGTCCAAAGACATATCTCCGCCCTTCTCGGTTTCACAAGAAGATCCCTTCCATCCAAATACCTTGGCTTACCCTTAATCGACAAAGCCCTCAGAAATTCCTCTTGGGAGCACCTCCTTACCTCGTTTTCCAAAAAATTATCCTCCTGGACCTTTAGAGCCTTGAACTTTCCCAGTCGCTTAATTCTGCTCAAATATGTCCTTCAAGCTCTCCCGATATATGCTTTCTCAGCACTGGCGGCCCCCAAGTTTGTTCTCACCCACCTAAAAAATCTCCAAAGAAATTTCATTTGGCAGGGCCTTAATAAGGAGAAGAAAATCGCTTTAGTCAGCTGGGAAAAACTCTGCCTTCCTAAACTTCAAGGAGGATTAGGGGTAAGGGATCCTTCCATCATGAAAAAAGTCCTCAGTGCCAAAATTTGGTGGCGCTAGCTAAAATATCCAGGAGATCTTTGGGCCAGACTGTGGAGGAAGAAATACACCCCTACTACTGCGGAAAAAAACCTCATCAGATGGAATGGAGACAACATAGGTTCTCTAATCTGGACAACAGCCAAGAAAAATAGACAGTTGGTCACTCAGCACGCTTTCTGGGAAATAGGAGATGGGAAAATGGCTATGTTCTGGCAGGATTCCTGGCAGCAATGGCCTGTCCTAAGCTCCGAGGAATGGGCCCGCGAAATAAGTACTCAAACAGCAAGGATGGACCTGACCCGCGTAGCAGATTACTGGCAAGACAGCCCCTCTGAGCACACTTGGCGATGCTGACATAGGGACAGAATAAGAACCATTCTCGAAGAGCAGTATGATAGCTCCCCCCTCTACGAAGAGTTGACTAAAAGGAAAATACCTATTCAAAGCGGGGAAGATATGCTTCGATGGGGCTACCAACCACAAGGTTTCTTCAACACTAAGGAAGCCTATCGCCTGAAAACTCGGTCCAACACCCCCCCCTGACCTGGAAATCTGGGGAAAAATTTGGAATTTAAGGCACTGGCCGAAAATTACGCTCTTCCTCTGGCTGGTCTCCCACTCAAGCATCTTGACTTGGGACAATCTCCTGAAAAGAGGCTTTGTGGGACCGTCCTTGTGTATTCTCTGTGGAGAGGCAACGGATACCATGAACCACCTCCTCAACACATGCCCCTTTACCTCCCAGCTTTGGGATCAGGTAGCAGTCACTATGCGCACTTCAGATCGGAATCAGGATTGCATTCGGGCGACCATCACAAATTGGCGAGATCAGGCTTTCCATTACCCCATCCTCAATCGAATCTGGCAACTCCTACCTGGATTCATCCTTTGGCAAACGTGGAAAGAATGGAACCGAAGAATTTTCAGAAACTCCTCACTCACCTGGCAACAGTGCTGGAGATTATGTTCTCGCAACCTCATTGAAACTCTCCACCTTAGGAACTGGTCGGCAGCAGACTCTGCTTGCTCTCCTTCAGAGCTCACCATACTCCGTCACTGGTCCCCCCTTCCTGCTCCCCAAGCCGGTCCACCCCCCCGCTCCTGTCAATTCCACTCGAAGCCCCTCCTTCTGGTCCCCACCCCCCCAGACTTTGTAAAACTTAATTTTGATGGTGCATCTAAAGGCAATCCAGGCCCTGCAGGGTATGGGGTGGTATTTCGTAATCACCATGGACACATCCTCGACTTAATGGCAGGATCCCTTGGGCACACTACAAATAATGCCGCAGAGCTGTGGGGACTCGTCCAGGGACTGCAACTAGCCATTAAACGTAATTACACCAAGGTAATTGCTGAGGGCGACTCTCAAGTTATCGTCAATGTGATGAAACGCATTTTGAGTGGTGCAAAACCAGACAGTATCTCACCCAGCTGGAAACTTTCAAACGGCCTACAAATCATCGCCAGCTTAATCAACCCAAATCTGGTCATCATCCCTACTCATGTTCGCAGGAAAGCAAATCAAGTGGCTGATGATCTCGCCAACTTGGGGATCAACTGGAGAGGCCCAGACCTTCAATGCAATGCAACCCAGGATCAGAATCACCCCATTCTACAGCAGTGCATTCGCAAAGCTGGAATGGTTGACTCATCCCCAGATGGGGTGTCACAAGGGATATCGTGGCAAATGGCGGTTGAGGGTACTGGGAGCCGTGGTATGGACACGCATGCCAGGCATGTGCCATGGCCAGTCACCCCACCAGGTATTTAATCGCATAAATTTTGATATGAAGGGCATTTACGCAGGAGTCCTTTCGCTGCACGTTCAAATGTGCTGGGCTATAATGGCGACAGTTATGTTATTCGGGCGCATCCCGCCGGAGCTAGGCAGTCGCCCAGCTTGTCTCCTCTAATGCGAGCAAGAGCTCAGCCCCCCCCGTTACTCCTGGACCTTCGCTCCCTCTGCACTCCCTATCGACTGCTCCATGCCGAGGCCACGAGGCAAACCACGGCGAGGAGCGCCGTGGAAGCCTCGGAGACCTCCGCTCTCTCCACCAGACACTTCCTCCGACGATTCTCAGCCCAGCCTTCAAACCATTTCACCCCCTGTAAATCTGCAGCCTCCGCATTTTGGCTCCATGGCCATTATCCCAAATACTTCAATTACTCTGCATCGGCTTCTCCCCGACCCCGGGCCATCCCAACCTCCTGCCAGCAACTTCAGCCATGGCCAAGCCTCTCAGAGTCATTCCAGTCCGCCAGCGACAGGTAGCCCGGCTCCCTTTGACAAAGCACAACTCAGGGACAACTTAGCCACTCTGTACACCCTGGTATTTGAGCTGAGGCAGGAGGTTGCAGACTTGCACTTTCGGGTGGAGGTCACGGAGATTAAGGTGGCCGACTTTCTCCAAATTCTGGCATCCTTGCGCGACGCCTTGTTTCCAAATTCTGACGCAGAAGTCGAAGATGAAGACCCCGGAGTCGAAGGAGATAGCGTCCTGCATCCTGAGACGAGAAGACCAGGCAAGCGCAAGGAGGAGGAGATGCAGGAGGACAGTGCCACTGTAGCCGAGCACACACAGGAGCAAGACGAGCCTGAGCATGGACCCGAGGATCCTCCAGCCACTTGGCCGACCTACAAGCCAGGTGTCTAGGCTTACTTTGCTTAGTGTCCAGGTGTCTATTTGTCTAGGTCCAATAGGAATGCAACAGACAAGTTATGTTCTCTTATTTTGCTTATGACTTAATAGCCCAACTTTAACGGGCCGGCTGGACTGGTTTCCTCAGTGATGGGGCAGTCCAGTAACTGCGGCCTGTATGACTTGGCGATGTTAAACTGGTTTTTTGGAAACTTCTAATATAATAATACTTTTATTTACAAAAAAAAAAATTTGTTAATTAAAATAAAATTTACATTAATTTGAGGTGGAAGTTGAAAATAAAAAATACGTAATAATACATATGCTTATTTTCTAAATATTGAAAATATGATGCTATATTATCTTATATATAACCAAGGTCAAATCAATTAATTTCTGAAGAAAATTTAACCATTTATATTTATATATTGTATTAAGTTTCTCATTAAAATAAAAAACCTTATACTAAAAAGGTTTTAGAATACTTAAAACATAGAGTCATCTTTAAAATAAATCACATCAAATTTGTGAACTTAATTTTTAATCACCGATACTTCAGTGAAAATAAATAAAATATATTCTATTTTATCAGATTTTTCAAGCTTGTTCCATACATGTGTCATAAATGTACCCTCTTACATGAGCACCGACGGGAAGATTTTAATAGAATATTTCAAGTTCGGGCCGACTATAGCACAACTAAACCTACTGTCATTTTCACTGAAATCCAGTGATGGACAGAAGTGCAGATTCTGATTTATATATTTTAAATTGCAAGTTAGAATATTTAAGTCAATTATCTATTAAAAAATTCGAATTTCAACGAAAGTTGCTGTCCTACTTAGTCTGGCATCCGGTGATCGGCAGAACTGCGGATACTGATTTTTATATATAGTTCAAATTGCAATTTAGAGCAAACCAAATTTACTGATAGAATATTTACAGATGTATATACCCGGCGTTTTAGCTACAGTTTAGTCTACGCCTTTCGAGCATCGTGAAAAAAGAGAAATCCCTTGCCAACGACCTCTGAAGAAAGCGTACACGTATGATGGGTCATCGGGCTCCTTCTCTATTTCAGAAAGAGAAGGTTCGTGAATTCCGATGGTTATGGATCCGCGCCAATAAACTATTATTATGTACTATGAATATGTTACAGAGCTAAAATTTCTCAAAGTCAAAACGTACCTTCATAATTATTTCGAGGTCCTGGTCGGCTGGCTTCTAAGGGCGTCAAACCTCTGCCATCTGTGTTTTAATAGATTAGAAAGAAATGCTTCTACGATGATTATGATCACCATGTGAAGCTGTTTCTTTCCGGAGCTTTTGTTAACCCAAATAGTTTTACGAGTCACAACAGTGCCCCTCCTCTCACTAAAAGAAAACAATAAGGCAAAAGGAACCGTAGAAATAATAGCGTTGAACTTTCTATTTTTTATTTTATTTTTTGTTTCAATTCAGTCAATTAAATTTAGATAAAATACTTTTTTTTGTTATTGTTTAAATTGCATTTCTGAATGTATAAATGGATTCAGCCTGTTGAAAAATCTCAGGGATATTCGAATTATATAAACTTAGCCACTTAAATCTGCAGATCCAACCATTCATCATCAGATTTCAAGTAAAATCAAACCAAAAAAATTACAAAAAAAATCCAAAAAGTAAAACGTTTAGACTACTGTTATAAACTTAGCCACTCAAATCAAATCAAATCAGATCCAACCATTCATTACCCCATTTCTGACAAAATTAAAAATTAAAAATTAAAAAAAAACAACCAAAAAATAGAACTTTTAAACTACTGCAGAAATGGTTTCTTAACCCAGCGGGCATCCATGCCCTAAAAACATGTTCATTCACTACAAATAAATCGAAATGCCGTGAGAATGAATAAAAGGTTTGCTTAGACTCCAACTTTGAAATTCTTTGAAGACAAATAAAACCCTTTGTCAGCAGCGTTCGGTGGATTCTCGTAAACACAAAAGAAAATAATCCCCAGAGTCCAGACATAACCCCCATTTTAGTTCGCATGCCTGTAGTTTTCGGAAGATGGGTCAAAGCATCTATTTTTTGAGAAACCTAAAAAATTTCAGTCGGCGAAAAGAACGTGGCTCAGACCCAGATTTGAGGTCAGTTAAAAGCACTTTATTATCTTTAATCACCTTCCATGGCAAAGTGCTCCAGCAGATTATCAAATAATTGAATATCTACAAAGATATTGGCAAGCATCATTCGTCAAGAATATCCACAACCTTTAAACCCTCATTACGTTTCAATAAAGTCTGAATGAGGCATGGATAGAATACTTTTCTAGCTTACAAGCCAAATGATTTAATCTCATGGAAAACATTCAATGCTTCACTTGAATATTTTGAAACATCATACGTTTCCATTATCAACCTCATAGTGGTGTTGGACAACCTCAAGCACTCTTAATTGGCTTTGGATAATAGAGGATCCACCCGTTTGGATTTCCCTTTATGTGCCAACAACATAGACAATGTTTCACATGGTCCACATAAATTGCATAAAACCCGGTTGATAAGAAATCCAATGGGAAAATTCACACGATTCATCTATTTCTTTGACTGGCCTTACAACCTTGCACATTCGAGAAGTATTCCAAATATTTTTTTCTTCTTCAAGTTAGCAACGGTTGTACAATTCCAATCACTAAGGAGGCTGCATCTATTTCTTTGAATAACCTTAAAATCTTGCACATTAGAGTAGTATTCCAAATAATATTTTCCTTCCTGAAGCCAGCAACGGTTGTGTAATTCCAATCACTAACGATATTTTCAAAAATAGTTCGATTCAGCAAGAGTCGGTTGTCTAATTCCAATCACTAAGGATATTTTCAAAAATAGTTGGATTCAGTTAGGGTTTATAGCCCTTACCCACATTTCTAGTAATCTCCATCTTTATAACTTTCTTCTTAATCTACATCATTTTCATTATTAATCCATGAATTATATTTTATATATTTTAATTTTTTAGTTGAATAATTTTTTTTTTTATTTTTTTTTCATTATTTTTAAGTAATTAGAAAAAATAAGACATCTAAATACACCATTTATATACATTTTTAGAACTCACCTAAAAAAAAAATTTACATTTTTCCAAAATTACTAAAACTCTCAAAAATAAAATTTTATTTTGATGTGCATTTCTTAAAAATTGCTAAAAATGTTAACAACTAAAGATTGTCATTTTTAAAAGTAACATGAGTAGATTGATGTCATATGAAGACTTGAAATTAAGTATTATACTTCAACATGGTACACTTTGTTTTAATTTTTCCTCAAAGAAATCAATTTTACATTATTTGTTCCATTATAAAAGACATATAGGATAATTGATTATTCTTAGACAAGGTGTTCTATTGTATCAGTAACTAATCATAGATTCATATGAAAAGGTCAATTATGGACATCCATTTTGATCAAAGTGGTCAAAATAGGTTAAAAGAATGAAATTACTTATCTTTTAGCTATTTACACTTAGTTTTTAACTAGATTTTTGCATATATTTGACTTATGAATTTTGATTATACGTCTTGTGTGAGTATTTTTTTTATTGTGTTATTTTAAATCAAAGAGGATCTACATCAAGTGGTATTAAAGAAAGTAGAATCATGTTCACAGAGATAATTATAATGAAAGAGGGGAGATGGATAGAATTTTTTCCATGATGAGGTATTTTTTATAATGAAAGAGGGGAGATGGATAGAATTTTTTCCATGATGAGAGGTTTTTTTTGTGAAACACTGGTGACATTGAAAGAGTAGAAGTGTATATGACACTAGCACGGGTGTAATTCTAGGTGGATTTATCTAAACGTTAGTAAAAAAGCATGAATCTTGTGGTAGTATTGTGTAGACATTGTGAGAGGGGATGCAACTTGGATTTTGAAAAGACTCTGTAGATATTGTGGAGGATAAGGTGATGAAAATTTTTAAAGAGGAGTGTGTAGAAAAACAATTGGTGGGGAGCATTGCAAAGTGAAAGAGTGCAGGTTATAATGATAATTATAACATTCTAGGGAGAGGAATTCTTGTAGGGTGTTGTCGTAGAAGACAGATTTGTAGAAAAACAGTTGGTGGGGAGCATTGCAAAGTGAAAGAGTGTAGGTTATAATGATAATTATAACATTCTAGGGAGAGGAATTCTTGTAGTGAAAGGTGTTAGCACTCAGTAATTTATTTGGGTTGCATCAAAGAAATGCCAAGGTAACCTACGAACCAACTTTAGGATGGATTCTGACCCTTCCAAGAAGAGAGGGGTCTCTCAAACATGTAAAGACTGAAAATACTCAAAAAAGATTTGGCAATGAGCACACAGAGGTTAGATTCTGAAATAGGATGGGTTTTGTTTTAGTTCTTAAAAGGGTTGGTAGGACAAACAAGAGGAAGAAAATATTGGGCAATGGGGTTAAATCCTGAGATATACTATGAATATTTATATAGCTAATGTACTCTTGAGGGAATGGAGGAAAAGTAGGCATATCCTTCAACAATAAATATTATTGAGATGATGGAAAGATAGAAAAGAGAATATCCCATTACAAATGAGAGCATCAAACAAGGATGAATTATCAATTGTAACTTTAGAAGAAATAACATAAGGTTGACTACAATGAATAAAACACTTGACAAAGAGTGAATTCTAGACCTATAATCATTAAGCAGAACAACTACATTAACCATATGAAATGAGCATCTATCAAGGATGAATTCCAATCATGTACTCTTAGCTATGCTTAGAAGAAATAACATAAGTGAAATGAATGTGAAATTGAGGAAAAAACACTAAAGAATACAGTATGATGAATATCAGCTATCATAGAGAATTGTACTATTGTATTAATTCATAAGGACATTCTGAGAAATTTACACACAGTCCCTTCTCCTTCCTGGCCGAAAGTCCCCCCCTTTCTCTACTCCTGTACAATGAAATATATAGCACTAAAGGTCCTTTCGAGCTCACAATTTCAAACTCCAACCCCTTTCCCAAAATAGAAACGATTACAAATAGAACATGACACATTTTAACTGATTTCTTGTTTCCAGGCTTCAAAATGCCACCTGTAATTCTCAAACTGTAACAGTTGTGTAAAATTTGAGAATGGTTTTTGTAGATAAGCTCGTTCTGAAGAAAATATCTCTCATTTTCTTTAAATTTGTCTCCAACTCGACATAATACACATCACGAAAACATGTCTGTAACAAGAAATCATGAAACTGAAAAATAAGGCTCCAAGATTCCTTCGAATCTCCCAATCCGTGACACCCGTATAAAAATTGAACAAGGTTAATGTTCTTGGGTCTGTGTTTGACAATAATCTCCTTTGAGTTTTAAAAATTCATTCTCATTCACCCGTAAATCATCCTGTAAATATGCTTTGCTCCTAACTATTGCAGAAACTGGTTGCCACATTCTCTTTGAAACGCCACTTGTGATTTTTCAAATCTAATGTTATTTATCCATATTCTCCTTAAATATTTGGGAACAATATATTTGAATAAAAATAATTCCCAAATATTTTTTATCTTGTAAAATTAAATTTCGATATTTTAATTCATGCTGGTAGTTTTGAAAAACCATTTATTGCTTATTAGTCTGTTTCTTGTGGTTTTGAAAACCATGTCTTGAAAGACATATTTTTAAAATATCCTTTGATATTTCCCTTTTACTTATGTAGAATTTTTTCTCCATGAGTACAAATTTCTTTATAGAATTCTTTGGAAACTTTGTGATTTGTATTGAAACACACTCCTTGGAAATTCATCTTCATTTTCCCTCATAAATACTCACACAACACATTTAAAAATTTAAATCAATACAAAAATGATATTGCGATAGTATTTTGGAGCTTGGGGAGAGTAGTTTTAATACTTACCACTCTATCTCCCGAAATGTATCATGTAGTAACACTTACTCCAACATAAAACGTGGTGGTTTGGGTTTCGAGACCACATTAAAAAATTAACCTCAGTTTACTTTCAACCCCCAAAATGGATATGCGCCCTCCATCCACCGTGCCCATGATTTGAGGTGAATTATATATTGGATTAAATATTGATATAAATATTTTACTATAAAATATTTATTTTAATAGTTATAAACCCTTTTCCATTTTTCTAAGAACTTTGGGCATATGAGGCTCATCACGTGACGTTTTGGATAAGATAAGGGAGCTTAAGCTTAATAAAAGGAATATTTTTAATTTTCAACGGGAATATGATAATAATTGTAAAAACGAATGAAGTGATGGGACCACAGAATTTATATAAGCATTAAGGCTAGCTATAGGTTTGGGATATTTTTCAATTCTGACTCATGGATGACATTACTATTTTGGATGATTAGTTGAGTGAAGGATTTAGGTGATGGGATCTTGATGGAGCTAGTGAAATTTTTTTTAAATATGCTTTGGAAAAATTAATACAAATTAGCATGTGATAACGTTGGCTCCAATGGGGATGATATCCTCCCCGAGAGGTAGCAAATAACTAGTAGATCGGTGCCTGATGCATTGGGTTGCTCCAAAAACATGTGTGTACCCTTCTCTAACTTGTCACTAGTATCCACTGAAAACCGAAGTTTGTACACTACTCTCAACTAAAAACTGAACGCTAAATACACCACTACAATTTGAATGTACACACTGCTTAAAAACCAAACTGAAAACTGCTTGACCAACAAGCTTATTTTCACACTCCTATCTACTCTAAAAAATTTTAAATGAATACTCAATCAAGTGATGCTAAAGTGCCAATGCAGCCAGTCATTCAATTGGCCTCACGATTGTCCTCTGCTCACATTTTTCTTAAGCAAGAGACAAATGTAAAAGATGGAAGATCAAAACAAAAATTGAATCCAAAATCTGAGGTTATGAATGAAACAAATTCCTCCTTCACTAATGAATGTAATAAGATGGGCACGTGATATTGAAAATGATGAAAAACCATTTCTTCTTGATGAACAAAAACAAAAAGACAAGCCTCATTCATAAGTGTTTGTTGCTCCTCCTCTATTAGTTCATGTATGAGAACATTGTCAAATGAAATGGCAACAATAAGTTTGTCTACTCCATGTATATCAAAAACATTCATACATCCTTGAACATCTTCAAATATGAAATCTATATTATGTGTGTCAAGGCTATCCTCTTGTTCATCAAACAATTGTGATTCAGTTTTATTAATCTTCGAGAATTTTGCTTGAGGACTATCATTTTGAATTTCACATGAATGAAGGGAAATAAATTTCTTCTCATAATATTCTTCCAAATGTGAAAATCTAACAACCTGAAATATTTCACAGTCTAGATTTCCCATAGATGCATTTTCAAAATCATGATTTTCAAATGAATTAAATAAAACAACTGCATCCTCATTATCTTTCTGTATTTATAATTGAAAAGTGGCATACATTGTTTTGTTGCTTTCCTGAAAATCTATGTCATTTCTTGGTTCACTGCTTGAAGTATCCATAGATACAATTTTAGAACCCTCATCCATGTCTAGGACACTTAGAATTTGAACAACCACATCATTCACGGGGGAAGAAAGACAATTTTGAAACACTTTGCTTTGCTGAAAATCTTGTTGAATATCTTCTTGAAGTTCAGGAGAAGGAAAATGACTTTTAGCAACAATTTCTTGAACAACTTCATCTTCAACCAAAGGAGGGCATATTGTTTGTTTTTGGGATGAATATTCATAAAGGTATTCTATGATTTCATCATTCATACACTCTTCATTACCAAAAACATTTTCAAGGTACTTGATGAAATGTTCACAAAATTTACAACAATCTTCAAACATAGAGAGTGAAGGACTAGATTCTCCATAATGCTTAAAGAATATTATGTGGATGTTATGTGAACCACATATATCCTGTGTTATGGTTTCTTTGTGTTTTATGGTTTCCCTCTTGTTTATGTGATTAAATGCTTAGTGCACTAATATATGCTTAGAAGAATCTAATAAGATATCTTAGTGCTGAATAATGTGAATGAATGCTAGATCTGATCTATGTGCTTAGTGCTTGATTATATTGGATCTATGTGAATACTACATTGCTCTGCTATTAGGGTTTTATCTGCGAAGTAGATACTGGTTAAATATTGATCAGTTGTAACTCCTAAGTGCTTTGTTAAGTTGTTGTAATCACAGATTGGTGTCCCAACTAATGTTGCAGACATTTGAGTCTTACAACCACCCCTGCCTCTACCTCTGGTGAGACTTCATCTGCTTCGCAGGCGTTGCCAAAAGGGCTGGTAGTTAGGGTTTTGTTGGTGCGTTTTTGTAGCGTTGAACCCTGGGTCTGCCCCTGTGCCAACAAATGGTTCCGTGGTCGAACCTGAAACTGTGATTGTTGAGAATTGAATAAAAGAGAGCTCTGTGTGTATATCTATTTCTTTAGTGCCCAGTAGTCTACTTAATTTGTGAAGCATTGTGCTAAGAAGAAAAGTCATATCTGAAGAAAAGAGGTAAGATATGAAGGCCTTGTGCTTTGTTAAAGGTAACAACAGTGAATTTTTTTTATTGAAACAAGGAAAGATAAGTGGAAATTTTTGTTTCAAAAGTATGGATCTAGGTATGTTTGATAAAAAAATTCCTAGCTTGAAAAGTAGGGCACAACTAAATGAATGAAGGTTTGATATGAGTAGATTTGGAAAAAATAATGAAAGATATGTTATTCCTATCCATATAAAGAATGTTTGGACTAACAAATGTATGCATGAACCTAGAAATAATTTTTTGCAGGTTAGCTACTATGATCCTAGTGTACAGTACAGGAAAGGTTAGGGATCATTTAAAAGAAAAAGAAGATTAACTCTTTGTTATAATTGCAGAAGACTGAGACATCTTGCTAAGGAATTCCCTGGTAGAAGACCTAGTTGTATTTGTTGTCAATATATGGATCATGAAGTTTTGGATTGCCCTAGAATGATCGCTAAGGTTGAAAGAATGAATATGAGATAAGAAAACCCTGAGGAAGATAACGAAACTAAGACCATGACAGAACCCTAGAAATAATCATAGACTATATTACTGCAAATGGGAGAAGTCAAATAGCTAGAAGTTGATTTCCATGAAGCTTGGTATTTGGGCTACAAGTTCCACTTTAGTTGGTTGTTGATCCTCATCGTGTTTACATCTTGGGAGATGCTAGAAGGTGCGACCTTCTTGGACATTGATTCATTCGAACCACTTGCTGCGAAGTTCACCACGCTTTGGTACTCAAGCAACATGGGAAAATAGTGGCATTTGAATACAGTATTCCATACCTACTACCTACAGCTGAAAAGGGATATCAAATTGTTCCCCTGGATGACACCAAACACTCTGGATAGGTTCAGACCCCTTATGAAGTTTCATGCAAATAGCCATTTCATATATATCACTGTGCACGCAAATGAGAATAAATAAGAGCTTCAATCATACTATAAGCTCATTGAGGAGGACCTAGAAGAAATCACTAAGGAATGGTCCATAGAGTTCCTTATACCAGTCACTAAGGCAAAAGTGTCCAACCCAAAACTCATTGGAAGCCCGTTAGTTACCCGTAAGGAGTATAATGCACCTAGCAGTAGCAGAAGGAAAAAGAACAAAGATCTACAGAAACTGAGTAGCGCCTTATAAGAGACTTCCTCAGATTCACCTGTCGGAGGAGGATGTGACGAGGTGGACAAAAAGGAGAAAGAAGAAAAAGAAGGGGAAGAAGATAAGTAGGAGCAAGGCGAAGTAACCGTGGCACGGAACCCCCTTGATGACGTAGATCCATCGAAGAAAATGAAGGTTTCCCCCATGAAACCTGCATCGTGGAAGAAATCCAAAGAAATCAAGCCGAAGCTTTAGAATGTACTCACGATCGATGAGATTGATTCATCACCGCAGCCATATCAGATGCTTCGCAGGACATTTTGCAGAACAATGAAGCCAAGCAAGAATCCTTGTATGAAAAAATCGCGATAGAGATGAGAGGGTTACAAAAGGCCCTTCACTCCAGCCACGCAATATCCACTACGCCCCCACCATCAAAAGAACCAGAGTTGGGAGATGTGCCTGCCCAACTCCACAAACTAACTAATGAAACCAAAGCTCGCCTTCGTTAGATGCAAGAAGAGAAATAATGTCGGGTTTCACAAAAGGAGAAAGAGGACCTTCAAGCCAAGTTCGAATAAGAGAGAGCGCAGGTCAAGAAAGAAAGAGAAAATTTTCTCACAGAACAATAGGGAGTCAAAGAAAAAATCAACAGAGAACTTCGCTCTGCAATAGGCTTAGAGCCAAAGGCAAAAATCCGAGTGGAGCATGAAGTAGCGCAGCTCACAGAAGCTATCCAATAGCCACAAAAAAGAATATCATACTTAGAGCTTCAAATAGTGCCCAACACTCCGACGGATGTACGAGATCAAAGACAAGTAACCGCTCGAAGCGTAGTTGAATGAATCAAGGCCCTCGCCATGGAATGGAAACAACTAAGTGATCACAGTGCCTAGAATTATGATCAACTCACTAAGGATTTTGAATTAAAGGCATTGGAGTCACAACTTCAGGAGCAAAAGCAGTAAGAAGAAATAGTACAGGCATAGTTGAAGCCCCTGTCAATAGTCGAAAGGATGAAGCGATCCTAAGAACATCATAATTCCCAACAATAGGTCCACACTATTCAGAGCAGAGTAATGGAAGTGACTCAGAGACTCTAACCAATTCAGGACAAGGATTGCCAACTATTTGCAGAGATTGAAGGCCGAGGAACATAAATGGATCAGTTCGTCATTGCAGTTGAACAACGCTTAGAGGGACATGTCAGTGAAGCAATAATCCAAGAGTTCATCAAACAAGAGGTTGTGGCACAACAACAGGTTGAACCATATTGATCCAAGCTCGAGGCTTTCGAAGCAGAATTACCCAGACAAGTGTAACTCGGGACGAGTCACAGGTGAGTGTTGGGGGCCTGTTGTCCCTTGACCAAGTTTTGAGGATCCTTGGTCAGGTTTGACCTACTTCTATGACTTTGAAAGGCTATCAAAAGAAGAGTGAAAGTCGAAGTAGATATCGTAGGATCTCAGCCCCTTTTTAGGGCATTTTTTGGGTTTTAGGCTTATGTAACGGGTATGGGTATGTCAACCCATGGGTTTACCCATGTTTAGGCCCCTTTTGTTATGTATAAATATTGTCTAGGTGATGTAAGTAGAGAGGCATCTACGTGATGCTAGGTGCTAAGTGCAAGTGGTAAGTGTAATTGCTTTGTCCATACTATGTGAGACTTGTAGAGCTAAGTGCAAGTGATTGTAAGAGATAGTGAAAGACTTTGTGTTGTAACTCGGGGAAGGAGGATCTAGAGAAGTGCGCAGATCTCCTGTCCTCTCCAGAGTAAGATCTCAAGTCTTTGTACATGTTGTTGAGTGACTGAAGAGAATAAAAGAGAAGAAGATTTGGTGGACATAGCCCTAGGGTGGTGGTGAACCATGTATATCCTGTGTTATGGTTTCTTTGTGTTTTATGGTTTCCCTCTTGTTTATGTGACTAAATGCTTAGTGCATTGATATATTCTTATAAGAATATAATATGATATCTTAGTGCTAAATAATTCGAATGAATGCTAAATCTTATCTATGTTGGTGTGCTTAGTGATTTATTATATTGGCTCTGTGTGAATAATGTGCTGCTATGTGATTAGGGTTTTATCTGTGAAGTAGATAGTGGTTAAATACTGATGAGCTATAAGTGCTAAGTGCTTTGTTAAGGTGTTGCAATCACATATTCATGTCGCAGCTAAGGTTTCAGACCTATACCTCGGGTGACACTTCATCTGCTTCGCAGGTGTTGTCAAAAGGGCCAGTAGTTTGGGTTTTGTTGGTGCATTTTTTTAGTGTTGAACACTGGGTCTTCCCCTGTGCCAACAAATGGTTTTGTTGCGGGGACCTGAAACTGTGATTGCTGGGAACTGAAGAAAAGAAAGCTATGTGTGTATATTTGTTGCTTTAGTGTGCAATATTCTACTTAATTTGCAAAGCTTTGTGCTAAGAAGAAAAGTTTGATATGAAGAAAAGAGGTAAGATATGAAGGATTTGTGCTTTGTTAAAGGTAAGAACAATGAAAAGTTTTGATTGAAACAAGGAAAGATAACTGAAAATTTGTGTTTCAAAAGTATGGATCTAGGTATGTTTGATAAATTTTGTCTTAGCTTGAAAAGTAGGGCACAACTAGATGAAAGAAGGTTTGATATGAGTAGATATGGAAAAAATAATGAAGTATATGTTATTCCTATCCATGGAAAGAATGTTTGGACTAACAAATGGATGCATGAACCTAGAAATAGTTTTTTGCAGGTTAGCTACTATGATCCTAGTGCGCAGTACGGGAAAGGTTGGGGATGATTTGAAAGAAAAAGAATATTAACTTTTTGTTATAATTGCAGAAGACCGAGACATCTTGCTAAGGAATGCCCTGGCAGAATACCTAGTTGTTTTTGTTATCGATCTATGGATCATGAAGTTTTGGATTGCCCTAGATTGATTGCTAAGGTTGAAAGAACGAATATGAGACAAGAAAACCATGAGGAAGATTAAGAAACTAAGACCATGAAAAAACTCTAGAAAGAATCATAGACTGTATTACTGCAAATGAAAGAAACCTAGAATGATCACCAAAATATCAACTTATCAGAGATCTTCAAAGAAAAAGAGTGCACAAAAACAAGAATAGGAGACTTCGACATAGACTGTGTTCTAGATGAGGAAAGATGGGTGAATATTATTGCAAAAAGAACCTGGGAAATTTTAGGAAAGCCTGCTATGATTCCTTCATTAGGAGGAATAAGATTGTTTAGAGGAAAGTTGATAATCCTATGTGGAAGACTCACCCATATAGTTATGATTGCTCATGGAACCACGACAGAGGAAGATTTTGAGGTTGTTAAATTTATTGATAACAATGCCCCATTTTCTATGTTATTAGGAAAACCCTGGATTGAGAGAAATCAGACTAGAAGAAAAGAAAAGGAAGTCTTAGAATAAAAGAAGCAGGAATTAAAAGATTTCAAGACTAGGAGGATAGTGCACTTGATTGAAGAATAGGAGAACACATCGAAGCTATTAAAAACTAGAAACTTGGATGTTGAAGTTGAACAAACACAAGAAGATTCACAGAAGAGCAGATCACCTACCCCAGACAGAGAAGAAGTATTTCCCTTGAACCCTATGAAAGAATCTCAACAACGCGATGTTACTATACCAAAAGGAGATAAGAATAAGAATGGAAAGAAGAATACCGAGACAAACATCACCAAGAAGAAGGCTAGAAAATTCAGTAAGAAGAGAGAGAAGATAGAAAAGTTATAGAAGGTCCCAGAGGGGACTTCACATAGGGAAGGTTTCCAAAACTATAACTTCGTCAGGATATCAGAACAACACAACATGGAACTTTTCCATGGCGGAGCGACATAGTCGTTGAAAAAAGTATAATCGTTAGCCTGACACCCTGAACTATTAGAAAAACAATTATGACCATAAATATCACCATCATATCGTTGGGACCACACTGTAATTTACAAAACTGCATTGATGAAGGCCTCTTGTCCATTGGAGAAGATCTGTTACATCGCTATCTACTTATTCCATTGATTGTTGCACCGAGAACACTTTTTTGAATTGTATTCAAGCAAACAATAGAACTCATTGCTATCACACTGTGTTTATTGATTGATACCTATTCAATTGCTTTGAACATTCATTCATCCACCTGACTTATCCGATCTGAGAATGTATGTTGGACGAGCTTAGCGTCACAAAGAAATTCATCAAAGAAGTTCTAATCGACCTTATGGTAGAGAGAGTGATGTCCATAAGATTTCAAGCTTCATCGACGCAAGGAGTGCAAGCCTCCCCGTCAACTTCTCGTGGATCTAGACTATCCCACATTGCAGATGAGAAAATAACCAAGCACATAGATGACTTAGCGAATGCGAAATTAATCTCATCTGTTCTGCCTGATTACATCCCGCCTCTAGCCAGCGTGGTGAATCGTGACAATATCTCGGGGGACTTCAACTACAAAGTCATCATGACGTACCTCCCAAAGGGGATACACATAGTCAGACTGAAGTTGGAGAGTATTCCAACCTTGAATATCAGTGACTATAATATAGTGGACCGCAAGACCTATGACATTCTCGTGCCTCACTAGTACTTGACTAAGATGAAGGGAAAGAGATCGAAGATCATTCCCCAACCATGGAACATGAACATCGTGCAGTCCACTATCCTTAATGTCATGAAAATTCCACACTTTGGAAGGCACCAAGAGGTTAACGCGTGTGTTAAACTCCTATTGTCATGCTTCCATGACAGTTATTTATGGTTAGATACGCATATTACCATCGATCTAACGATGATCCATAGGATCACCGGATTGAGAATGCAGGGACCCGACCCACATGAATTCTACCCAGGGAAGGTTGTAGATCATGGATTGGCACAGAAGATTAAAGACATCTATGGAAATGTAGAGAAGGGGACGGGAGGCTACAAGGTAGCCTCCATTCAGAATGGTGCAGTGCGCCTCACTTTCCAGTTGATTGATTGTAAGATAGTCCAAAATAACAGACCGACGTAGGTCACGGGGTTTGTGTTTGACCTTGCAAGAAAGTGCATGGAGGGATTATAGATGAACTGGGTCAAGTACTTAGTCGAAAATCTAGAAGTCGATTTTTGTGAAGCTCAGGATCAGGGCTACGAGTTCCACTTTAGTTGGTTGCTGATGTTAGAAGGTGCGACCTTACTAGACATTGAGCCATTCGAACCACTTGCTACGAAGTTCACCACACTTTGGTACTCGAGAGACATGGGAAAACAATGGAATTCGAACACAGTATTCCATACCTACTACCTGCAGCTGAAAAGGGCTATTGAATCATTCCCCTAGATGACACCAAACACTCTGGACAAGTTCAAACCCATTATGAAGTTTCTCACATATAGGAATTTCATATATATCACCGCGCATGCATATGTCAAGAATAAAGAAGAGCTTCATTCATACTATAAGCTCACTGAGGAGGACCTGGAAAAAATCACTAAGGAATGGCCCACAGTGTTCCTTATACCAGTCGCTAAGGTAGAATTGTTCGAATTAAACCTCATTGGAATCCTGGTAGTTACCTGTGAGGAATATAATGCACCCAATAGTATCAGAAGGAAGAAGAACGAAGATGTATAGGGTGGACAAAGAGGATAAAGAATAAAAATCAGGGGAAGAAGATAAGCAGGAGCAAGGTGAAGTAACCCCACCATGAAACCCCCTTGATGACGCAGATCCATCAAAGAAAAGCAAGGTTTCTCCCATGAAACCTACATCAAGGAAGAAATCCAAAGCAAGTAAGCCGAAACTTCAGACTTTACTCACGATTGATGACTTCGCGGGACATTTCATAGGACATTTTGTAGAACAGTGAAGCCAAGAAAGAATCCTTTATTGAAAGAATCACGACAGATATGGGAGGGGTACAACAGGCCCTTCACTCCATCTGCACAGTATCCACTGCCCCCTCGCCATCAGAAGAACCAGAGTTGGGAGATGAGCCTGCCCAACTCCCCAGACTAGCTTATGCGACTGAAGCCCACCTTCGTCTAGTGCAAGAAGAGAAAGAACAGGCCATAGTGGCCCTGAAGCAAGAAAAATAAGAAATGGTAGAGCAATGCCTAGTTTCACAAAAGGGGAAAGAGGACCTTCAAGCCAAGTTTGAATAAGAGAGAGCACAGACCAAGCAAGAAAAAGAATAGTTGCTTATAGAACAACGGGGAGTCAAAGAAGAAATAGATAGAGCACTTCGCTCTATGATAGGATTAGAGCCAAAGGTAGAAGATCAAGTGGATCATCAAGTAGCTCAGCTCACAGAATCTATCCAGTAGATACAACAAAGAATAAAAAACTTAGAGCTCCAAAAATTGCCCAACACTCCGTCAGATGTATGAGGTCAAAGAGAATAAATTGCTCAAAGCGCACTTGAAAGAATCGAGTCCCTCGCCATGGAATGTAAACAACTAAGTGATCGTAGTGCCCAGACTTATGAGCGACTCACTGAGAATTCTGAATTAAAGGCACTGTAGTCACAACTCCAGGAGGCAAAGAAGCAAGCAGAAATAGTATAGGCATAGTTGAAGTGTCTATCAGCAATGGAAAGGATGAATTGATCTCAAGAACAACACAATGCCCAAAAAAAAGTCCACACCATTCAGAGAAGAGTAATGGAAGTGACTCAGAGACTCCAACCAATTCAGGACGAGGCTTACCAACTATTTGCAGAGATTGAAGGTTGAGGAACAAAACTGGAGAAAGTTGTCACTGCAGCTGAACAACACTTAGAGGGACCTGTCAACGAAGCAGTAATCCAATATTTTTCCAAATAGGAGGTTGTGGCACAACAACAGGTCAAAGCAAATTGATCCAAACTCGAGGCTTTCGAGGAAGAGTTACCCATACCAAAGTGACTCAAGACGAGTCACAGGTGACTGTTGTGGGCTTGTTGTCCCTCAACCAAGTTTTGAGGATCCTTGGTCATATTTGACCTACTTCTGGGACTTCGACAGGCTATCGAAGGTAGAGCGTAAGTTGAAGAAGATATCATGGGATTTTGACCCCTTTTTAGGTCTCTTTTTGGGTTTTGGGCTTATGTAACGGGTATAAGGATGTCAACCCATGGGTTTACCCATGCTTAGGCCCCTTTTGTAATGTATAAATAGATGTCTAGGTGATGTAAGGAGGGAGGCTTATATGTGATGTTAGGTTCTATGTGAAAGTGGTAAGTGTAATTGCTTTGTGCATACTGTGTGAGACTTGCAGAGCTAAGTGAAAGTGATTATAAGCGACAGTGAAATGATTTGTCCTATAACTTGGGGAAGGAGGATCTAGCGAAGTGCGCAGATCTCTTGTCCTCTGCGGAGTAAGATCTCAAGGATCTGTGAATTTAGCTGATTGACCGAAGATAATAAAAGAGAATAAGAGTTGGTGGACATAGCCCTAGAGTGGGGGTGAACCATGTATATCCTGTGTTATGATTGCTTTGTGTTTTATGGTTACCTATTGTTTATGTGATTAAATGCTTAGTGCACTGATATATGCTTAAAAGAATCTAATATGATAGCTTAGTGATGAATAATGTGAATGAATGCTAGATCTAATCTATGTTGGTGTGCTTAATGCTTGATTATATTGGATCTGTGTGAATACTGCACTGCTTTGTTATTAGGGCTTTATCTGCGAAGTAGATACTGGTTAAATACGGATGAGTTGTAACTACTAACTGCTTTGTTGAGGTGTTGTAATCAAAGATCGGTGTCCCAGCTAAGGTTGCAAACATCTAAGTCCTACAACCACCCATGCCTCTACCTCGGGTGAGACTTCATCTACTTCGCAGGCATTGCTGAAAGGGATGGTAGTTAGGGTTTTGTTGGTGGGTCATTGTAGCTTTGAACCCTGGGTCTGCCACTGTGCCAACATGAACCACTTTAAAAAATTAGCCTACTCTTACTTTCAACCCCCGAAATGAATATGTGCCCTCCATCCACCCTTTGAATTTTCCACTTAGATTGAGATTAGTGCCCGTGATTTGAGGTGAATTATATATTGGATTAAATATTAATATAAATATTTTAATATAAAATATTTATATTAATAGTTATAAACCTTTTTTTATTTTTCTAAGGACTTTGGGCATATGAGGCTCATCACATGACTTTGTGGATAGGATAAGGGATCTTAAGCATAATAAAATGAATATTTTTAATTTTCAATGGGAATATGATACTATGCATAAAAATGAATGAAGTGATGGGACCGAGGAATTTATATAAGCATTAAGGTTAGATATAGGTTTGGTATATTTTCCAATTTTGGCTCATGGAGGACATTACTATTTTGTATGATTAGTTGAGTGAAGGATTTAGGTGATGGGATATTGACAGAGATGGTGAATTGTTTTTTAAATCTGAGTGGAAATATAGCACAAGGAAAATATTCTTTGGAAATATTAATACAAATTAGCATGTGATAACAAAAGGAATAACTTCTCGCAGGGGTGTATACCGATTGGCAAGTGTCGTGTAAATGGAAGGAAATATGTAAAGGAGGTCTCAAGTTTGATTCTCACCCCAATTTACTTTTTCTCCATTCTTGCAAGATGTGTGGTGCACCTGGGGTTATAGTTGTAGTAGACGGGTATCGACCACGTGTCACACGAGTATGAGAATCGTGAGTTTCCGATTCCCCCAGTAAAAAAGAAAAGAAAAAAGGAATAGCTAGAAGGCAAAATGTTTGTTTCAAAGAGGTGGAAAATGTGGTATAGTGTTTTTAGAACAAGTGAATAGGAGGATGGATTCCTTTGGATTGGCTCAACAATTAGGAAGGGTAACAATGAAGTAATCCAACAAAGTTATGGATATGAAGAAGTGGATGTACAATAGCACAAAACGGGATATAGATACCTCCATGAAGGCGAAGAACCCAACTAATGAAAATTTCTTTTGACATATTTAGACGTTGTGCATACAAGTGGTGGGAGGTCCAAAATTGAGAGGGAATCTTTTTATAATATCTAAGTATACTTTTAAAATGAAGGGTAAAATTATAGATGTTAAATCACAAGGATAAATGTGTAGAATCATATTTTAATGAATTTGGTAGAGTAGAAATGGGAGTTGGTTTTATGAGATAAAAAAGAAAAAAACATGTAGTTTGTGAATGGATTGAGGTTTCCAACTAAAAGGAAATTAGTTGAAAATAATATTTGGTCATTAGAAGAGGATTATTATTTTTCCTTGAGAATTGAGAAGGTGTATATGAAGTGAAATAATAAGCATAAGCAATGACAGGAGAAAGATAAATAATTTCGCAATGTGAATTTGAGGTACATATTGTTGAGAAAAATGTGTTTAAAGTGCATATTAAGGATAACATTCCAAAGGTGATTTCATAAAATGTATTTGAAATAAAATACTTAAAGGAAAATATTGAGGTAAAGAAGTTTCTGAAACAAACTCAAGAAGGAACAACATAGTTTTGGGATGAGTGCAAGAAGTTTGTGGCTAAAAAAGTGGCAAGGGCATGAGTAAGAACAATGTGCACACATTCCTATACCTATACGTTTGGATGTGCCCAAACCTCCACGTCTATTTCCACGTAGGCTTAGTGGTAGGAACACATGAGCATTCTTAAGAATGCATGTGTGGTCATAAGAACACATTTGTGTTCTTACTAATAAAATTATTTAAAGGGCTCATGCATGGTTAAATAAAAAAGTATAATTTTGTATGTATATAACACAAAATGAATATATAGAGGGATTCACGCATAAACATCAATAGCATAGGGAAATATACATCATTTTGTATGTCTATATAACTAATGTCAACATAGTGTAGGTTTCAAGTTTCCCATTTTCTACCCCTTTTTTGAAATTAAAAATCTACATTAATACTAACAAGCAAAGGCCCTCCACAAATCATGGTGAGAAAATACAACATTTCATAGGCCAAGGAATTGTTTCAAACTGACTAGAAAATAATAATATCACCTAACTTTAAGTCAACTTTGGATGAGTTTATCTAACCCTGAATAGAGGGATTAATAACTTCTGGTGATTATTATCACATAGTAACTTGTGATTTATCTAATTCAACTATTGTATGGAGGGAGGATTAATTCACTAAGACGATTAATTACTCTAGTTCAATAATGGAGACATAGATTTATTCTATGTATTTCAATTTGTTAAAAGTCTTGAGCCATTTGTCACATGGCCTACTTCATTACTTTTTTTTCCTAGTCTCCTTGATTAGGATGTCGATAATTCTTGGCATGGTAAGTCCTTGTTTTCTTAGTCCTACTATGTCATTCGAACAATGGTTATCATATTTATTAAGTTGTAGTACACTATAGAAAGTGGTATCTATAAAAATATAGGATGAAAAATCGAAAAAAAATTACCGTAATTGGTGACAAGATATTTGGAGGAATGGATCCTATTGAAATGGACATTATCACCTTTTGGAGGCTTAAAGATTATGAGATTGCAGTGTAGCAAAATTGAAGGGATCGTTTGGAGGTGGAGAGATAGCGATATTGCAATGAACCATTTGGAGGCCCAGACATCATGAGATTGCAGTACACCCAAGTTGAAATGACTGTTTGAGGTGGGAACATGTGAGATTGCAGTGCACCCTTTGGAGTGTCTGATCAGATCAAATTATGATTAGGGTTAGATTCTATATTTTATGGGAAGGGGTGGAGATCAGAAAATGTGTTGTAAGGAGAACATCATTTTCATTCATTTCATTTATAGTTTTTCTTTTGCATTTTGTTTTCTTTTTTGATATCAATTTCCTGAAGGTTGACAGAGCAGAGAAGAGTAGGTATGAGATTTTCTTTCACGAATCTACAAATTAATATTCTTTATTTGAGTGGATTAATAAATATCTGCATGCATGTTAAAGATAATGAGTAATAGAGAAAAAAAAACAAGTCATTATAGGTTTCATTATTTTGGGCATTGTCAAGCTCTAGGTCAATATCTAAATCTAGATCTACCTCTATGTGGTGGTCTAGGTCATGGTCTATGTCAAGCTCTTGGTCATCATCTAAACCTATATCTAGATCTATGTCATGCTCTAGGTCATCCTCTAGGTCTATGACATGATATACCTCATGCTCTAGGCCTACGACATGATCCATCGTATAGGTCTAGGTCATGCTCTAAGTCTTACCATGTCTAGGTCTTGCTATGTCTAGTTTTAGGTCTAGTTCTTGACATGTCTAGGTCAAGGAAATTTATTTCCTTATGATGTAGGGAGGAGGGATGCAAAGAGAGGAAGAAAAATATTGTGAGAGGGGGAGATGGGAAGAAAAAGAGAGCGATGGATAGGGAGAGGAGGGGTAGAGAGTGAGAGAATGACAGTATGGGGGTTAGAAGGTTAGAGAGTGAGATTATAAGTGGTATATGTCATGGTGTATGTCAATATCTAGTTCATAGTCTATCTCTAAATCGAGCTCTTTTTCATGGTCTAGATCATGGTCTACACCAAGCTCTAGGTCATCGTCTAAATATGTCTCTATCTCTATGTCTTGGTCTAGGTCGTGGTCTAGGTTTATGTCATGGTCTACATCATGGTCGTCATATAGGCATAGGTCATGCTCCAAGTCTGGCCATGTGTAGGTATTTCTATGTATAGTTTTAATTATAGGTCTTGACATGTCTAGGTCAAGGCCATTTCTTTCCTTACAATGTAGGGAGGGGGGATATAGAGAGAGGAATAAAGAGAGTGTGAGAAGGGGAGAGCAGAAGAAAAAGAGAGTGAGGGACAGGGAGACAAAGAGGGGGGGTAGAGAGTGAGAGAGTGAGAGGAATGGGGGGTAAAGAGGGAAGAGTGGTTATATGTATGAAAAGAGATCAAGGTGGGGAGAGTGGGGGAAAGAGGCGGATACAGGGGCAGGGAGAGTGGGGGCTAGATGCAAGAGGTAAAGATAGAATGCGATAGAGATGGATTGTTTGAGAGTGTGATAGGGTGGGAGGGGAAGACCAAGAGGGGGTGTTAGTTAGTGACAGGTGAGAGAGAGAGAGTGTGAGTGACACTAACAAAAAAGAGAGAGAGAGATAAAGGTGGTATAGGTAGGAGAAAAATAGGGTAGAGATAATGGGAGGGAGGGACAAAGGGGAAAAGAAAGGAGGAGAGAGAGAGAG
>ML784378.1:306370-337294 GCA_009831015.1 Picea engelmannii | reverse complement strand
AAAATGGGGGGAGAGTAGAGGAGAGAAAGGTAAAGGGATATAGTGAGAGTGAGACTAACAAAAATGAGAGAGAGAAATAGGTGGTAGATGTAGGAGAGAAAGAGAGGAGAGATAATGGGAGGGAGGGGGAGAGATAGAGGGAGGAGGGGGTAGAAATAGAATGTGTTGGTGTGAGAGGGAGGAAAGAACAAGAAAGAGAAAGGGGTTGGACAAGGAGTCTTTGAGTGTGTGAGAGGGAGGGACAGGGAGACAAAGAGAGAAGGTAGAGAGAGAGTGAGAGGAATGGGGGGAGACATAGTGGGAATGGGTAGATATATGAGAGATAGATAAGAGAGATAGTGTTAGGGAGGGGTAGAGAGAGGGGTAGGGAGGAAGGGGTGGAGTGAGAGTGAGAATGACTGTGAGAGGAAGGGGGGAGATATAGGTAAAGGAGAGTATAGAGATATAAAGAGATAAATTGGGGTAGAGTAGAATAGAGGGAGGGAGGGGGATATAGTAAGAGTGAGACTAAGAATGAGAGATAAAGAGGTGGTAGATGTAGGAGAGAAAGAGAGGAGAGATAGTAGGAGGGAGGGTAAGAGATAGAGGGAGGAGGGGGGTATAGAGAGAATTTATGAGTGTGATAGTGGGGGAGGAGAAAGAAAGAGAGGGGGGATAGACAATGAGTTTTTGAGTGTGTGAGAGGGAGGGGGAGGGAGACAAAGAGAGAGGGTAGAGAGAGAGAGAGAGAGGAAGGGGGGAGAGAAAGTTGGGATGGGTATATGTATGAGAGAGATAGAGGTAAGATAGTGAGAGGGATGGGGAGAGAGAAAGGGATGGAGGAGGGCATAGAGAGGGAGTTATATTGATTGTGAGAAGAAGGACGGAGATATAAGAAAGGGATTCTATAGAGATATAAAGAGATAAATGGGGGGAGAGTAGAGGAGAGAGGTAAAGAGGTGGTAGATGTAGGAGAGAAAGAGAGGAGAGATAGTGGGAGGGAGGGGGGGAGATAGAGCAAGGAGGGGGATTGAGAGAGAATGTGTGAATGTGAGAGGGGGGGAATATCAAGAAAGAGAGGGGGGTTGGACAAGGACGAGGTGGAGAGAGAGTGAGACTGATTTTGAGATGATGGGGGAAGATATAGGAAAGGAGGGGTAGAGAGATATAAATAGCTTAATGGGGGATAGAAAGTGTGTGTGAGAGAATGTGGGAGGAAGAGAGAGTTAGAAAAATAGTTTAGGTAGAGAGAGGTAGAAAAATGATGGAGGTAGAGAGTGAGTGTATTAAATTGTGGGAGGGAGAGAGAGCAAGACATAGAGGGGTGATAGAAAATGTGTGTGTAAGAGTGTGAGAGGGAGAGAGAGGAATACATAGAAAGGGTATAGAATGTGTGTGTTTGAGAGTGTGGGAGGGAGGGATAGGAAGAAAAAGAGGGGAGGTAGAGAGTGAGTGTGTTAAAGTCTAGGAGGGAGAGAGAGGAAGATAGAGAGGGGAGGTAGAGAGTCAATGTGTTAGAGCGTCGGAGGGAGAGAGAGAAAGAAATATAATGATCTGAATTTTATGAGTAGGATGAAATGAACACATATTATTATTAGTATTAACTAATATACCCAATTAGCAATAACAAATACACATTAAAACTAAACTCTATTCAACAAAGAAATATGTTGAAACTGTAAAATGCATATTGAAAACAAGCTTGCTAGAATGGTGGCAACTTATCTCTGAGAAGAGATGTGACAATTGTGCTTATTAGCGAGAACATGAGTACAATGAGGCTATGAAAACCTTTTTACAATAAGAATTAATTCCGAAACCATAGACATCCAAAAAGATAACCCTAGGAGATGAAGCGTCAAAAGTCATGTGGGCCTCGTTGGGTTAAGTTGGTACATCAACTTCCCGGGATCATAACTTTTGCATACCATTTTCATTTTAGGAGAATGATATCCCATTGGAAATTTATATACGAGGAATACACATTACACCATAAAAATATGACTCCGTCTATATTTTGACTATGGAGAGCACTAAAAATGATTTTTAGGGCCTCAAAATGGCCCCAAAATTTCAGGACTTGAAAACTAGGAAAAAACTGCCAAAATGAAAAACTACCAAGAGGAGCCAGTTGGAATAGGTGGGTGGCCATTGATATCCACTTCGATCAATCCTAAAGCCTCAGGAATAGATTTTCTCCAATGTGTTGATTTCCCCCATCAAATGAGGAAATTTCTACTGAATTTGGCCCTAGGTGAGCCACTTGCCTTGGTGGAGGAGATGCCCTACTTTGAAAAATCGAGAAAGTTAGATATTTTGTTGGTGAGTGAACTTGACATATGTGTCCATGATATTATCAGTGGATACATGTTCCATGTATTTAGAGCTGAGCTATGTTGGTGTCAACTCTTATTATATCTCTGAGGTGTACAATAATGGTGGCAAATATTGTCGAAGGAGATCCACATTGAACACTAGGTTAAATATAAGGAAGGGAGGAATGTTGAGCTCAAAAGAATTATCATCCATAGCTTTGTTGATGGTGTAAGGTCCATAGAAGAGTGAGTGAATCTTTCGAAGGGGCCCTACAATTCATTCTTTCTACAAGTAAAATCAAACTTGTCTCCCACCTTAAACGTATGTTGCACCCAATGTTGATCATGGCACTTCTTGTACTTGGCATTGGACCTATGTGAAATATCTCGAACCTGCTGCAATATGTGTTGGATCCACTCAATGAACTGGGTGGCCTTTTCATCTTCAGTTATGTCATGGGATCAGTCTTCCTGGGTTGCTTCAAGGGGTAGTGCAATATCCATGGGACCCAATGGTTGAAATCCCAACCCCACTTGAAAGGGGTAGTATTCGGTTGAGCTATGTATGGCTATGTTGTAGCTATGTTGAACATATGTAATAATATAATCCCATGTGCGAGCATGCCTGGAATTGTACATGTGCAGGATATGCATGATCATTCGGTTGACAAAATTGGTTTGGCCATTCATCTGGTGGTGGAGGGCATGGATTTGGTGAGCTTAGTGTCTAGCAGTGAATAAAGGCTCAACCAGAATGTATTAATAAGTTGATTGTCCCAATCTGATATAATGGTTTGTGGTATCAAAAAATGTACCTACACTTATTCAAAGAATATCTTGGAAGTATCCTCTATTGTTATGCTCTTCTTGCAGGCGGTCATAATCTCCATCTTGGAAAAGTGATCAACAACTAGAAAACAAATCCCTTTCCCCACTTGGTGGACGGAAGGCCCAACATGTACTCCATTGATATGGATTCTTAGGGTCTATCAGGAGTAGGAATAGGGGTGTACATGCCTTATTTATTAGCAATCAATTTCTAAATAGCACATGCAATGCACAACCTGATATACTTGTTGACATCATGTCGAAGTTTTAGCTAGTCGAAATGTTGTTTCAATACTGCCACTATATTTTTTACACCGAAGGGTCCTACCACTTTACTGTATTGGGCTTCCCAAATAATCTTTTCTTTCTTGATTGAAGGAACAAAAATATGGCCTAGATGGAACAACAACCCATCTTGAATATGGAA
Source organism: Picea engelmannii (assembly GCA_009831015.1). NCBI lineage: Eukaryota > Viridiplantae > Streptophyta > Pinopsida > Pinales > Pinaceae > Picea > Picea engelmannii. Next base: position 333,745 of record ML784378.1, on the reverse strand, counting down.
ATTAGTGACAACAATTTTTTCACCCAACATCTACTAGGGGGTGGCGAAGTCAAGATATTTATCATAGATTTGGGGCCTTCCATAGGTCTCGTGGTTGCAAGATATAGCACCATGGTTAGTTCTGCAACTGGAGGTTGGTTGAGGCAATCAACGACATGATTTTTACCTCCTATATTATACTTGATGTTGAGGTGTAACTTCTCTAATTATGTGGACAACTTATGATTGGGATCATTATGTAGTTTTCCTTGTGTATGCATGAAATGCAACGACTTGTGATCAATGTTAATGATTGTCTCCTTCCCGAGAATGTAATCCCTCCACTGGAGGTAGGATTTCATAATCCAATACATTTGTTTGTCATAAGTAGGGTACTTACTGACTACATTTGATAGTGTCTAACTATGATAGGCCATGGGGTGGTTGTGCTACATGAGAACTATTCCCACAACATATTCTGAATAATTTGTCTCGATCTCGAAGGGTTGTTGCAGGACGAGTAATGAAATCAATGGGTTTGATCACAATCACTGCCTCAAATCGTCGAACGCTTTCGATTGGGACAGGCCCCACACAAAACTTTCCTTACCACCACCTGTGGTTACTTTGTTGAGGGCCCATGCAATATGGGAAAAGCCTAACAAAAAATTGCAACAGAAATCGATAAGGCATAAGAAAACATGAATCTCAGTGAGTTTTGTCGGGGTTTTCCAGTCATGGATTCACTAGATCTTGGGTGAATCCACATGCACACCCTGTTCATCAAGAATGTATCTTATGTAATATACCCTGTCGATGTCGAAGGAGAATTTTTCTAAGTTAGAATATAGCTTGTGTTTCTGCAGACTCTGTAAAACATGTTGAATATGTTGTAATTGTTCCACCCAAGTCTTGTTGTAGATGAGCATGTCATCCATATACACCACTACAAAATAATTGGTGAAAGGATTCAATATATCATCCACGATCCTCATGAATTTTTTTGTGGCATTTGTGAAACTAAATGGTATGACCAACCATTCAAAAATACCTTCCTTTGACTTGAAGGCAGTCTCCCATACATATGTATACTCTATCGAGACCTCATGGTAGCCAGACTTTAGATAAATCTTACTGAAGTATTTTTCCCCCTTAAGTTAATGAAGGAGATTGTTGATTTGAGGAATCAGGTACCAGCTCTTGACTATGATTTTATTTAGGGCTCAATGATCAATGTAGAGTCTCCAAGTCCCATTTATCTTCTACACAAGCACTATTGGGCTTCCACAAGGTGATAAGATGGATCAGATGTTCCCCTTTTGGACCAATTCTTGGATCTGATGCTTGAGATCATCATTTTCTAATATATAGTGGCGATAGACTAGCCCATTGGGTAGCGGTGCATTGAGGCTTAGATCGATGAAATGCTTGTCTCGATAGTGAAAGGGTACCCTAGTAGGTGAGGAGAAGATGTATTTGTATTCTTTCATGACCTCATCCATCTTCTTCTGTTACAGGGAGAGGTCAGCTATGAAGGCCATGGATATGGCTACAATTTTTCTCTCACTCTAAGTGTGAATCACGAAGAAGAAAAAATTCTCTTTCTGAGAGATAACCTTCATACAATTCTTGGTAGAGATCAAGGAAATGACACTAGGTGGGACTATGTCGGGTATTCTGTACAATTTCTTGTCCAAAGTAATAATAACATTGTGAGGCCTAGGCTCATATACAACATGAAATTTCCATAAATAAGGTTGTCCCAGAAGAACATCAGAAGCTTCAAGGGGAGCCATTTGATGGTGTAGGGATGTGGGTGTGACAAGAGCCAAAATAATTTAATATTCTAAGATCATGTACTTATGGATATCTCTATCAATGATGAAGTCTAGAGTGGTGCCTTTCACCCACATCTCTTAGTGAAATAAGCGCTCTCTTTTATCTAACTGATCCAGTTCACTGGGATAGATATTGGTGGCACTGGGTTTCGTGCCAGTGATTTGTCTCCCATTTTATGGTTCTGAGTCATAGTTGGAACCCTCATCTGATTCATAGGTTTTCACCTCAGCCACCAATGACTACTTTTATCTGCAATCAACAATGTTATGCTAGGGGATGTTATGGAAGTTGCACCACTTCCTGGTATATTTCTATGTCTTTCCATTAGCCTTCTTTATTTGTGGCTCAGACTGGTTGTCTTGAGGTTGTCCATATTTACTCTACCCTTTTTTTGTGGGTTGAGGCTTCCCTTTCCCTGCTTCTATTGTGAGGGGTTCCCAGACACAAATTATTGCATATTTTGTTTAATCTTATACTTGATTTTGACGTCATATCGATAAGCCACACCCAAGGACGAGATGTATAGAAACACCATTTCTTCTAGGATGTATCTATGCAAACCATGATGATACTTGAGCACCATATGCCACTAATAATATTTGATATCCATGTTGGTCTGAAATGTCTGGAATATATTTGTTAAATCTGTCACTGCATTATCCCTTTCATGCCACAATGTGGTCCATTTTGTATACATGATCCAGGTGGATATGGGTGGCCACCCACCTTCTCCAACTGGCCCAAAACATTTTTCCGACAATTTTGGTAATTTACTATTTTTAGCAGTTTTTAACTTCCAGGGCCATTTTGAGGCCCTAAACGATGTTTTTTGAGAAAACAGGGAGCAACATGGATTGTAGATCGATGTTGCTCACCCAAAAGTTATAGTTCTTGGATATCTCTTTCCAACGAGCTATTGAACGCCCCAAATGGAGATCGTATGAAAAAGTTACGCCCCTGGGAAGTTGACGTATCAACTACCCCCATCGGGGTCCACAAACCTTTTGGATTTTCATTTTCCGGGGTTAGGGTTTTGGATTTTACTTATGTTAAAAAGGCCCTTAGAGCCTCATTGTAATGATTATATTCTCATGGATGCGAGTAGCCATCACATCTCTTCTCAGAGATAAGCTACCACCATTCCAGCGAGTCTTTCACTCTGTATTTTACAATCTCTGTACATTTATTTCATTAATTGAAATCATGTATTACTGTATATCTGTGACTCTTGTTATTTCCACTATATCTATGTTATATTGTTGTCTCTCTTGCAATATATCTAAATATTTTGTTATATATCCGCTCTCATTTCGTGCCGAAAATAATTCGGATCAGTGGTATGAGAGCAGGCTGCTCTTGATCATTTTTTTAGTGCATGTCCCCAACGAGGTCCGAGTATAGCAAGTTGGGTATCGAGCTTGTCTCTCGTGAGGACAATCACTCTCGCACACCCAATAAACCGTCAATGGAGGAAGAAAAGAAAAACGACGGAGCAGACAATCCTATCAGTCTGTTGCTTGAAAAAACTGTCACGCGACAGAGGGACGAAATGATGGAGAATTTTTCCCACATCCTTCAACACCTCTTGATAACATCAGGCACATCTTCATCAAGCAACCACTTTGGAGGCACATCGCCTTTCAAGGTACAGGTTAATTTTTATATTCCTGTATTTGAAGGTCAAACAGATGCAGATGCCCTAGATAAATGGTTAAATCTTCTAGAAGGTTATTTCTCTGTTCATAATTTTTTCGACAAGGAAAAGATCACCTTCACACTCCTTAAGGCTCTCCCCCATGTCAAACATTAGTTGGAAACTTATTGGGAGCAGAGTTCCATAGAGGAGTCTGGAATATATGGGGCCGAGCCCACTTGTGATTTTTTTGTGGATGCGGTAAAGGAACAATATTACCGTGTTGGCAACTATGAGGACTAGTACATGAGATGGAGCACACTGTGGCAAGAGAGGGGCCAATCAATTCCAGAGTTCACCAATAGATTCCATACCTTGCACACCAAGATGGGTATCAAATACTCAGAATGACATTTGGTTCTGAAATATCGTGGGGCTCTACACAGATACATCCAAACTGAAATGGATTTCCTAGACATCTCATCACTCGGTGCTACTTATCGTTGTGCTGTTAAAATCGAGCAGAAATTTAAGCACCAGAACAAATGGGAATTCGGGTTTGCAAATCCAAAACAACCAAAGTATGACAAAGACATCCCTAACAAACCATCTCCTGAAAACCAGTCCAAGACACATGAAAAGAAGGGTCATGGGAAGACAAAGAAGGACATCAAAAAATGGTGTGATTTCCACAAAAGACCCTGGCACAACACTGATGAATGTCGCTCAAAACAGTCATTGGTGGCCGAGATCAAAGACAAGGAGCCAAAACCTAATTCAGAATTTGATTATGAAAATAATGGGAAAAGACAAATCATCGATGCAGACCCCATTGCTATTGTCGCGACCGCAACAATTCAACCATAAGAACCAACAGATCCAGAAGAGGGGGAGCTCCTTTTTCATTCACAGATGTGGGTGAAGGGGACCCCGTTGCATTTTATTGTTGATAGCGGAAGCCAGAAGAACCTCATCTCAACAAAGGTCGTTAAACAGTTGGGTTTGCCAACAACACCACACCCGCAACCATACAACATCGGGTGGCTTCGTTAATGACAAGATCTTCGTGTCAGCCAGCAGTGTCAATTGTCATATCGCATCCAACCCTTCAAGGATGAGGTATTATGTGATGTTTCCCCACTGGATGTCTGTGATGTTCTCTTGGGCCAACCATATATGTGGAAACACCATGCTATCCATTAGTCTCGACCCTGTAGTGTCATTATTACTCTGGGGGTTCATCTCTATAGGATACCAGAGGCAGTTCCAATTACTGCCCCACCTAAACAGTGCTGCAAGCTAGTATCCGCAACCACTACAGCCTCATCCCAAGAACCTTCTATCCACCAGAAGCAGGTCGACAAGGTTGCAGAAAAGCACAAAGATTCCTTCTGCACATAGTCATCTCATGTAGCCAGACTGGTTAAAAAGGTCCAACCCTTCCAGCAATAGGTTCGTGATGACCTTCAACAAACCAAGCAGCGCGACGGTTCCAACAAGGCAAGCAACTCACCAAGATTTAGATTCAACAATTGCTTTCCCCTCTCCCTCGGGAACTCAACGCAATGGAGACCATTTCTTCCTAAGGAGGGAAGATTGATCCAGGTGGATATTGGTGGCCACCCACCTTCTCCAACTGGCCCAAAACATGTTTCTGGAAATTTTGGTAATTTACTATTTTTAGCAAGTTTTAACTTCTGGGGCCATGTTAAGGCCCTAAACGATGTTTTTTGAGAAAACAGGGAGCAACATGGATCGTAGATCGATGTTGCTCACCCAAAAGTTTTATTTCTTCGATATATCTTTCCAACGAGCTATTGAGCGCCCCAAACAGAGATTGTATGCAAAAGTTACGCCACTAGGAAGTTGACGTATCAACTACCCCATCGAGGCCCACAAACCTTTTGGCTTTTCATCTTCTGGGGTTAAGGTTTTGGATTTTACTTGTGTTAAAAAGGCCCTTAGAGCCTCATTGTAATGATCATCTTCTCACGGATGCGAGTAGCAGTCACATCTCTTCTCAGAGATAAGCTACCACCATTCTAGTGAGTCTTTCACTCTGTATTTTACAGTCTCTGTACATTTATTTCATTAATAGAAATCATGTATTGCTGTATATATGTGACTCTTGTTATTTCCGCTAAATCTCTGTTATATTGTTGTCTCTCTTGAAATATCTCTAAATATTTTGGTGTTATATATCCACTCTCATTTCGTGCTAAAAATAATCCGGATCATGTACATTTATTTCATTAATAGAAATCGTATATTACTGTATATCTGTGAAATACAGAGTGAAAGACTCGTTGGAATGGTGGTATCTTATCTCTAAGATAAGATGTGATGGCTACTCGCATCGGTGAGAAGATGATCATTACAATGAGGCTCTAAGGGCATTTTTAACATAAGTAAAATCCAAAACCCTAACCCCGGAAGATGAAAAGCCAAAAGGTTTGTGGGCCCCGATGGGGGTAGTTGATACGTCAACTTCCCAAAGGTGTAACTTTTGCATACGATCTCTGTTTGGGGCGCTCAATAGCTCGTTGGAAATATCTATTCAAGAACTACAACTTTTGGGTGAGAAACATCGATCTATGTGCCATTTTTCTCCCTGTTTTCTCAAAAAAACATCATTTAGGGCCTTAAAATGGCCCCGGAAGTTAAAAACTGCTAAAAATAGTAAATTACCAAAAATGCCAAAAACATGTTTTGGGCTAGTTGGAGAAGGTCGGTGGCCACCGATATCCACCTGGATCAATACAAGTCATCATAACTTCCAACAAGGTAGTATTTTTCTTTAATAGCATCCCTGAAGTACTCCCAAGTGAGTGTGACTGTAAATAATGAGGGTTCCTCCATTACCATTTACTAACATAAAGTCTCCCATTAATCTTTGACATGGGGGATGACTTTGAGGAGACCAAAAGTAATATTTTCTCTATTCGAAAATTTATGTACAGAAAAATGCCCTTCTAGTATATTCAACCATTTGTCTAGAGCATAGGTGTCTACATGAACTTCAAATATAGGGATATCAAAGTTGATATGTACCTTTAATGGGGTGAAACCTTCGCTCAACGAATATGCGTCACCTTTTGGTAGCCATTGAAGGATTTGCGCAAAATTATCCATCATCTTGTTCCTCTGTTGCGTGAGGCCTTCCTTGATAAATAGTTTGAAAGGATATCTTGTCCATTCATCCTTATTTCCTCCCACCATGCAAGGTATATTTTGCATTCGAGAGCTCTTGTCCTCAAGAGAAACAAGCTCGAGACCCAACTCTGTTTACCTTGACCTCGTGGGGAACATGCACTAAGAACGACAAGGAGAATAATTCTCTGATACCATTGATCCATATTTTATGAGAAGAATGAAATGAACACATATTATTGTTATTAACACAGACACACAATGAACAATAACAAACATACAATAAAATTGGATTCTATTCTATAAGAAAATATGTTGAAACTGTAAAGTGCAGACTGAAAACAAGCTTGCTATAATGGTGGTGGCTTATCTTTGAGAAGAGATGTGACAGATGTGATCATTCCCTAGAAGATGAATACAATGAGCTCTGAAAACCTTTTTAAAATAAACATGAATTCCAAAACCCTAGAAATCCAAAAATATAACCTAGGAGATGAAGCACGAAAACTCATGTGGGCCCCTTTTGGGTAAGTTCATACATCAACTTCTTGAGGTTGTAGATTTTTCATACGATCTTCATTTTAGGTGAATGATATCCCGTTGGAAAGGTCTATCCAAGGAATAAACACTATGCCATAAAAATATTATTTTGTTTCTATGAGAACTATGGCAAGTCCTAAAAACTCTATTTAGGGCCTAAAAATGGCACCGAAAGTTCAGTACTCGAAAAGTAGGAAAAAACTACCAAACTAAAAAACTACAAAGATGAGCGAGTTGGAATAGGTGGGTGGCCATCGATATCCAACTGGATCATATAGGCGGGGGTAGAATGTGTGTGTGGGAGGAAAAGAGATAAATTCATAGTAAAGAAGTAGAAAGAGTGCCTAAGAGTGTGAGAGGGAGAGAGAGGAAAATATATAGAGGTGTAGAGAGAGAGGTAAATATAGGAGAGAGGGGTTGATGTAAGAGAGATAGTGGCATGAGGGGTGGGAAAGGGATGGGGTTGATAGAGAGAGTGTGTGAGAGTGTGAGATGGGGAGATAGAAAGACAGAGAGGATGGGTAGATATAGAGAGGGAGGAGGAGCGGGAGAGAGAAAGACAAAGAGGAGGGGTAGAGATAGGGTGGGAGAGGGACGAGAGGGAGAAAGAGAGGTGGGTAGAGAGATGAACAATGATAGGAAGGTAAGAATAGAGGGAGACATAGAATGAGTGTAGAGAGAGAATTATATGAATGGGGGGATAGAAAGGGAGACAAAGAGGGGTAATAGAGAGATAAAGAGGGGAAAGGAGAGTCAGACTAAGACTAACAACAAGGAGAGAGAAAGGGTGGAATAGAGGTGGAAGAGATAGGGGAGTGAGGGACAAAGGGGAAGTGAGAGAGAGAAAGTGATAGAGAGAGAGAGAGGGAGAGTGGAAGAGGGGAGGCATAGAGAGCGAGTGGGTGTGAGAGTCTAAGGCATGTCAAGGTAAGGTCTAGCTCTATGTATTTCCATGCCTCATGATGTATAAATCTTTCCATGTCTAGGTCTTACCATGTATAATTTAATACCTCAAGGCTGAGCACTTGTTGAATTGTAATTATGTTTATAGGCTATTAAGACAAGTGTTTATAAGATGGGAAGGCTATGTGAATATTAGGATGGAGATCGTGGATCGCTTAAGGCTAGTGAACCTATTTTTTTATATGTAATTATGCATATCATTAAAATAAAAAGAACATCATTGCGTGTAGACCGGCCATGAAGAAAGAGTTATGGGGGAATAAGCTCCACTGGGAAGGGAAAGGGAAGGGGATAAGAGGCTAGGAAAAGAGATAAGCTTGTGGGATTATCTCTAAGGGAATATTATAATATATTTCCTAAAATACTAAGGTTTTGGAAATAACTCCTTTTTTCCTAAGTTCCTTTGGGGATAGGAACGAACTCCCAGTGGAGAGGAACAATCTCCCAAGAGAGCCATGTGTCAATATTCGTGCATGGAATTATATGTTGGGAAATTAGTTCGTTGTGGGGATTCTGATCATTCTTTACAGACACTCACGCATTCAAGTGGACGGTCATTACCTCAAGTTTTCACCTCTGAAACCGAAACATGTTTTTGGAGCCATATCCTGTATTTTCTGGTGATGAACGAAAACTTGTATTCCTCCTGAATGGAACAGCACAAATGTATCTACCTTAGCCTATGCTAAACTTGTCTGTTATGGGCCGTGTATGAGGAACTGAAGTAAACATTCGACAAGTATTTGATGTACAGAGTGTCATAGGGGCACTGAAAGAGATCTTGGGGGATGTGGCAGAGAAGTTATCCCAACGATTGTGGTTGATAACCACAAGATTGAATTTGAGTTTTAGGATATTCATTGGGGGGAGGAAGACCCTTCCTAGCCATCAGATCTGGAAAATGTGCACAACAATTAACCTCCATGTCCTTTAGACTTCGTGACTTTGGTGAATTTTAAGTTTTGTTGAGAAAAAGGAGTTGAAGCCTCAAGTTTCAAAGTCCTAGGGTGATTTTCATCCATGGATCGTATAGGAGGAGGAGAGTCATGGATTTTCCCAAGTAGGTCGACGGTTCATAGTTCAGGAAAATTGGTTAAAGTGCGCACAAAGTGGAATTTCTCCGGAAGTCCCAAAGTCTTGAAATATGAAACTCATCCAAACCATTCGATTATTAGGGACATGTGTCCATATATCAACCGTGAAAAATTGAGGAGTTCAGAGATTCAAATTTCAGTTGAACCGAGAGGGAATGTTAAGAAAATCTCCAAAGTCTCGGAGCTCCATCGTCCTGAAGTTCAGGGAAGAAGTTGTTCAGTGGTTCAGAGTTCGGGAGAAACATCATGATAAGTCAAGAAATTTGTCGAATCTTGGAGCTAGGAAGTGTCGAAGCATAGGGTATGACATGGCATGATGACATCACCAAGGGTGAAGTTGACCTCCCCCAGTCATGCAACGTGTCAGTCAGAATTGTACTTTTGATGACGTTGTTGGACCAATAGTAGTATGACACGTGGGGGCCATGTGTCACCATATTATATGATGGAATTTGTACTATGTGGACCCCAGAAAAGTTAAGAGGATCAGGAATTCAACGTTCGGAAAAAATGGGAGAAGAAGGTGTGAATTTCTCTGAATCCCGAAGCTCCGCAGCGACGAATCTTTGAAGCCACGAAGGATCACCAAACCAGTACTTTGCTGATTTGGAGTTCAGGAGAATCACCAAGTAATGAGGTAGAAACCTTCTAATCCCGAAGATTTGAAGAAGGACCCTCCAAGAGTTCTCCAATTCAACATTCAGAGGAAATAATAGATGGTGAAGGATGAACTTTTGGAGCCTTGAAGTCTTGAAGTTCCAAAGTCAAGAAGCACGAGAATGGCGTGGTTGCTGACATCACCTAGGGTGACGTGGGAACAATATATTCTTGCCACATGTCATAGTTGTTCAAGCGTTTCAAAGAATATTCGGGCCAACTGGAGCATGACATGTGTCAGCCATGGGATTGAACCATGTGTTCACTCCTTATTTGTTTCCACGTAGCACGCCTCTGGTGCGTGGTTGTTGACAAGATTCTGTAAGTTCAAAGAATTCAGAATTCGGGGGTATGTGTGTACGTTGTTGAAATATGATCCAAAGCCCGAAGAAGAAAATTGCTATAGTAATGAAATGCCAAAGTGCCAACCTGAGAGTTCATAATCTTTGAGTTTGGGGTAATGTGTGTATTTTGATCCAAGAATCTTTGAAGCGTGAAGCTCGGGAGAGATTCTTTGGGAATTCAATAGTTTAGTGTTTGGAGGAAACAAGTTGTGGAGTAGGAATAAATTTTTAGTCTTGAAGTTCCCAAGTTCCAAAGCTCCGAGGACATGAAGCCCCAGATATCCAAAGATGTACTATCCAAGGATTCACCAGTTTGACGTTCAGGAGAAATAAGACATGAAGTAGCAGGAGGTTTCAAAGATTGATGTTCTGAATCCCTGAAGTATCAAAGCTCCATATGAGCACATATCAATTGAGATCTTGGACATAACCCTTGTTCATGTGAGAGTTTGTTCGAGATAAAAAAGGGTTAGTGCTGAATTGTAGTTTTGAAAGACAAATTGTTCAGATATCCATAACTTCCTGCTCAAAACTCAAAATTGAGGAAGAGATCAGTCATTGGAAGGATCTTAGGGAATGGAATATCATTGTTCACTTAGTAAAATGATATGAAAAATTTATTTCTCAAAAAAATAGAATAAATAAGTATGATATATTATTGAACCATAATGGTTCATAATTTCATTAAATTGTTGAGACAATTAGCTGAACAAAGTTCTGTTGGCTGCACATTTTGCAGAATTAACAACAACTAGATCAAATCAGTTTCAACACAAAGTGAAGAAAGATGGATGTAAATTAGAGGACTTAAAACCAAGAATATGAGATCATAGTAATGGATTTCTATTTGGGTATGGAAGGAACAAACTCCAATGGACATGGAGAAGGAATGGATGATGAGATTAATATTGTAGAGACCATTAAAAATTTGAAGAAAGATGTCCAAATCCATAAAGATAATAATGAAAGGATTATGAAAACCTAGGATTAGCAGAAGGACTTCAACATGAAGTTAATGTAGAGCCTGGACATAATTGAAAATAAATTGGATAAGGAGAATGGATCAAACAAATCAAGAAGCTGTAGGTCTCCTGAGGAGAAAGGAAGATAAAAGAGTTTTAACAGACATCACCATCACTCCCAAAGTAATTACAATAGGAGAGAACATAGCAGCTCAAGTCCATCCCCTGTCAGAAAGCATCAAAAGAGGTCTGGGGTGGATGAATCGCGAGGAGAAATGAACAAGATAAAACCTCCTACTTTTGATGGTAAGCACAAGAATAATGAAGATGTCGAGACATGGCTTCTAGGCATGAGAAAATATTTCCAATTACATAATTATTCTTCTGATGTAGAAGGAAGAATTACTATCTACCAGCTCAAAGGAAATGCATCCATGTGGTGGGATCAACTTGTGTAGGTGAAACACATGAAAGAGAAAAATGTTACTTGGAAGGAATTCAAGAAGTGTTTTGAAAAGAAATACTTGAACAAGAGATATTATGACAGAAAAATGAAAGATTTCTTTGAACTCAAGCTAGGAAGTATGACCATTGATGAGTATGAAAGAAAATTTTCGGAACTATTGAAGTGTGTCTCCTTCATCAAAGATGAGACAGTTAAGATCCCAAAGATATTTGAGTGGGCTGCCATCTTTTATCAGTGATAAGATTCAATATGATGATCCTAAAATGTTAGAGGAGATTGTAAGGAGAGTCAAATTCCTATATGATCAACATCAAGGAAATCCTACTTTTCAAAAATATTGGGAAGACAAGAAGAAGTTCAATATGGTACAGAGGAAGAAAGGGAATAAGCCACCGTTCTTCATAAATATTCGTCAAGGACAACCGATATATAGAGATCCCAGAAGGACTAAGACAAGTGGGAAATGGCCAAGGAAGACACCTATTCAATGTTGGGGTTGTAAAGGAGATCATATGTATAGAATTTATCTCACAAGACTCACAACGTGAGAGTTTTCCACAATGTAAAACAAGCTGAAAGTTACAATCAAGGACATGGGAAAAAATGTACCAAGGACCTATGTAGACATGGACAATAAGCAATAAAAGTTTCAATACCACATGATTTATGTGGAAGGTATGATCAATAACCATGCCTTTACTATTTTAATTGATTCAAGAGCTATTCATAGTTACATAGATGGTGAGGTGGTGGAAATATTGAAACTGCCAAGAAGAAACCATGGGAAATCTTGGTTGGTGTAGTTGGCTACCATAGCCAAAAGAAAAGTTAATGACTTGGTTAAATCATCTCCAGTGGACATGAATGGTCTAAGTACTAAGGAATATTTGAACATCCTATGCTTGGGTTCATATGAATGTCTAATTGGTATGGATTGGTTAGACAAACACCATGTTGTATTAGACTATGATAATAAGGTAGTTACTTTCCTGAATGAGGAAGGGAACCCAAGAACAATCCAAGGAATTCTGAGGGAATTTATTGTTCGAGAGATCTCAACAATGCAGCTAAAGAAGTGTTACAAGAAGGGATGCCAATTATTTGCAGCTCATATGGAGGAAGCACCTAAGGATAAGGTGCCAAATATTGAGGATCATGCTGTCCTAAAAGATTTTGAGGATTTTTTCAAGGAGATGCCAATACTACCTCCATAAGGAGATATTGATTTATCTATAAAATTAATGCCTTGAGAACCTCTAGTATCCAAGACTCCCTACAGGATGAGTACACCAGAGCTGGATGAACTGCAAATGAAGCTTGAAGAACTTCTGAAGAAGGGGCATATATGCCAAAGTGTGTCACCTTGGGGTGCCCCAACCTTATTTGTGAATAAGAAATATGGGACTTTGAGACTGTGTATTGACTTCAAACAATTGAACAACGTAACTGTGAAGAACAAGTATCCTTTTCCAAGGATCAATGATCTCTTTGATCGGTTGAATGATGTAAGGATATTCTCAAAGATTGATATCAGGTTAGGATACCATCACGTAAGGATCAAAGATGAATACATAAACAATACTTCCTTCTGGACAAGCTATGGTTATTACAAGTTCATAGTGGTGCCATTTGGGTTATCAAATGCACCAGTTGTTTTCATGTGCTTAATGAATGGTGTTTTCTGGGAATACCTAGACAAGTTTGTCATTGTCTTTTTGGATGACATCCTTGTATATTCCAAGTCAGAAGAAGAGCATGAGAATCACTTGAGTATGGTGTTACAAATGTTAAGAGAGCACCAGTTGTATGCCAAATTGATCAAGTGCTCATTTTATAAGAATGAAATTCACTATTTAGGGCATATCATATCCGAAGAAAGGATACCAGTGGACCCTGAAAAGATTGAAGCTTTTAAAGGGTGGACAACACATAAGAATGTGATAGAAGTCAGATCCTTCATGGGTAAAGGTCACTAATATAGAATATTCATTGCGAGATTCTCAAAGATTTCTCACCCGATCACTTCCTAGCAAAGGAAGGGAGTGAAGTTTCAATGGAAAACAAAATGTGAAAAAAACTTCCAACAATTGAAGCAGTTGTTAACCAGTGCTCCAATTTTGAGGATTGTTGATATGAATGAAGATTTAATAGTATGTACATATGCATGCAAAGAAGAACTTGGTGGAGTCCTCTGTTATAACATATATGTGGTATGTTATGAATCAAGAAAATTGAAAGAGCATGAAAGTCTCTATGCCACTCATGATTTGGAGTTGGTGGTCATACTGCATGCCTTAAAGAAATGGAGGCACTATCTCATGGGAAAAATATTTGAGCTAATGACAGAACATAATGGTCTGGAATATTTTTTTGATCAACCAACTTTAAATTCCAGATCTAGGATATGGTTGGAATGCCTCTGTGATTATGAATTTGATATCAAGCTTGTTAAAGGAAAATAGAACAAATTCGTTGATGCACTCAGTAGGAGAGTTCATGAACTGCATGCTACAAACATTAGCATGTATCACACTGATCTTAAAGGTAGGATTTATTAGGCTGCAAAAACAGATTTGTAGTACATGGATATGGTAACTAAATTACAACAAGGTAAATTGCAATAGAAGGTTGAATATTACAAGTTGGGGATCGATGAAATTATTGTTTACATAAACATAATTTATGTACCCAATTCCCAAGAATTGAGAAGTTTGATTTTGAAAGAAATGAATAATGTATTTTGATTTTGAAAGAGAAGTCTTATTTTGAGAAGTATGACACTCGGGGTATGAGAAAAAAATTGTTTTAGTCAAAAGCCAATACTATTTCCTAGGCATGAGGAGGGAAATGGTTGAGTACATTGCTAAATGTATGGATTGTCAAAAGGTCAAGGCTGAGCATAGACACCCAGCTGGGTTGTTGCAGCCATTACCTATCCCTGAGTGGAAGTGGGAAGTGGTGACAATGGACTTCATCACCAAATTTCCTAGAGCAAACAAGCATCATGATTCTATCATGGTGGTGGTGGACAAACTTACTAAAGATGCCCATTTCATTCCAATGAAAATTACTCACAAGGAAACCAATGTTGTTGATATTTATATGAGGGAAGTAGCAGGCTTGTATGGCATACCCAAGACAATTGTGTCTAACAGAGGCCCAAAGTTCATCTACAAGTTATGGAAGGGATTATTCAAAGGTTTCAAAACAAATATGAACTTCAACACAACTTATCATCCCGAGTCTAATGGGAAAATAAAAAGAGTAAACCAAGTGATAGAGTAAATGCTAAGAATGTATGTGATGGTAAAACCATATATATGGGAAGATTATCTAAATGTCGTAGAATTTGCTTAAAAAAATGGGCACCAAGAATCTCTGAAGATGAGTCCATTTGACGAACTTTATGGAAGAAAGTGCAACAAACCAATAAGTTGGGACAACCTAGTTGATAGAGTAGTGGTTAGGCCAGAGTTTCTTAGGGAAATGGAAGAGAAGATGTCAAAGATAAAAAATAATTTAAAGGCTTCTCAAGACAGGCAGAAAAGCTACACTGATAAGGACAAAATTCACATATAATTATCTGTTGGTGATCATCTATTTATGAAAGTAAAGGCTAATAGAAGTTCTCTGAAGTTGGGAAACTGTTCCAAATTGGTAGCTTGTTACTGTGGGCCATTTGAAATCCTATAAAGGATTGGGCTTGTAGATTATATATTTGCATTTCCTGCATCTATGACTACTCATATTGTATTTCATGTATCATTACTAAAGAAATATATACCTGATGCTAATTAGTTTATTGATTGGAATGTGATTCAGGTGGAGAAAGAAGGCACTTTTCAGGTGCATCTGGTGTGTATACTGGACTGAAAGATCAATGGAACGAAAGATCAATCAAGTGATAGATCTAGTAAAGTTCCAATGGACTTGGTACATTCCTAAGAATACAAATTGGGAGCACGAACATCCCATCCGGGAAGAATGCCCACATCTTTTTCAATATTTTTTAAAATGTTGATGTAGTATGTAAACAACATGCACTGAGGACAATGCATAAATAAGGGGAGGGGATTGTAATACCCCAATGTGGAGCCCCTGTTGAATTTTAATTATGTTTATAGGCTGGTGAGCCAAGTGTTTGCAAGTTAGGAGGCTTATGTGAATATTAGCTTGGAGAGTCTAGATCGCTTAAGGCCAGTGAGCCTATTTTTGTATATGTAATTATGCATATTATCAAAATGAAAAGAACATCACTACATGTATACTGACCAAGAAGAAATAGTTATGGGGGACTAAGCTTCACTAGGAAGGGAAAGGTAAGGGGCTAAGAGGCTTGGAAAAGGGATAAGCTTGTGGGCTTATCTCTAAGGGAATATTATAATATATTTCATAAAAGACTCAGGTTTGGGAAATAACTCATGTTATCCTAAGTTCCTTTGGGGAAATGAGCAAACTCCAAGTGGAGATGAGTGAGCTCCCAAGGGATTCATGTGTCAATATAGGGGTATGGAATTATATGTGGGGAAATAATTTCATTATGGGGATTCTAACCATTCTTCATAGGCACTCAGGCATTCACACGAAGGGCCATTACCTCAAGTGTTAACCTCTGAACATGTAGGTACCTCTGAAACCAACACACATTTATGGAGCGATATCCTACATTTTCTGATGATGAACATAAACCTGTATTCCTCCTGAATGGAAAAATTCACCTCTATATATGTGAGTCTATGCGAAACTTTCCTTTTATGAGCAACAACTATTCTAAACCCGAAGGAGGTTGTTGCTGACATCACCTGTTCGTTAGTTGAATGTTGTTGATGCTTTCATGTGAGCCTGTTGTTGGTTGTTTAGGAGAGGGATAGAAGAGGCGAGTTGTTAGGCCCATTGACTAAAGAAGGCCTATGAGCAAGTCTCTCCATGTGAGAGAGTTTGATGGAAAGAAGAAGCAGGTTTTGAGGCCTATGAGTAACTATCTCCAGGTGAGAGAGGTTGTTATGGAAGGGAATTTTCCTAGAGGGAGCTCAACTGCAACCATAGTTCTCTGAGAATTATGGTTTGGGCTATGGATGAAGCCATGCAAGGGAAGTGAGCTAGCCGAAGGACTATCGAGCAAAGAAGGGTCACACTTCCTGGGGTGGGACAAGCATGTGGGGAATGAGAGGTTGTAGAATGTTAGTGTGGGTTCGATCCTAGGACGAGATCCTTCCTATTGTATGTGTGACTTCCTTTTGATTTTGTAGCCTCAACCTAGCCTAGGAATCCCTTTACCCAGGTGGAGTTTAATCCAAACTCGAGGGTGACTCCACTGTTGAGAGTGATGAGTAGTGTGGTATAAGGTTGGGAGATTTGTAGAAGGTATGCATGTAGTTGGTGGTCTTCTCTAAAAAGATAAGTACCATTTATGTGTTCATTTACTTTCTTTTTATGCGTACATGTTTTATATTCATGAGTAATTTCCTATATATGTTGTATGTATAGGCTCACTGTTATTTCCACATTAATTTGTGTATTATAAGAATGTAATTGTTTGTTTAAGTTTTATATGTATGATTTTCCACAAGAGTTTTTTATGGAGTAGCATGGTCCATCCTGGGTGGATGGTCACATTACAATGTGGTATTAGAGCATGAAATTTTTTCGGTGGCATGACCTGACTTCAGTGGCTGGGGTCATTACATATAAGAGTGTGATATAGAGATATGGAGACACACAGGGTGTAGAGAGGGAGAGTGAGAGTGAGATAGAGAGGGGGGCAGGGTAGATGTACGAGAGGGAAGACATAGATAGAGAAGGAAGGAGATGATTTTTTTAGGAGCATGCATGCTTTCCTAGAGCATGTGCACACTCCTAGAGTGCATACACATTTGTTTGAATTTAATTTTTTTGGGCGGGTTTGACAATGTGTATGATAACTTGGTTGGTTTGGATTTAGGTTTGGGATGAAAAACTTAGAGGTTTCGTATGCAAATTCATAAAAAACTCCACTTTTTTGAATACCCCTCTATATCTTTGTATTTGACATTATTTTTCTATAGGATAAAAAATTCAGTTGTGGATGAGATTATAGACATAGATTAAGTCAGTTATGCATATTTCAAATATATATATTTTTTAAAATTATTCTTGCTTACTATTTTTAATGTATTTTTTTCTTCACATATATCAAAATCCTATAATACATACCTCTCTTATTTCTGATATAACATTTTCTCGTCTTAACCATTTCTCAAATGAGTTATATGCATCACTAGAGGATACCAATACCTACGATCTAATAATTTTTTTTTTATCATGTTAAGACTCTTTTAGACTGCACGAACAAAAGACGTTTTAATTTCAGGAATATGTTGACTTTGAAAATTTAAAAAAAATATAAAATTAATATTAAAAAATTCCAAAATACACAACAAAATAAAAATGAGTTCTCTATAAGTGTATGAGTTTTTTGAATGAAGTGTCATGTTAAGACACTCAACACCTACGTGAAGGAAAACATATACCTTATATTTTGTTGGAAAAGTAAGATACCATTGTTATAAAAAATCAAATTTAACCTAGTTGTTCACAATGTCTATGAATAAAAGTTGTATATTCAGAAATATAATTCAATTTCCTACATTTCATATTCTTAAATAGTATTCAAATTCATTGTACAAGTACCTTGGATAATTCCTCTAAGTTAAAAATTTGTGGTTTTTCCAGGTTTTCATTACCACTAACGCGTCATGAGAGACCATCATTATCTTGCACTCACCCTTTAAGGAAGACATTTTGCAAAAGCAAGTGATGTTACGATAATGAATGGTGTTTTAATAGAAGGTGAAATTGTAGAAGAGAGTGGCCTTGTAGTAGTGGTGTTGTAAGGAGATGATGTTAAAAATTATGTCAATGAAAAAGAATAAATATGAGAATGTGTTAGCACCATAAGTCACCTTTGGATTGCGGAAAAGGTAATCCCAATAGCCATCAATTTGTATGTCACAATCAATAAATTTAAAGGGGATCTAATGGACGCAGACTTAGGATTATATTGCTTTAACTCATAAAACTGGGCTGGAATGCACAGGAAAGTGAGGTCTCAATCTAACTTCAGTCAGTAAGTTGTAGTAAGGGTGAGTAGGGGGAAGAACTTGAGGAAAATGAAAAGGTTTTCTATGGACATCCAGTCTTCCAATAGCCTATAGGGGAAAAAATAAGAAAATAAGATCCTCTTGGATTTGAAGTTTCAGACACTGAAGTATATTTAAGAAACATAGTCATAACAACAAAATGATCAAACATACACCACAATGCAGTTACAACAACTTGATTGGATCATCCATGCCCGACCTATTCAGTGTAAGAGGGAAAAGGCAACACATGAAACTGATTAAAACTGGTTGTGATGTCACTTTGATCAAACCTACATCACAAAAACATAACTACCCTCGACTGAATCATCCATGCCCAAGTGTTCTAATACAGCTGTTACAAAGAGATGAAAGCAAATTGACTTACATTAAACAAGAAGTCTCAGATACCTATACATAACCAGAGAACCAGAGGCTTCATTCAAAATTTACAATGCGGGAGCTTATCTCAACCATCGACCTTAACAAAATATAAAAACTAAGTATTTATACTCAGAACAAATTCCCACCACTCGGAGTGTGACCTGGATACTGCAATCAAAGCTTTGTGTCTGCATTTCTTCTGCCAGTCTCCACTTACATTCTTCTGTTAGACGCGACCTCAGACTTATATGGGCTTTGTAGGAGAATTTGTTGACAAGGGAGCTTTGGGCAGATAGTCTGCCTCCACAACTTTCTTTTCCATGCTTTCCATTTATGGGCTGAAACAAGGTTTCAAACACCTCCCCCATTTCCATTAACTACTTTCATCGAGATCGGGAAGAGACTTCACACCCATGAATGTTCCAAGAGACGTTCATGCCTCCTTCAAGTCAACCTTGGTGCCTCGAGACCACACAGATCTTCCTTAGTTAACAATACAGACACTTTTGGCCTTAGCACACCTTCTCTCCATTGCTTCATGCGACCTCGGACCATGACCTGGGTCTCCCATGTGAAGTTTTAGGATTTCTCATTTTAGGAATCTTCATTCCTACTTGACTCCAAATATCTCGATGCTCGAATCTGCGAAATAGCCCATCTACATAAACGATCGGATTTACTTTGAATTTAATGGCCAGGATGCTTGCTCAAAAACCTCAGCCATCTGCCACTCAATAGGCGCTTACCCTTCTTTATATCCCCACTTTTCATATGAATGTGGGTTGTGACCGTGGGCCCAACTCCCAGGCGCTTCGCGACTTCGCGTTTCGCGATTTCACGTTTCGCGAATCTATACTGTGCTCCATGATAAAACCTTTGAGTCATGAAATATGATTTCTCATATTAGGTGGCACATGTCTCTTTGAATTGGATGACCCAGATGAATATCGAAATTTCAGGACTTCGGGACTTCGGAAAATCTGCACATTCCTCACTTCAAAATTTCCAAAGTGGCATTCTGCACTGTCCTGATATGTGTGCGCCTTAGCACAACATGCCTCGACTATCGATGAAACAGATTTGTGCATTTTTTAAGCTCCCTTCTTTCACATTTGGTCATCCAATGTCCAATTCTTAATCGAAAACACCCCCTTGCAAGAATATGTGATAACATTAGGCTCCATGGGGGATACAGTCCTCCCTGCGAGGCTCTAAGATATCTTTTGCAGTTCCAGTCGCCTTCTATTGGGCTATGGATTCAAGCCCAAAACATCTTGCTAAGGAATACAGGTTGATAAGTAAAAAACGAAAATAAACACACATGCTCCAAGGAGCTTATTTATGTATAGTCCTAGACTAATTTATTTTTACACATTGCTAGGTGAAAGAAAATTTCCACCATAGCCATTCAAGTAACTCCTTGACTTGAAGTTCCTTTACTCTGTCAATTATTGATAAAAAACGATGCAACCGTGACAACAAAACGATTACATCCTTCATATTTCATCCAAAGGATGAAGTTGAGAAAGAGCTAGGCAACTCCAAGGCATGAAGTAAATGCAACTTCATGTACTCGCTAACAGGCTCATAGAATGAGTGGAAAAATATGGAAAATTTGTAATAGGCAACCTGATCTTCTCCACAATTTCTCACACATGGTTAAATATCTCTGATAAGAACAGGTGGATGAGAAGTGTATGCAGGCTGATTGGTCTTAGGTGGTGGATTCTCACCTATAGGCTCTAGGCAGGCTATGAACTACCCCTTCTGCTGCTCCTTTTATTCTTTATGGATTTCCCAAGGGTTAGAGTTATAATCATCATAAACAAGACCCATGGGAAATATCTGCTCTTCAATCTTCTACTCAGGATGGTTGATTTTCTCATGATGATTTTTTTTAATGAATAAAGGATAGGGATCTATTATATGCTCTTGGAAATACATCATATCCAGCTCAAAATCTGATTCATAGATGTCATATATAGGATGGATTCTCCCTAGGTCAGTAAATTTGGATGTGGGGTCCTGTTGCTCTTCATACAAATAATCATCGAAGCTAGGGACAACAGGAACCTTAGGAGAAGAATGAAAGGCATATACAACTGTGAAATCCTCATTATCATCCTCAGTAGAGCTTCCAAGAACATCCGCCTTAAGGCCTGGAAATTCCTCTACGCTTTCTTCAGATTCCAACCTTTCTAGTTTGGCAGAGAGTGATTTTATCATTTTCATTACTTCGCCCAAAGCATATTCATCTTCCTCATGGCCCTCGTACTCACAACCTTCACTAGGAAAAACCATACCTAGATCATGGCCTTCACATTCCTCACAACAATTATGACATATTAACTAAGAGGAATAACACGTTTGACAATGCTTATTAAAGGATGCATGAAACTATTCGAGGGAGGAGATGCTAGCAGGGGTCAAGGATTGATACCACTCATGGGCATCCTCATGATGTATCTCCCACTGATCCATGAGTTCATGAAACTCATGGACATGCCAAGTAGGGTTGTCCTCTTTACGTTCTCTAAATATGGGAAAATAATTACCCTATTCATCCATAGTAGGGACAACATTAGGAAAAATAGGAACATCAAAAAAATTAAAACGAGGAAACCTCCGAGCCAGGATTTTTTTCACTTTGAATGAGTGGGCTCGCTAATTGATCCTTCAACCATGGAGTCTCCAGGTGAATGACATGAAGAATGAGTGTGTATGGTATTTTTTCACCATCAAAGACCAAACCTAATCGTTTTGTTCTCCCATAGGGATACCGGGTGTAGCCAGAAGAAGTCACAGGGAAACAGCAGAACAGAGACAATGGAGTGACCTCAGTGGTGTTGCCAGGTGCAAGTTCAATATTCAATGGTTCTAATACCTGATGCACCTTCAAAATCAAAATCTCGTTGTCGTTCTCCCAAGGAATATATCTTCACTTTCGTTCCCCAACAACAATGCTAGAAATGTTAGCACCAGAAGTCACCTCTGGATTGCAGTAGAGGTAAGCCCAGTATCCATCAGTTTGTATGTCACAATGAATAAATTTAAAGGGGGTATAATGGACGCAAGCTTAGGATTATATCGCTTTAACTCAGAAAACTGGGCTAGAATACACATGCAAGTAAGGTCTGAATCTAACTTCATTTAGTAGTTTGTAGTAAGGTTTAGTAGGGAGAATAACTTGAGGAAAATGAAGAGGTATTCTTTGGACATCCAGTCTTCCAACAACCTATAGGGGAAAAACTCATAAAACAAGATCCTCTTGGATTCGAAATTTTAGAAACTGAAGTATATCTAACCAACATAGTCATAACAAAACAATGATCAAACATACATCACAATGCATCTACAACAACTCGATTGGATTATCCATGCCCGAGCTCTTCAGTGTAAGAGGGAAAAGACAACACAATAAACTGATTAAAACTCATTGTGATGTCACTATGATCAAACCTACATGACAAAAACATAACTACCCTTGACTGGATCATCCATGCCTGAGTGTTCTAACACAGTTGTTACAGAGAGATGAAAGGAAACTAAATTACATTAAACAAGAAGTCTCAGATACCTATACATAACCAAAGAACCAGAGGCTTCATTAAAAATTTACAATGCGAGAGCTTAGCTGAACCATCGACCTTAACAAAATATCAAAACTAAGTATTTATACTCATAATAAATTTCCACCACGCGGAGTTTGACCTGGCTACTGCAATCAAATATTTTCAACTGCATTTCTCCTGCTAGTCTACACTTCCATTCTTATGTCAGACGCGACCTCATGCCAGTTTGGGCTTTGCAGGAGAATTTTTTGACAAGGGAACTTTGGGCAGACAGTCTGCCTCCATGACTTTATTTTCCATCCTTTCCATTTATGGGGTGAAACGAGGTTTCAACCACCTCCCCCATTGCCATTAACTACTTTCATCGGGATCGGGAAGAGACCTGACACCCATGAATGTTCAAGGAAACGTTCACTCCTCCTTCAAGTCAACCTCGACACATTGAGACCACACAGATCTTCCTCAGTTAACAAAATGAATTCTTTCGGCCTTAGAGTAGCTTCTCTCCATTGCTTTGTGTGACCTTGGACCATGACCTGGGGCTTCCATGTAAATTTTTGATATTTCTCATTTCGGGATTCTTCATTCCTAGTTGAATCCAAATATCTTGATGCTCGAATATATGAAATAGCCCATCTAGAGCAGCGGTGGTATTTTATTTGAATTTAATGGAGAGGATGCTTGCTCAAAAATCTCAGCCACCTTCCACTCAATAGGAACTTACCCTTATTTATAGCCCCTCTTTTCATATTACTGTGGGTTTTTACCATGGACCCAACTCCAAGGCGCTTTGTGACTTCATGTTTCACGATTTCGCATTTCACGAATCTATATTGTGCTCCATGCTAGAACCTCTAAGTCGTGAAATCGCGATTTCTCAAATCAGGTGCCATGCGTCCCTTTGAATCGGACGACCCATATGAATATCAAAATTTTGGGACTTTGGGCCTTCAACAATTTGGTACTTCAGAAAATGTGTGCATTCCTCCCTTCAAAAATCCCAAAGTGGCATTCTTCGTTGTCATGATATGCATGCAACTTAGCACAACGTGCCCCAACTTTGGATGAAATATAGTTGTGGGTTTTTTAAACCCCCTTCCTTCGCATTTGGTCATCCAATGGCCAACTCTTAACGGAAAACACCCCCCTAGAAGAATATGTGATAACAAGATGATTGATTTCCATAATTTTCTATTTGTTGACATTGTTACAAGTGAAGTGGAATGTGAGACAAGAGAAAATAAAGTGGAAGAGAACAAATAAAAAATGTATAGAAAGAATATTTGATACAAGTGATGAAAGGTGTGATAAAGAAACAACAATATGAAGATAATTGGAGCCAAGGATTGGTTTTTCTAAAAGAAAAATAGAATCGGGAGATGATAGAGCAATACAGATTGGTGGATTTTATTGAGACAATAGTAGATGTGCATACGATAGAGGATGGGAAGGAAATAAACACCGTTAAGAGAAAAAAAAATAGGTAATGAGCCCCACCAGGAAATATTTATAGTAATTGGTATAGGTTGACAAATTGTAGAAAGAGGTAGTGGAGATGATGATGTTGATTGTGAAGAAAATCCAAGTAATGTGTATGGAAATATGGAGCATAGGTGTGATAAATTACTTATTGTTGTAGAAAACATCATATAAGTTTCACCCATACCTTTTGAGTAATGAAAATCTCCATAAAATGAATGGTAAATAAAATTTATTAGAAATTTTCATTTTGTAGGGTGAATGTTGACAGTATTGGTAGTATGTTGTCATTGATGGAAACATGAGTCAAACATGTACAATAATCATAGAAAAAGGAACATCACCTTGGGGAAGATAAAGATCACCTAGTGGTAGAAGTAGTTTGTGATCACTATTGATCACGATAAGATCAACAATGATCCTATGATTCTAAATATCAAGAGAGGTAGCATGCAAAGAATCCATGTATACAAGGAATAAAACAATACAAGGAATTAAGATCTCAGGAGGGTTAGCGACTGAAAATCCGTGCATAAATGAATGCACAAATAGTTATTAAAAATCTAAGGAGAAATAGCGATGAAACAGCTCAAAAGAAAGAAATGTTAATCGAATCTCAAAAGGGAAAGAACATTAGTAAAACATGATAGAGATCTAATTTTGAATAGATCAACGATATTGGTTGAGTTGAAATCCAAGTATAAAACAAATATCTAAGAAGAGATGATGCACAAGAGCCATCCATTATCATATCAGAACATCCTAGGACCGTCAGATTGAGGGGAAGTTGGAGGTTGGGAATAATTAGATATCAACTGACAAATATAAAGCAGGAGCTTCAAGAGGTTTTCCAGTCGTCAAGATCAAGGAAGGACATGAGTCGTCTGATCTAAGAAACATTTCGGGAGTTATATTGATTGTCCAATCAAAACAAAATGGAAGGATAGGATAAGCAAGGCCAAAGGCTCGAGATCCTAAATAACCAAATTCCAGACAACCATTGGATCACGCTAATATTTTTGTGTCAAAGAAGGATTGTTATATGAATTCAAGTTACTCGAGGTTTAATAAGGGAATCTCTCTCTCAGAGAATTGGGAAGTGGGAAAAGCGAATAACCCAAAGTCCCAAAGGCTGAAGTGAATCTAGACCATTGTTATAGAACTAATTGTGTCAAGTAAGAATCATTATATGAAGTCAATTTAATCGAGGTTTAATCGGGGAATATCACTCCAGGAGAATTGGGAAGTGGAAATAACAAAAAGCCCAAAGTCTCGAAGGCCGAAATGAATCTATACTATTGATCTAGAACTGATCGTGTTAATGAAGGATCATTAGATGAAGTCAAGTTACTTGAGGTTTATTCAGGGAATATCACTCCGGGAGAATTGATAAGTGGGAAAACTGAATAACCCAAAGACCTGAAGGCCTAAATGAATCTATAACATTGATATATAATTGATAACGTCAAATAAGGATCATTAGATGAACTCAAGTTACTCAAGGTTTATTCGGGGAATCTCACTACAGGAGAATTGGGAAGTGGGAAAAGCAAATAACCCAAAGTCCCGAAGTTTGAAATGCATCTATACCATTGATATATAACTAATCATATCCATTGGATCAAGGATTCATATGAACCTATGACCGTTAGATCCAAGAGGAGAAAATGTGACACATCAAAAAATCCACGTCAGTAAATACCATGTCAGCAAGGATACGTGGCGCAATCAAATGGTTACAAGTGTCAAGGTCAAGTTGGAATTTTAGGTACATGTAAGCCACAAATCTATGTGAAATGTGGTAGCCACTCGACCAATGCCAACTCAGCAATGAAGTCAATAAGCTTTGTCACTATGGAATTTTTTCCTTCAGTAGAAATCAACAACTACCTGAAGTGCTGAAGGCTGAACTTAATACTATCCATTGATCTAAGATGCTACGGATTTTCAGATGACCATTAGATCAAAACATAGTGTAAATATGATGTAAGCACTCCCATTTTTACAATTTCAGTGCTGGCCAACTACGGTGGAAATTGAAACAACAATTACCCGGACCTTCGAACCCCTGAACTCCCGAACTCCCGAAGTAAATAGTGGTCATCCATATCAACCTTTGATTAAATCATGGCCATCGGATAAAACAGTGTAGAGATCAAATCTAGAATGTTGATTTGGTTTCGGGAATCATGCTAACCATTATATCAATCCTTGTGAGAGGTCAAACTTCAGAAGACTGGATGAAAGAGACAATGCCTGAAGGTTGAAGTCCGAAGGACTAGGTTCTAGCCCCCAGTCACAGGTTATGAACAAATAATCTCTGAAGCACTGGGAACATTGCTTAGATTAATAAGCTCGTGTTTTTGCGCATATGGTCACATGTAAATCGTTTGAAGGAAGCGCCTCTCTAGAATTCGATTTCTGCAATAGTTGTAGAGACATGGAATCAAGTTAAAAACGAAATCAATCCATATCAGTGATTGACTAATGAAAATAAATCTAACTAATTTTAAAATCCATGTCACGATATTATATGAATAATAATGAAGGAAGCACAAATGGAGAGTAATGATCCCATGGTCATTTGAAAAAAATGGTTTGAAGGAAGTGTCTGTTTGCAATAATTAGTGATGGGTTAAAACGCTGAAACAATTGACAAATGATTTGAAGTCTTTAAAAAACTACTAACAATAATAATAATAGAATTTATTATTATTAAAATGAATGAAAGGATGCAATGATTCATTGTCAAAAGACACAAACATTCAATTTCACACCAATTGGAAGATTATATAAACAGAGAGGTAAGGTGAACAAAATATGTAGGTGAACAAAAGATGCAGTTGAATTTATTGAAGTATATATATTTATATATAATGGATTGAATGAAGTTTCATTCTATCAGGTTGGTGCATGCGTACAATATGGTTCTTGTATGAGGATTGGATTCCTCACATCTCAGTTGGATGTGAGATCAAGAAGCTGTGACTTTCTATGAGGGTTGGATTCCTCATTTCTCAGTTGGATCTGAGAACTAGAAGTTGGGTCTTGTAACAGAGAGTTGGGTCTCTCATAATTTTTTGAAGATGAAGATTGATCTTATGTATTCATTCAATTTAAATAAATAAATAAAATATTTATTCTTTTATATATTGGTTGATAAATTGAAATAAATATATGTTATTCATTTAATTT
>ML784378.1:275393-306292 GCA_009831015.1 Picea engelmannii | reverse complement strand
TTCGTGTCATGTGTACATTCCAACAATTGGTATAAGATAAGGTGCCTTCAGTACAATTTAAACACTCGAAGGTAGATTCTAATGAAATGGGTGGACAAATTTCTATCTCCAGAAATGAAACTCCCTTAATTGATGGAACAAATTATTCATCATGGAGGTAAAATATGAAAACATATCTAACGTCGAGAGGATCTAGAGGTTGGGATTCCATTGTAAGTAAGCCCTGACACTTAACTAATTCAAGGAGAAAAACCAAAAATACAAAGGAAGCAAGGAGAAACAATTCATTAGCCTTAAAATCAATCCAGGATGGATTGTGAGACCAAGTCAAAGAAAATATGAGACACTACGAATATGCTA
Source organism: Picea engelmannii (assembly GCA_009831015.1). Lineage (NCBI taxonomy): Eukaryota > Viridiplantae > Streptophyta > Pinopsida > Pinales > Pinaceae > Picea > Picea engelmannii. The sequence goes on along the minus strand of ML784378.1, from coordinate 305,932 downwards.
AATAATTATGGCTCCACTTAGAAAATTATTATCATAATAAAGAACAAGAAGAAGATAAATCTTATCAAAGTAAGGAACAAGACTTAGATCAAGAGGATTTCTGTCAGAATAAAGAATAAAACACAGAAGAAGATAATTCTTATGAAGATAAGGAACAAGATAAAGAAAAGGAGAATTCCAATCAGATTGAAGAACACAATATTATGAAAGAGATTTCTAATCTGGATGAAATGCAAGTTTTTATGAAAACCTCAGTCAACAATGAAGAAGACAACCTCATCAAGGAATTGAGGCATACCTCAGTAATCACTAAAGAAAAATTACATAATCTTAAGACTTATGTTACAGTTGCAATAGAAGAGATTCGTATGGAACCAAGAAATGGTATACATATTGAAGTTCATATGGAGGCTATTGACAATCTTGAGTTCACAACTATGTGCCTTCTAGAAGAGTTGGAGAAACTTCAACAGAAATATATTTGTTACTTCAACAATTAGATCAATCTAGCCATGAAGAGATTGAACATAGAATTCAACTAGAAAACAAAGAAAAAGAGATCAGAAGATTGAAGATTGAAGTTGATCATCTGATAAAGGAAATAGAAGAATTAAAGACAAATTAAAAGAAAAAAAAAAATTGGTTAATAGTGTAAAAAAACAACTTGAGGAAACTAAAGAAAGTGAAGAAGTCTTAAAGATTGAGTTAACTAGGAAATAAAATTCTTACCACATGTTGGAATTGGAAATCATGAACGTCAAAAAGATAATGAACGTACTAATACAAATCTAATGAATCAAATTTAATAAGCTAAGAAAAAGGAAGAATCCCAGAAGATCCAAATAACTAAAAATAAAGAATCATGCCAAATGGTTGAATTAGAAGCCATCAACCTCAAAAGGATTCATCTAGAATACAAGGAAGAAATCAAAATATTGAAAACAAAGTTTTTGATCTAACAAAAGATATGGAAGAATTAAGCACATATGAAAAAACTATTAAATCAAAATAAGTCTTGGATGAGACAGAAGAAATAATCATCAATCTAAAGACTCAACCTCAACATGCTAAGGAAGTGGAAGAATCCTTGAAGATTCAGTTCACTAAAAAGGAAGAGACATGTCACAAGTTGAAATCAGAAATGATCATCCTTAAGAAGATAAATGAATATATTAATGAAAATCTAAAGATTCAACTCAAGGAGGCCAAGAAAAATGAAGAATCCCAAAGGATGCAATCATCCAAAAGGGAAGAATTATGTCACATGTTGAAATTAGAAATAGTGAATCTCAAAAAGATGAATGAAAAGGAAAATAAATATGTTAATTTCCAGAGTAGCTCAGGTATCCTAGATAAGCTTTGGAATAGTAAAATATCAGTTGATGACATAACTGGTCTTGGAAACAATAGGAAAGAAGATAGTGAAAAGTGGAGCACCATTTACAAATATGGGAAAGGATCCTCCTCCTCAAAAGGAAACGGTGCAATCACAAACCAATTACAAGCCATGAACTTTGTTAAGGAAGGAAGATATAGAAGTGGAAATGAAGAATAAAATCAAAAGATAGATCTCTCAAGACAAAATAAATTGAAGAATGGAAACACCTTAAATGTTTATTTCTTTTCTTGTCATAGCTTTGGACATAAACCAATGGACTGCAATAAACTAGAGAAAGGATATGTAGGAAAATCCAAAAACTCAATTAGATGTTGTAGATGCAATTTTTTTGGGCACACCAATTTTTTTTTTCATACGATGAGATGTTACAACTGTGATAGGTTTGGGCACAAATCTCAAATCTGCAATAGTTCAAAAAGTCAATCCTTAAATAAATTATTCAAATCAGTGAGAAAACCTAATAAAATTTGGAAGAACAAAGGAGATGACACATCTAAAAAAAACAATTAGAAGGAGACGGCCCAAAAAGAAGAATATCTCATAGAGAGATATGCAGAATAAAATATGAAGGAGAAAGCAAGAGAGATGATATTACACCTGAAAATGAAGAAATTCATAATAAGAAAATGATGGGTGAAGTTCCTAATAGAGAATGTTAAATTCAATATGAAATAGATAAATCTCAAGAAAGGGAAGTTCCTATAGAAGAATATGGGACAATATCACATTCTGATGATGTGATAATTTTTTAGCCAAAGAAAGAAAATACAAAAAGAAGTTTAAACCGGTTTCTCAATATCAAAGAATTATGCCAATAGTTTTTAAAAATATACGAATGGAAAATATTCACTATATAAACATTAGTGGTTAGAAGAAAAATTATTTGTACAGTTAGTTGTAGAATACAAGAAGGAGAAAATGGACAAAGAGGAGCATCGTCTTAGGTGGAGTATGACCTCAGAAGGAGAAAGAAAAGCTTTTTTTTGTCATTTTTGTTGAAAAAGAGGAGAATAGAAAAAGTAGCTGAGAGATTCAAGAGATATCAATCAACAAAGATCAATTGATAACAAAATTGGTATTAGGTCAATTGGTATCAATCCTCAATTGATATTCTTGTAGAATATCAAAGAAGGAAGAATAAGAGGAAGATCAAGAAATATCAGTAAGAGTCATACCCTTGTCCTATTTGACAAAGGAATGACAGTAAAAACACAGGGGGACTATTTTATTTATGAAATAAGAAAATAATTATATTAGGTTTAAAAAAGTTGATCTTTACAAATTGGCATAAAAGAAAATACATATTTGTAACACAAATGTCCCAATCAACTGAGATAAACAGTTAGTAAATTCATAGGGGATGAAAAACAGTCAGACCATCACTCTTTGTCATTGAACTCGAAGGGGGAGAGAAGCAGTAAAAAAAAATTAAGAAGAAAACAAATTTACTATCAAATAGAAAAGAATATCAGTGATAGGGGGAGCAAAGGCATGAAATCATTCTTGTTTTACAAACATGTTACCTTCAATGAAAAAGGGGGAGATCATTGACAATATTGGTAGTACATTTTCATTGATGGAAACATGAGTCAAACATGTACAATAATCATAGAAAAAGGAAGATCACCTTGAGGCAAAGGAAGATCAGCTAGTGGAAGAATCAGTTCGTGATCACTATTGATCACAATAAGATAAAAAATGATCCTATGATTCTAGATCTGAGGAGAGGTAGCATGCATAAAATCCATGTACAAAAGGACTAATGAAGTACAAGGAATTGAGAGCTCAAGAGGGTTAGCAACTGAAGATCAATGCATAAATGAATGCACACACAGTTGTTAAGAAGCTCAGGATAAATATAAATGAAATAGATTAGAAGAAAGAAACATTAATCGAAGATTATAAGGGAAAGTGCATTACATAAACATGATAGGGATACAATTCCCAACAGATCAATGATCTTGGTTCAGTTGGAATCCAAGTATAAACCCAAAATATCATAATATATGACGCACATGAGGCTTAGAAGAGATGACACACATGAGACATCCATTGTCATTTCGGGACAATCTCGGACCATCATATTGAGGGGAAGTCAGAGGTTAGGAAGAATTAGATCTCAATCGATAGATCTGAAGCAGAAGCTTCGACATGTCTTCAAGCCATAAAGATAAAGCAAGGACATGAGTCGTTTGATCTAAGAAACATTTTGGGATTTATATTGATCGTCCGATCAAAATAAAATGGAAGGATATGATAAGCAAGGTTGAACGCCAAACATCCCAAATAGCCGAATTCCTGAAAACCATTGGATCATGTTAAGATTTTCGCATCAAATAACAATATTTAGATGAAGTCAAGTTACTCAATGTTTAATGAGGGAATATCAATCCGAAAGAATTGGGAAGTGGGAAAAGAGAAAAACCCAAAGTCCCTAAGGCTGAAATGAATCTAGACCATTGATCTAGAATTGATCGTGTCAAAGAAGGATCGTTAGATGAGGTCAAGTTACTCAACGTTTAATCAGGGAATATCACTTCGAGAGAATTGGGAAGTGGGAAAAGAGAATAAACCAAAGTCCCAAAGGCTGAAATGAATCTATACCCTTGATATAGAACTGATTGCGTCAAAGAAGGATCATTAGATAAAGTCAAGTGACTCGAGGTTTATTCAGGGAATCTCACTTCGGGAGAATTGAGAAGTGGGAAAGTGAATCACCCAAAGTCCCAAAGGCTGAGATGAATCTATACCATTGATCTAGAATTGATGACATCAAATAAGGATCATTAGATGAAGTCAAGTTACTCCAGGTTCATTCGGGGAATCTCACTTCGAGAGAATTAGGAAGTGGGAAAAGTGAATAAGCCAAAGTATTGAAGGTCAAAATGAATCTATACCATTGATCTAAAACTGATCATAGTCGTTGAATCAAGGATCCAAATGAACCTATGGCCATCAAATTTAGGAGGAGGACATCTCACACATCAGACAATCCATATCAGTAAAGACCACGTCAGCAAGGACATCTGGCACAATCAAATTGTAACAAGTGTAAATGTCCAGTCGGGATTTTAGGTAAGTGACATGTGGAAACCACTCGTCCAGCTCCAAGTCAGCAGTGATGTCAACAAGTTACGTCACTCCAAGAGTTTGTCCTTTTGGGGAAACCAACAACTACCCGAAGCGTCAAAGGCTGAAGTCAATTCTAACCGTTGATCTAATATCCTATGGATTATCACATGACCGTGAGATCAGAATGTAGTGGAAATATGATGTAAGCACTCCCACGTTGACCACATCTTCGCTGACCAACTACGGTGGAAATTGGAACAACATTTACCCAGACCTCCAAACCCCCGAAGTCCTGAAGTCTTGTTGTAAATAGTGGTCGTCCATCTCAACCATTGATTAATTAATAGACGTTGGATAAAGAAGTGGAAGGATAGTGTAATGATAAAAGATAGATTGTTTATTTGCTTCTGTGAATCGCGCTAACCATTAGATCAATCCTTGTGAGAGGTCAAACTTCGTAAGACTGGATGAAAGAGAAAACGCTTGAAGGTTGAAGTCTAGAAGACTATGTTCCCACCGATCACAGGTTATGAACACATCAGCCATGAAGTGTTGGAAACATCACTTAAATTAATAATACTGTGGTTTTGCACATATGGTCACATGTAAATGGTTTGAAGAAAGCGCCTCTGTAGAATTCAATTTCTGCAATATTTGTAGAGACATGGAATTGAGTTAAAAACGAAATCGAACCATATTAGTGATCGATTTATGAAAAGCACTCTAACTAATTCGAAAATCCCAGTCATGATATTATATGAATAATAATGAAGGAATCTGAAATGGAGAGTGATCAGCCCATGGTCATTTGAAAATAATAGTTTGAAGGAAGCGCCTATTTGCAATAATTAGTGATGGGTTAAAATGTAGAAACAATTTGCAAACGATTTGAAGTCTTTAAAAAAATATTAATAGTAATAATAATAGACGTTATTATTGTTAAAATGAATGAAAGGGTGCAATGATTCATTGTCAAAAGACAGAAGTGTTCAAGTTCACACCAATTGGAAGATTATATAAAGAAAGAAGTGAGTTGAACAAAATATGTAGTTGAATTTGTTGAAGTATATATATTTATATATAATGGATTGAATGAAAGTTCAATCTATCATATTGGTGCCTATTTACAAGGTGGGTCTTGTATGAGGAATGGATTCCTCACATCTTAGTTGGATCTGAGATCAACAAGCTGCGACTTGTTATGAGGATTGGGTTGATCTTATGTATTCATTCAAGTTAAATAAATAAATAAAATATGTATTATTTTATATATTGGTTGAGAAATTGAAATAAATATATGTTTATCAATTAATTTATGAAAATTGGAAAATTGTCCAAAGTTTTGTGACATTGATTCACCATCCCCTCTCAGTGTCAAGTGTAAATTTGAAAACTAAACAAACTAGTTATAGGTGAGGGCCTTGGTTTAGGTTAGAGACATAAATATCCAAGGCCATTGAAAATACATAGGAGTCAGATTTGAGGAGAGCCTAAATTCATCTATCGTATAAGTATATCGGGGAGCCTCCTCTAATATAGGAGATAAACATAAGGTTGCATAAAGGAGAGTTGAGGAGATTTACCTCCAAAGCTTAACATAGCGTAGTGGAGAGATCGTATATTGAGAGTTTCGCTAGTGCCTTTACCTCCACAAGAGGTGACACTTTTGAAGCTTCAAGATTTGTTACCATGCCCATACGTTCTATCATGACTATCGTTTGTACCCTCCGGATTTTTACTACGAGTTGGTGACCTTAGTTTCTTTTCCTAGGGATCTCAGAGGTAACTATGGGTGTTTGTCGTGGTACCAGCGACAAATTTCATATCACACTTTTCAGTACTATTAGAGGGTGCCCCATAAAGAGTTTGTTATTGCACCTTATAAGGATGGTCAATGGAGGTAGATATAAATAATTCTGGCTCATTCATTCATCGGTCCATGAGACTTAATAAACTCATTCCTTCATCCCGAGGGACCTTTTCCACTTTTTCATTTCTTTGGACTCAAGACCTTATCCAACTGGGATGAAAATTTATAAAAGTTGTTTGCTTGTGATGTTTCTCTAAGGGATTTTGTCGGAGTTCTTCTTTGTATACTTGTACTTAGTTTTTTTCAGTATCACCAATTTTGGATCATTGATTTAGTGTGGTTCACCAACTTCTCTGGTGGTCGGGAAGGACCCCTAGTCTTTCTCTTGAAACTTTGGAGCCTCCTAGAAGGTGTGGGTTTTTACACCATTGGTTCACTAGAGTCAGTGCATGATACTTTTATGGACATGAAAAATCAAATGAGGGGAAAAACTGTGCATAGTAAATTTATGGCCAAATTTTTGGAGGATACCAACCAAGGGACCCCTGCCCAAGGTGATTCTTGTGTTTTTATTTTCTTTGGAAATGTTGGTTCCCCCTTGATGGCCACTTTGAAAATTCCTTGGTTGAATGTAAGACTATCAGTTTGGTTGTGGACCACTGTGAATGTACCAAATGATATTGATGCTTCTCATATAATCACCTTGTGTCATGGGAATCATATAGATGTTGATTCTTCACCTTTTGCATCCACGTGGTCTACTCCTTCTCCTTCTCCCTCTTCAGGTTAAAGTCTAGATATTAGTAGCCAGAAGTCTAAAAGGAATAGGAAAGAAGAAGTCATTAACCTATGCTACTCATGTTGGATACCTACACCCACCCTCTACAAGTCATGATGGGGGAAAGAGCCTAGTCCCTACAATTCATACTAGAGTTCAGTAACCAACCTATACTAGTCATGTTGGAGTTAGTACACCAGCCTCTATAAGTCATGCTTGTGGAACAAAACCAACCACTGTGAGTCATGTTGGAAGTACGAGTCTAGTCATTGTGATTCATACTGGAATTATTTTACCAACCTATGTCGATCATGTTGGAGACCTGTCAATAACCTCTGAGACTCATGTTGAAGACAAGCAACCATCTGCTCCAAGTCATGCTACGAGAATGAGTCTAGTCACTGTTAGTCATTCTAGACAAATGCCACCAACCTTTTCAAGTCATGTTGGATATCAACACATAGCCTCTGCAACTCATGTTGCAAGTATCCCACCGACCACTGTAAGTCATATTTGGGGAATTGATACTGTCGAGAAGCCTAGACGTATAGGACGTAACCCCAAGATCCCTTTTAATATTTTTGAGGGAGAAAACATTACTCATCAATGCCTTGAGATTAAAGTAGTATGAAGAGTGTGTTCCTTGTTTCAAGGCCCTTCTAGTTTTGAGTCATCTTTTGTTTTCAAGTAATCTATTCAATCATTGGTTTATGAAGTGGTCGTTTTGATGCAATATTTAGCTAATACTACTCTTGTTTTGTGGGGTCATGTTTCTATTAACCATGTTATCTCTCATCCTATTCAACCAATGGTTGATGTAGTGGTCAAGCCGATGCAATATTTCACCGATCCATCTCTTCTCTTGGAGAGTGACTAGTCTTCCAAATTGGTCGAGCCGACTCCATATTCAGATGATCCCAGTCTCCTTTCAGGGAGTGATGCATATTTTGACTATGTCTTTATCATTTTGAGCTCATTAATTTCTCACCCTCTCACAAATCGCGTATCTCTTCCAAGATCAACATCTATGTTTCCATTATTTTACACACTCAGGTTCATGAAATATCAAAAAATGAACTAATGTTGTAATCTAGGGGTTTATATTCATATTTTAAAAGTATTCCTTTATACAATGCAATATAAAAAAATAGATACTAATATAAAATCACACACATAGATGATAGAAGAAAGAGAACACAAAGCAAGGGGGAGAACAACAATAAGAACAAAAAAAAGGACTTTATTCAAGTAAAACAATAAGAGATGATAACTAAATATATTGTTTGTTACACGTATGCACATATTTATACTCATGATTCCATTTAAGGTATTTCTAATTTTCTAACTACCTTGTTCAGTCGACGAGACTGAGTGGTCGATAGACTTATAGAATCAACTAAATTCTAGTCGACTACTCTTTTATTTGGTCGACTATGGGGTCTATTTGACATAATTGACTATCCCTTCCAATCATCCCCCTAAAGTAACATTTCCAAACACAAGTTTCATACTTCCCCGTGTCTTTCTTTCAACGAACCTATCCATATAATTATTGTAGGATTCAATATTTAAGTTTTTATAAAGATGTGAATTTTGAAGCATTTACTCAGTTTCATTCCATATAATTTTGTCAATGCTTTGAAGCCTTTTATCTTGGGTACTCCACATTAATAAATTTATGGAACTAATAGAGTCCTTTTGGTACCTACTATAGTTGATATTTTCAATGATATCTTCCTTTTCATACAAAATTCCTTTGTCACTAGAGAGCTTCATATTGGCATAATAAGTGTGATGATTGTGGTGGAACTCTATTTTGGATTACCATGGCTCTATATGTTAGAATTAATGATTAATTTAGGGGTTGGTTGAAGATTTATAGGAGGTTGTTGAGATATTCTCTCAACCTCTCCCTCCATGAGTGGAATCAGTTGGATCTGAATCCAACTATATATATGTGTACTGTGTTGTGTTTAATATAGCAATACAATATTATTTTGTGTGTAATTTTCGTGTTATGGCTGCTCTCTTAACTTCTGTCATGGTATCAAAGCTTGGCTGGGCTTAGCTCCTCACGGAGTGCCCAGGAATATGAAATAGATTGAGAGGTTGTTCTCCTGTATATATGTAGGGTAGGAGTGTATTGAATTATTGAATGTTGTTGATCTGTTTGAGGACCTGTCACCGGGAGTGTTGCATAACAGGGACAATTATTGGGTTTACGAGTGAGCTGCAGATTGGGTTTGACAGCCACCTTATTACAGAGAGGAATCGTTGATTAGGAGGTGAGAGGCTGCTGCGGTCTGCTCATATAGTATATGAGTAGTTGTTTTATTCCATTTGAGAAATCCGTGAGCCATGAAGAATTCCACTGCATGTTACTGCTATATCTGCGGGAAGAGTATTTGGAGCTGGGCACTGGAGGGCGTGCAAGAGAGAGTTGTTCAGATCTCTGTACCTGCAATGTTTCTTTTTGTGTGTGCGATTTAATTCAGTGGAGTCATCTACGTGGAGGAGTCACATTGACCAAGCGTGTGTTGTTGCTGTGGAGAAAATCGACTAGTGTGAGAAGGATTCACAATCCATTCGTTCGCTGTCCAGTGAGTCCGTTTGCGTTATCTATCCACTGTCCAGTGAGAAAGGAGGCCGCTGAAACGTGCAGATAGGTGAACTTGAGAATCTGAATAGCAATTGCAAGGAGACCGAGTGTTAATTGTGCGACTTCTTCCTCCTATTCCTATTTACCTGAGTTCGTAAAAATCAATATTTACCGGAGTTTGTAAAAATAAAAAAATAAAAAAAATGAAAGGTAACTATATTAATTAGTTTGTGTTAGATATATTATATGTGTGTGAGAGTGTGATTTTATTTGTAATCAAATGATGAAGAATTAAATATGTAACAAAGTGACATAATTCAGGCTTGTTGTTCTTCATGTTCTTCGGAGCTATAAGAAACACATGACTGGTTGAAGTCTATTAAAAACTGAAGATTATTGTTGTACTTCGGTGCTTCAAAGTCAAAAGTTACAGGTTACCTTGTGAGTTTGTAAGTGTGTAGAAAGGTCAGTTGTTTAACTGATTGCTGAAAACATTTTGTACTTAGATCGCTGTCCTATATAACTGTTGAAATTTACTCTTTGGGGGAATTTCACAGATGGAAGTGTATCAATAAAATGGTTCAGTGTCGAGACTATCCTTCGGGAGGTCGAGAAGCGTCGGTTTCACAAAGAGTCTCAAAGATGGTCTGAAGAGTTTATGCTTTAAACGAGTTGAATGGTAAGCTCGAAGAAGAGGAAGAGAAAGAGTGCAGTCCATAGGCATCGAAGTGGGTGTAGGAGCTGATGAAGACCAGATCAGACAGAGATCTATGTTGTGATTTGAGAATTGTAATATGTGATTTATTTGTAATGTAATCATTAAGGGAGGGTGTTAGAATTAATGATTAATTTAGGGGTTGGTTGAAGATTTATAGGAGGTTGTTGAGATATTCTCTCAACCTCTCCCTCCATGAGTGGAATCAGTTGGATCTGAATCCAACTATATATGTGTGTACTGTGTTGTGTTTAATATAGCAATACAATATTATTTTGTGTGTAATTTTCGTGTTATGGCTGCTCTCTTAACTTCTGTCACTATAATGAGTCCAAATATATTTCACATAGATTTGGAAAAACTATAGTGTTCCAAATACAATCATCACCCACTGTGATTTCCAATTTTTCAACATCTTTTAGAAGATACTCTAGTAATATATTGACATATAGCTATATCCATGTCAACCACATACCATCATTACAAGGATATAAAGACCAAAGTTGTGAACCTTATGGTGGTACATTTTCTTCAAATGTAAAACCATCAATGGTTAGGGACCTAACCTCCCTAAACCCTCACGTAAGTAGAATAATATAATTCCATGTAATAAAGGCCAATATTAATAAGGCCTAGCAATAAGGAAGAATAAGTCAAATGTAAGAAGACCTAATAAAATATTCCACTTCTAGAAGGATCTTCCTCGAGATTGTTTGTTTGGATATACATATTTAGTATAAATAGAAGTAGAGGGTATGAGAAATCATGTCTTGGATATTATTGTAATAGAGCTCTGCTCTGTTGGAGGTTTCCCCCTTGAAGAGGCAAATGAATATTGCTATCAGTAATCAATGTGCTATTTTTGGTGTTATTCTGGTATTATTTTGGTATTGTTCTTGTTATATCATTATTTCTCTTCCATTTTTAGATAAAATATTTTTTTTCTCCATACTATTTTATATCTAGAATACTACAAGTGGTATCGGAGCACCTTCCTCGACATAAAATTGTGGGTTAAATTTTTTCAGGATAGAGACGTATTCCGACGTCTTAAAGCTAGAGATATCTATCGTTACACGCATAAACCCACGGTCGAGATTCATACACACAGGAAATATAAGTGGTACTCAACCCCACATCTGTTGTCCACCCTTGTAACCCCTATTGGTACCCCTTTGAGTGGTATCACATCAGACAACACCTGTATACATATCAAACTAGATCTATTGAAGCCCTTCATAGATAAACCGATCATTTTTCTGAATGTTATAGTTCCACCAAGAACAAAACTCAGAAAGATACTATCTACCACCTATGTAGTCGAGTAGTATGGATAAGGGCATGTTCTACTATCCTTAGTTGGTGTGCTGAGATATTGGGCTGAGTACTACTATTGGACCCCACACGTATCTCAGAGAGCTATAGAACAAGGAAAACCCTTGGCTGTAGAAACCCTACATATTCTACCCCTCGGGATGGAAACCAAAAACACAAAACAAAACAGACAAGATCTATTACCACATAGCTATGCCTTCTGCATTCCGGTTGCGAAATTACTACACATTTCTTCCTGTTAAGCATTTGGGTATTTTATCACTGTAGTATTATTCAAGTCCTTGTATAACTTCGTAGGAGTAAAAAAAAAAGGAGTATAGGGGTCTCGTCAAAACACTTATTTGGGACCTATGCTACCAGATTCCTCTCTTCTCCCCAATTTGAGTGGTACCTATCATTTTTAACACAATTAGTTTTTTGGACCTGACCCTTCTCTTACACCGTTATTTGGCTTCCATCCCTTTGGATCTCCCTTTTTGCCTGGATCGTAGTGGTACCTATCATTTGACACCCTTATTCTATGTAGTCCCACCCACGCCTCTAGACCCCTTTTGTTTCCCCTATACCATGTTCTTGTTCATCTGTCCAAATGAATACAACACAAGCCCAAGAACTCAATGCCTTGATTGTCGAAACCCACCAGAACTAGGAAGACATCAAGACTATTAGTACCGACATTACATCAATCAATTCATTAATTGAGATCCTCAAGGAATAATGTTCTCACATCAAAGACCTCAAAGAACACCTCTTGGGCCATTCCCATAACCCTTCCTATTCTGAACAACCATGTTATCAAGATGACCATGAATGTTCCCATTACCAAAGTCCTCATACAACCCAATTTTCTCGAGACCTCCACCCTCCCAGAATTGAGGTGAACAAATTTGATGGATTAGATCCTATAGGTTGGGTCACCCTAATGGGACATTATTTATCTTTGAATGGCATTATTGATTATTTATCCAAGCTTCATTATGGTTTCCTATATCTGTATCCGCAACGATGGAAATGGTGGAAATGGAGAAAAAAGGCATGCCAAGGGTATCTTTATTGGACACAGTTTGTGGCCAAAATTTATGACCACTTTGAATCTGACATCCACCATTTACGTCGTTTGACCAAGTTAAAGAAATTTGGGATAGTGGAATACTTTATTGTTGCATTTGAGCACTTTTATTTCAGAACGGAGGGCATGTCCGATGATTTATTTAGGGAATTCTTTATCAGTGGCCTCAAAGATGAAATTTGTGCCCATGTTCTCATGGAATTCCCCCAAACTTGGATGCAAGCTACTCAATGAGACAATGAAGCACAAAATATTGTGTCCTCCTAGACCTGCAAACCCTCATTTCCTCCTCACCCTAAACCCACCAATTCCCCCACCCCCCACAACTCCCCTCAAGATCCAAATATTAACCAGGGATGAAATGGTTGAACATCAACTCAAGGGTCCTTGTTATAATTATGATGACAAATTTTTTCTCGGGCACAAGTGCAAGGAACAAAATATTTTTATTGTTTTGACTGAGGATATTTCTAAAGAGGATGTTGTTGTTCCTCCTGTGGAGGAACTACGACAACCATGTGACCTCACCCCACCCTCTTCTCTACGAGACGTTGACCCGCTGATTTAACTTAATTCTCTCGCTGGCTACTCTGCTCCACAGAATCTCAAATTAATTGATTACATGAAAAATAATAAATTCATCATCCTTGTGGACAGTGGTAGCACCCATAACTTTATTCATTGCTGCATTTCCCAAGAAGTCAATTGTTACATCTGTGTCGTCAATAATTTTCAAATCATGACTGTGAATGGTGGTTCCATGAAATGTGCAGGATGATGTGAAAATGTGCGACTCCAAATTGGTTAGTATCACATTAAATCCCATATGTCTTCTATAGACATGGGTGGTTGTGACATTGTTCTTGGTGTCGAATGGTTATTCACTCTAGGCCCCATTCTCATTGATTTTAATGAATCAACCATGCAATTCCAACAGGAGGGAAAACAATATAAGTTCCAAGGAATCACAACAGGATCCCATGAGATCATGAGTTTCCATCACAAGGGAAAGATCCTCAAAAAAGGTAATTTGGGAATTATATAGCAACTCCACTCCATTCTTATTGTTGAGACACCTTTTGTGCATCCTGACCTCCAATCTATCCTCTCTCACCACCAAGTTGTTTTTATCACCCCCAAAGAAGTTCCCCCTTTCGGTGGAGTCCATGATCATTCCATCCCTCTCATCCTGGGAAATATACCTCCCAATGTTTAGCTGTGTCGTCATCCATTTTACCATAAGAATGAAATTGAGAAAATTGCTCATGAATTACTAGAAGCCTGTGTTATTTGTCCAAGTACTAGCCCTTATTATTCCACTATGGCCATCATACTCAAGAAAGGGGGTACTTGGCACATGTTTCCTGATTTCTGCGTCCTCAACAAAATCACAATCAAAGACAAATTTCCCATTCCTGTCATGCATGACCTCTTGGATGAATTGAGTGATGCTCAGTACTTCACCAAATTGGATATACATTCTATCTACCTCTAGATCCATATGAAATAAAAAGACATTCCCAACAATGCGTTTTCCACTCATGAGGGTCATTATGAATTCTTAGTATTTCCCTTTGGATTGTGTAATGCTCCTTCCACTTTCCAAAGTCTTATGAATCATGTCCTCTATCCATTTATTCATCATTCTGTCTTAGTTTTCATTGATGATATTTTCATTTGTATTAAAACTTGGCCATTCCATCTCTCCCATGTGAATCAAGTTCTCCATCTACTCTCTAAGCACAAAATTTTCCTCAAACAATCTAAATTTGTCTTTCGCTCCTCAGAAGTGGAATACCTGGGTCATATTGTCGACAAGGATGGTGTCCAAGTGGATCCTAAGAAAATTGAATCTATGAAACATCGGCCTCACCCTAAAACTCTTAAGAGCTTGTGTGGTTTTCTGGGTTTAACTCGCTATTATAGGAATTTTGTTCAGAACTGTGGAAAGATTGCAACTCCTCTCACTTCTCTTCTTAAAAATAATTCTTTCACTTGGACTTCAGCTGCAGATCATGCCTTCTAGGCCATAAAATATTCTATGTGCTTTACCGTTTTCCTAGCCCTCCCAGTCTTCACAAAGACATTTGTCTTGGAATGTGATGCTTCTGGGAAAGGAACTAGAGCAGTGCTCATGCAAGTTGGCAGACCCTTGGCATTCACTAGAAAACATCTTTCAGCATGACATTTGGGCCAATCCATTTATAAAAAGGAAATTTTAGCTATTTTTCATGTTGTGTATCTCTGGTGTCCTTATTTATTAGGTCAAAAATTACAAATCAAAACTAATCATTAGAGTGTCAAGTATTTCCTCGAACAACGAATTGCATCCCCGACAAAAAAAAAATGGTTGAGAAAGCTATTTGGATATGATTATGAGATCATTTACAAAAAGGGAAAGTAAAATATAGTGGTCGATAATATTTCCTGGAAATGTGAAGAAGACGGGTCCCTTTTCTCCCTCTCCTTCATTGTACCAGATTTGATCCAAGTTGTTCGTCAAGAATGCCTTCAAGACCAAAACATTTCTAGCCTACTCCACCAATTGCAACACAATTCTTCAGTTTCTCCAGGGTACTCTTTTCATAATGAAGAGCTTCCCTACAAAGGTCGTTTTTATTTATGCAAGAAATCCCAACTTAAATCCACAGTGCTTTCTGAACTTCATGCCTCACCCACAACTAGGCATTGAGGGTTTACCAAAACCTATGAATGGGTCAAATGTTCTTTCTTCTGGGAGGCTATGAAATAGGATGTCTGCACCTTTGTCGCTGAATGTGAGGTATGTCAACACAACAACCGGGAAACTATCAAAGATCCCGACACATTCCAACCTCTTTCGATTCTCCCTGCTATTTGGTGATATATTTATATGGATTTCATTGCAAGCTTACATAAATCGAGCAATAAGTCAATCATTGTGGTGGTCATAGATCATACCTCCAAATATGCTCATTTTTGTGCTCTTCAAAACCCATTCACAACTGCCATAGTGGCTCAAATCTTCATGGATAATATCTTCAAGCTTCATGACATGCCTAATTCTATTATCTCTAATAGAGACCCAACTTTCACCAACATTTTTTGGCAAGAATGTTTCAAGCTATAGAGCACCCAATTTCATCTCAGCACTACCTATCATCTCCAGACAGATGACCAGACTGAAGTTCTCAACAAGTGTTTGGAAACATATTTGAGTTGTTTTTCATCTGAGTGGAAAAATCGGTGGGCTCAATGGTTACCCCTAGATGAATGGTGGTACAACGCATTTTACCATATAGCTACTCACATGACTCCTTTTCACACATTCTATCGCCAAACACCCCCATCAATTCTCTCCTATATGCCAGGGCTCTTGAAGGTTCAAGAGGTTGACAAAAATATTAGAGACTACGAGGCTATTCTTCAGTCCCTCAAAGAAAATTTGGTCATGGATTAGAATCGCATGAAGCAACAAGCAGATCAAGGTCGTTCTGAACTCCATTTTGTTGAAGGGGGCCAGGTATTTCTTTGAGTACAACCTTATAATCAGACTTCACTCAAATCTAAACATTGTCATAAACTTGCACCCAAATTTTATGGTCCTTATACATTTCTCAAGCATGTGGGATTGATGGCCTATTAGTTAGCTCTACCAAGTCAGTGGAAGCTCCATCCTATTTTTCATGTTTCCTGCTTAAAGAAGGTGATTGGAAATAAGTTCCAAACACAAACTAGTCTCCCTAAGTTGGATGGAGAAGGTTCCATATGGTTAAATCCACAAGCATTCTTGGCCCAAAGATAGCTTCATATCCATCAGAGCACCATCCAGAAAGTGTTAGTCTAATGGAAAGATACACCACCATAAGATGTCACCAGGGCACTGACCACCATTCTACACCAATTCCCTCATCTGATTCCTGGAGGGCATGCTAGGGACCTAACCTCCCTAACCTCTCACGTAGGCAGAATAATATATAAAGGCCAATATTAATAAGGCTTCACAATAAGGAAGAATGAGTCAAATGTAAGAAGACCTAATATCATCTTCTGATTCTAGAAGGATCTTCCTCTAGATAGTTCTTTTGGATAGATAGATTTAATATAAATAGGAGTAGAGGGTATGCGAAATCTTATCTTCGATATTATTGTAATAGAGATATTCTCTGCTAGAGGTTTCCCCCTCGAAGAGGAAAGTGAACATTGCTATCAGTAACCAAAGTGCTCTTTCTCGTGTTATTCTTGTATTATTCTGATATTGTTTTATTTATATCATTGTTTCTCTGTCATTTCTAATTAAAATATTTATTTTCTATATCGATTTTAGTACAATTCAACTCAACTCGAAAGAGTCTATTTGTATATTTGTATTTTGTTCTTTATTTTATCCCTCGGTGCCTATCAACTTTTCCATTCGACTAATTCTTTCTAATTCCATATACCATGACACTTGGAAATTGAAAAGGAACTCATGTTAAAGGATAACGCTTGTGAAATCTAGAAACAAAAACAGAAGATGTTGTAGAGATGTAGTGAAAAAACAAGGGGTTTATAAAATAAGCATCGTGGTCCTCATTTATTGCAGATTGGGGATCGTGCCCAATCGCATATATAGAAAGAAATATATAGCGGTAAATATATGAATATGAAACTATTGAGGTATGGTCTATATATCATACTTGAGAAAATCAGGGAAAATGATTTTAATCTCAGTTTTCCACGATACGTGGGCTTGCATCCATTCTTCGATACAAACTTTCTTCAAATATATTTTACATGAATTCTTGATTCACAAACCAACTTGTATCCTAAAGAACTTCATTACATTCACGTAGATAATCCGCTTGCAATAGAGTCTATTATTTCACGAAAACTTCACCACACAAGAATGCATGAAATTACCTTGTTTCAGGTGGCCCAACAAGGACAACTCCTCGGACAAAGATAGATCTTTATAAATGTTTTATCATATATCCTTGGACAAAGATAGATCTTTATAAATGTTAGAAAACACTTGATGATTTATAATACATGTTAAATGGAATTATTATTAGTTAGTATTATCCTAGGCAATCACCATTGATGTGGCAACACACAACTCTTCTTCAACATGACAACTAGCAACATGCTAGTTAGTCTTCTTCATTCTTCGTTTAACCAATTTGCAACTAAAACAAAGTTGGTTGGGAACTTAAAAATCACTCATATATATATATATGAATATGAAAAGAGTGAAGTCAAGGAAAAGTTCCTTGAAGCTTGGAAGTTGTGAAAAGTTGGTATTTAGATAAATTGTATCTTATTTGAAATAATTGATATGATAGGGGAAGTTTCATATAGAATTGCATATCTTTTTAGTATTAGAGATTATAATGTTTTCCATGTTTATTTTTTGAAATAAACATGTACATTATGTTAATCATGTGATTGAGTGGGCTATGATCTAGAGGTGAAACAAATGGGAGATTTTCAATCAAACCCACCATGCATTCTTGACAATTATAAATAAATTGGATCAAATTATATATAAATAAATTGGATCAGATTATATATAAATTTTAAATTCGTGCTTATGATGATGGGAGTCAAGCATGACCACATATTGAAATGATATCAATAAAATGTAACTATAGTATTATATATTCCTAGTGTGTAGCTCAAGGCCAACTATTGACTAGTGAATGCTTAGGCATGTATGATGTAAATATACTTCTATAGACCATGTGGTAGGATTTTCATGAAGAAATCAAGATATTTACATATCAATGTTGGAATATAATATACAATGGTAAAAATGGTCATGGATAGAACAAGAGGGGATATAATTCCATCATACTAGAAGAGGAAAGGGCGTCTATAGGAAAGTAAATACTTTGTTGCCAAGTGTCAACCTTAGATCTCATTTATTTTTCTACCATGTTCCTTAATTGAATCGTCCACCTCCATTTAATTATAGAACCAATCATTGAATACATGTAAGATGTTTGTGGGGGAGCCTTCTCATGTAGTTATTGGGACATGCAATGAGTACAATCATCATGGAAATGTGTAAGTGTACTTCATTCCTCATTCCAGAAGGAATGTTAGCATTAATTCCCCTTAACTCCTTCATTTTTCATTCATTCCCTTCATAATACCACTCACACCTCCATGCTCTAAATTTCCCATGTTGTGTTCTCCATTGCAAAGACTTAACAAATCTTTAGATTAAAAAAAGTTAGCATCGAAAAGAGGAAATTGTAGACCTTGAATGAGATATATATTGTTGTAGGAGAGCATAGAGGCTCGACTAGTTAGGAATCATTAACCAACTATCTATATTTTTTTCATTCGAAGATTCAGACCCAAGTGTTATTTTGTAGGCTATTCACAGAGATAATTCAATATATTGGACCTTTTAATCTTGCACTAAATAGCATTGGAAGGAAGAATATCCCTAAGCCATTGTCATCCAGAGAAAGTGAGTACCTTCCATATATTGCGTGGGTGAGTGGAAGGGAGTGTCGTGGTTGTTGGATGGATGGACGAGATGCTTCGAGTGCTCACTAATAAGAAATTAAGACCCATTTTAAGAATCTATCATACTCTAAGAAGGATCAATCCCTTGAGGTGAAATCTTTTTTTCATGTTTTTCAATTTAAAAAGGTTTTCACTTGTAGAGACTTATCACTCTTTGGGGAGGATAGATCTAGAGTTAAGATGGATATTTCATTTATGGTCTACATTGAAATGTTTTTGTTATTAATATATTTTTAAATGCCATGTGTCAAATCTATGTAGAAAGTGTCTCTAGAAAGTCTTTCTAGCTCCAATGACAGAAAAATAGCTAGGACGAATAACTTAGAAACCTCTTCCTCATAGTGACCTGTTAACCTAGTTTGCGGGCAGAATGAGATTGTTCAATTCTTTTATATTTAAACATTTCCAATTTATCATTGTTTATGAATATGCCATTAATGCTATTTTTATGTTATGAAAATATATGCAATTGCACATAATTGTGCATGTATTTGTGATTATCTTTGAATATGCGCACTTAGTTGGCATGCATTTTATTATTTTCCAAGGTGTAGACTTACAATTTAATTTTTGTCATCCCTTGAAGATCTTTTCTATTTAGATTATGGTTAATTGGTCTTATGAGAGATGGAATTTGGACGTCCTTATTTCATGGCTGCCCATCTCGTGAACTTCGCAATTTTTCTCGAGTATTAGGTCTGTATCTTTTTTATTCTCTGGTATGTCTCTCTATCTTTGTTATTCTCTGGTATTAGTCTTTCAAATCACTTCACCTACATTTGTCATCAAGACATACACGATTTGAAAATCAACTTTTAGAGACGATTAATTAATATATTAAAGTTTTTATCTATTCAGTTTCAATTCTCGGCTTTTGTCTTATCATTAATATGATATAACGCTTTTAGTTAATTATGTTATTGTTTGTGCATTTAATTATCATAGATAGTATATGCTTTCCCAATGATGGTGTTTAATTCCCGTTCTCCTCACATAGACGATACACATCATTATTGTTTTTATAGATTTTAAGCTTTTGTTTAAGAATTACATCATATGTTCATTAAATTTATGTCTTCATCACATAAACAAGATATAACTTTGCACCGCCAATTTCAAAATATAGGTAAGATTGTCGAAATGGTGTAAAGTATCCTCGAGACTCGAGAGCCTTTAACATTTCCACCTCTCTAACAACGGGACCTCTTGAATGCAAGGCGAAAGACTTTCCTCGCTTATCATGCATAATCTTGAAGTTGTATCATTTCTTTAACAGTCCCTTCTGTGTAAGAACACGCCACCACAATCTTATGTATAAAAAAATGCCAACGTTACCATTTCAAGTAGAAAGATGCAATAAGAAACCATGGGGCCGACAATAACATGCTACGACAATCTTATAAATAAAAAATGCAAACATGGGATTAAAGAAAAAAATTCCGATTAGTTCGAGACATAATACACATAGCAACCGCTAAACATAGGTATGTGTTGATGCGCGTATGCGCTGATCCACGTAAACAAATATAGAGAACGGATACAGAGAATGCACGCATCCCTGTAAACAAATACAAACAATGCACACGCCCACGCATCCCTGTAAGCAAATACAAAGAATGCACACGCCCATGGAGACAAATGCATAGAGGAGCCTCCCATGGGGTGAAGAACTACTTCGTTTTTAACATCATCACCTGCTGCTCCTGAGGGAGAAGATTAAAAAAACCCAAGATGATAGGGATGCCATAGAGGGATTGCACATATCCCTGTAGACAGATACAAAGAATGCAGACATTCATGGGGACAAATACAAAGAGGAGCCCCCATCGGGTGAAACTCTGCTTTGATTTTAACATCTTCACCTGCGGTTCCTAAGGAAGAACATTAAAAAAACCCGAGATGATCAGGATCCAACTCATTTCAAGCATCCCCAAAAATTTTGAATTTCTTCCAATGGGTTATCCCAATATCTGTTACCTTTTAGATAGATGATCATGGGGACAAAATGTTTTCTCAAAGGGAGCCCTATGCTTTATTGTTCCTATTAGAAATTATCAACTATCAGCCAAAAATATCGCTTTTCCCACTCAAATCAGTTTTCCAGTTCTTGATTTCTATAGGTTATGCTAATATGAAATTGAGTTTCAGAAGGTGCCTCACAAGAACTCCAGAGCATGATGCCCAAGGCAAGCAAAAGCCGAGTACACTTGCATATGCTCATAACTCTAACTTCCGGAAGACGATTTGAGCTCCATGCTGAGGATGAAGCATCATAAGAACAGTAGGTGCATGCCTGTAATGAGGAGAAATCTGAAAAGAGAAGCGTTGCAAAATCATGGCTAAAGCCACCTTGGCTTCAAACATTGTAAAATTATGCCCTATGCACGTCCTCGGACCAACGCCGAATGGAATGAACGCCAGTGGATGTTTTGCAGCCTGCGCAGCTCCACTTGCAAACCTTCGAGGATTGAATTCGTTCACATCGTCACCCCACAAGGCCTGATCATGGTGAATGGCCAAGATCGGTATCATTAACTCCATCCCTTGTGGAAGATTAAGCTTTCCAAGCGTCATGGCTTTGTTAGTTCTTCTGATCAAAGCAACTACTGGCGGATATAGCCTCAGAGACTCTTTCACAATCATGTCAACCTGCAAAAATCAAAAGAGAAAACAATGGACATGGATAAACAATCATGGAATAACAATACAAGGGTTAAAACCATAATCACAGTTCAATATTGCGCGCCTAATCAAATCCCTGATCAAGGTAGCATACAAAGATTAAAATCGCGAGGTTCACAATCCCCATGTCACAGACAACTAAATCCGGGATTATGAGACTCAGACAGTATATCAGGTATTTTATCAGGTGGTTCCCAATTCAGCGTAGGCGAAAGAATTAAAGAGAGGAGTATCTTACAATTCTTAGTCCGCTCACTGCGTTTATGTCTGGAATATTTTGCCCGCAGACCTCCAGAACTTCCTTTCGAGCCATATCTTGCCAGTCACGATGGACTGCTAGAAGAACCATGGTCCAAGTTAGCATATTAGAAGTTGTTTGCTTGCCAGCAAAGAAGAAAGTCTTGCATTCCTCCATTATCTCGTCAATTTTGAGAGCAGAATAATTACTAGTATTGCCCTTAGCGTTTATCATCAGTCCCAGCAGATCAGTACCAGCGATTGATTTCTGTTGCCGACTTTGAATTAGATTGGTCATGGACCTTCGAATTTCCTTATCCAGTCTCCATTTATATAGATTTTTCTTCGTTGGCAAATACCTGAAACGGATTGTACAGCTAAGCCACGCAAGTATCTAATTGCAGCTACCTATAAAAACTCAAAAATGGGCAACAGTCATCGAATATATTACTTTTCACATATATCATGAATATATATTCTATTTACAATCAGGCCTATGAAAACCATACCATATGTATAAAAGTCGAAATAGAATGAGGCCAAATTGATTAAATTACTAAATTCACTGAAAACTTTGTCATGTTTTGTCATCAAAGCACGATGACCTTCTACTGATGATTTTTATCTGACGATATGGGCATGAAAATATAACTGGCTACCCTTAATTGTTCCTTGTAGCACGGTATCCTTTTCAAAGCAGTTTTCGTATGGTTTTGGTCTGAAATGCAGCTCATTACCAGTACATTTGGGTTCAGAGAAGCCAAGTTTTCTACAATTTGTGCCTTTATGTGTGGTGCAACCTTAAAGAACCCAGAAAAAAAGGAACTCTACTGATTTCTCTTAATTATATATACAGCACTAATATAACCATGGGCAAAATTTTTGTTTCATATGTCTTTTAAGTTTTTTGGGCAGAATTTGTGCCATGTAAATTTAGATAAAATCACTATTTTTTGTTACTTAAATTGTATATATGAATATATAAATGGATTCAGCCTAATAAAAGAATTTTGAGAAACTAGGATTATACAAACTTAACAACTCAAATCTGCAAATGCAATCATTCATCACCGAATTTAAAAAAAAATCAAACAAAAAAAATTGCAGAATACAAAAGGTACAACGTTTAAACCCTAGTAAAAAATTGAAATGACATTAAAAATGGAAAGAAAATTTTAGTTGCACGCAACATAAGAGAATGCAAACGTGGGACTGAAATGGTAGCAAAGCCTGTATTAAAGGCCAATCATTAATCAACTTAAGTTTGAAAGGGATATTTTCCTAAGCACTCTGACTGAAGGGTCAGAACATCTGGGCTGTCAAACACACATCTGTATCTATCGTCCAATGCCCACTGTACCATGTATATCTTCATATATTAACTGGAGTTATTTTATTCTTCTAGTATTTAATAGATTTGGGTTAAGCTGAATATGTGCGAATGAATACAAACAGTGGAAATTTTTAGGAAGATATATCAGTTGGTAATGTGAGAGAAACTATTTACAAACTGAACACTCTCTAAGCTGCATCTTTGCAAATTGCCGTGTTTGGAATATTATCTCACCTTGAAAAAGGGAGGATAACTTTTTGAAACGCTTCTGCAGCAAACCTCATCTGTTCAGACTGCATGTTGAATATATGCTTTCCTTCCTCATAGCTATTGCCAAAAGCTGTTCGTGCAATCATATCTGCACTGAGTGTTTGAAACTGTTCCGACACCTCTATCTCATTGACTCCTGATTCGATCAAACATTCCCATTTGTTTAACATATCTTTTGCACTTTCAGCAATCACCGGAATCAAGGCCTGTGATCATGTAGAATACATTAGTGTTGTTGGATTTTTTATATAGATACAATTCACAAACCTAAGAAAGCATCACAGAAACATTAGTTGAGATTATAATTACTCGTAGGTGTTCCATGTGAAAGGCAGGATTTATGATTCTTCTGTGCTGAACCCATTTCTTGCCTTTCAAATTCAAGAGCCCGTCGCCTTCCAATTTCCTAACGATAGTATGGGCGTCTGTCTTTTCATAATCATCCAATTTGACACACAAAATCTCTCTAACCAATTCAGGGTCTGTAATATTTATTCTCGCAATAGGGCCAAACCAGAGCAAGAACATGCAACCTGTAAATCAAACCGTTAAATTGAAAGAAACAACTGCCTAGAGGAGACTCATTAAATTTTGAAACATTCAAAATAGTTAAACTCAAAAATAAGATACCATAGGTTTTGGTCCACTCATGGTAGAATGAGAGAACTCTGGGAAGAATATCATTTGAAAATTCCATCGTAGTATAACTCGCTTGCTGCATCATCTTCATCATGTCTTTTGCATTTCCCATCAATAACTTATACGGAGGCCCTCGGATTCCTTGTGATTCAAAATGCATTTCTATTTTCCGAGGTTTCAACCATACAAAGCTTATGATTCTCATGACTATGACGACTGCAAAAACAGCCGCAGAAGCTGCAGCAACCACAAACCTAAAAACGCACGAATCCATTGTCATCATTCCTCTGTGCAATGTGAGCCTTCCTTAGCCTTCGTTAATCTTCTATTACTAGATTATATAATTTCATAATCCCTAAGTTGGTACAACGGTTTCTGGGAATTGGATGGTGGTTTTACAGCTGCAAGTCAATGGCATAGAGAATATCTTAAACTGTCATGTCCATGAATTTACAAGTTTCCTCCGAAAGGGTGCCATTGGAGTACTTCTGTACAGCTCATTGGCATGTTATTCCCCGAAAATTATCTGGATTTGGACTAAAATATTAGATGAAATTGATGGGATGTCTATGTTTTTCTCGATACAGGTGAGAATAGGGTGTCTACTGAGTACAATGCGCTGATCATGAAGCAAAAAAATCGTAGGGTTGGTTATCGTGAGTGTAGCAGTGAAATCTGTGCATTGGCCTCCTTGTCATAACCTTTCTATTTGTTTTGCAGGCCTAGCGCTGATCCCATGGTATTGGACTACCTCTTGTCTAGCTGTCTGCATTTAAGGTTATATATCGCCATCAATTAAGCTGAATGCTTTTCCAACTCTGTCCAAACGTAGATACTAAGAGTCATTTCCCTGTACCTAATTAGCAGCAAGACAAACAGCAATTGCGATCAAAGTCAAGATTCAAGTATCCCACTACAATCAATGCATTGGTTATGCTTATTAACAATAAATTTTGGAATAACCATAAATTTTGGAACGAAGCTTTTATGAATCTTTCTCTATCGTCGAATCATGACAACTGTGTCTTCTCCATTAAATTTTACAATATTTTGCTAAATTATTTGCTTGCTATCAGATATTATATTAGACGTGGGTTATTTTTTAAAAGTTTTTGCATCGGTAACGTTATCAAATGAATACACTCTTGACCTTCTTTTAAGTTTATGCATGGGTATTGTTATAAAACAAAAAAATCCGATTTCCTCTGTATATTAAATCTTGGACTGTTATTCAAGTTTTTTGCATAGGTAGCGTGATCAGAAATAAGTGTCTTTGGGCTGGCTTGTATCTGTCTTTTCCTGAAATTTTTCCTGAAATTTTGAAGTAATTTTACCAATGACTTGTATTATTCTAATTAGTTACACAACAAAGCTAGGAAGCAATTTTCAAAACCCCTAAAATGCTCGTTGTGTCAAAACTCCTATCCCTATATTATTATTATATTACAGTGAAATTGTGTGTTCCCCATGCCTATACATAAAACTGGGGAGCCTATATAAAGAGAACAAACGATGTTCTTTGTCTTTAACGATAATGTAAGATCTTTCAACCATAAATATAGAGAAAAGGTCATACACCATTGAACTCCCTTCACTAAGAATCAAAGGTTAGTCTCTCTACACATGATCAATACTTTCTTCAAGTTTTTCAATCTATTCCCAATATAAGTCGTCCATATAGACTTAAAAATGGTTAGGACAGCCCTCGAGAGGTGGAAGGGGCATTACAAAAACTAAAGGGAATAACCCTATAACAATAAGTACCGCATGGGTAAATAAATGTGTTTTTTCTTGGATCTTCAAGGGAAATTTGGATCTGGTTGTACCCACTAAACTCATCTAAGAAATAAAAGTATCTCTTCCCAGACAAGGTGTCCAAGACCTGATCTATGAAACGAAAAGGAAAATAATCTCTATAGGTAGCCTTGTTCAACTCTCTAAAGTCCACACAAATCCTCCATTTTCCATTCTTCCTAGGGAGAATAACTAGTGGGGATATTCACTTGCTATCTGAAATAGGGTAAATAAAATTGACATATAGGAGTTTTTTGAGCTCTTCTTTCACTATATCTTTTAAGAATAGATTCATTCTTCTTTGAGACTACTTAACATGTCTAATTTGATCATTGGTGTAAATATGGTGTATACAAGTATCTAGGTGAATTCATTTCATGTAAGAGTAATCCCATGCAAAAGCACCAGACTATCCTTGAATCATTTGGATAATTTTTTGTTGTTGATATGATTCCAAGCTAGAATTGATATATAGAGATTTTCCAAGATCGATTTCAACAATATGAGCAACTAACTCTTCTTCTTCATTTATTGTTGATATAGTGAAGGATGTATAAGTGTAGGGATTCCATTCAAGGCTGAAAATATGTGTAAATTCTAGGAAAGATTGAGGATACTCAATACATTTTGTATTGAATAAAAATAGGCTTAAAATATGTTCTTCAGTTTATTCTTGAACTCCCTTTGCTTGCTCAAGTGTTAACACGAGTTGAGCACAATTCTCTTCCAAATAGGGATTCTCCAAACATAAAGAAACTTTAGTGGATGGTTGGGCATGAGGAAAATGGATAAGTTTTCGACTGTGGGTCCCATTAGAAATTTTAATCTCTCTAGACCGATAACTAATAAATGCCTCAACAGTGACCAACCAAGGTCAACCAAACACAACTGGATGTCAAGGTTTGGAGGATTTTGAATGAATTACCAAGAAGTCCACATGATACTCCCAGGAGGCTAAGGTGACTTTTACATAATCTAGACTTCTTTTTCGGATAATGACTAATTTGTCTACCAATTCCAGCAAGCTCTATGTTGGCCTTAAGTGATTTAGTTGCAGTGTTCACATGGTGTCAACATTCATAACATTTATTGTTGCTCCTATATCAATAAGTGTATTTGACAAAGAAATACAATTAATTTCTATAGTCACCAATGGATTTCTTGGATCATTATATTTATATGGCATTTCTTATATAAATTCTGACAATTGTTCAACCACCTATATAACAAGAGGTTCCTTCCTCTTCCTTCTAGAATTTTTAACACAAAGATCCCTTATAATTTTGGAATAGATAGGAATATATTTGATGGGTTGAAGTAAGGGAATATTTGAACATATATTCCTTAGTTCAACGTCTAAATAATGTCCTAGAGGTACTTTGGGTTTCTTCACAAGTAACCTTTATGGATAAGGTGGAGGTATTTTTGATGGTTGAGGAGTGTGAGGAGGAATTTCCTCTTATAAAAGGATGTCTTCTTCTTAATTTGGTTGGTTATCTATTTTCTATTCTTCTTTAATAACCACTGTAGAATTTGGTTTATTCAAGAGCTTTCCATATCTTAATTGAATTTCATTCAGTAAGTAGGAGTTATCACATAAGTTGGGAATGTTTGTACTTCAAGATTATGTACAGGTCGTGTGGGTCTATTGTTAGGATTATGTATGGGTTGTGAAGGAATAGGGGTAGGACAAAGGGGGTTTGGATTAGGTGCATCTTGAATTTGTTGTTGTTGATTTGGGTTGAAAGACAATGTGAGTTTTTGTTACCGCTGAGAAGGTGGAGGTAGAGGATATGGATTAAATCCATGTAACAACTAGGAGATATTGGAAGGATATTGTGGGTAAGTATGAAAATTTGGTGGCTTAAAAGGAACATTCCCATATGCAACCCCCCTACATCCTTGTTTCCAAGGTTGGACTTATGGTTGCTCATGTGTCCATTGAGAGTTAGGCATTGTAGGAATCCATTGTTGTTGTGGGTATTGTGTGCTAGGATTGAAAAACATATTAGGATTTTGTTGTCTCCATGCTCTCTTAGGGGGATATGATGTTTTCTGAGGCTCCCCTCCTCCCTTAAAAATGGAATTTAGTCCAGGTAAGGAAGGGAACTCGTTAGTAGGATGATATTTTGTACAAATCCCATAAATTTCAATGACATTAATAAGATGTTTTTTTTTCAATGACAGAAAATTGCTAAAGTAACATTTTCTTCTTCTTCTTTCCTTTTGGTCTTCATGGTGTTTAACTGGGTGTTGATTTTTTTTAGGATGTTTATTTTGAATTTTTCTAGAAGATTCCCTAATTCTATCCTTGTAACACCTCCTAGAGTAGGTTTAGTAGCTATTCTTATAGGATCCCTTACACTTTTCCTTGTTTTTTCTTCAATGTCGGAGTACCTTTTATAATACTTTACAATGTCTACAAATGGATTATGATATTCATCCCTAGAACTCATGAGGTTCAATACCTCGATACAATCATCCATTATACACTTTAGGAATATGATCCTAATTGTGGTTGTGTCTAAGGAAAATTGTTTTTTCTTTTGATAATTGTATAGGAACTTTTCTAGGTAATCTTCCACACTCTCCTCCTCAGAATATTGCATTTTAAATATATCATTCCTAACATCTCTAGGTTTGCAATAATTCTAATATTTCTAGAGGAAAGTTTCTTTCATACCATCCCAATATAAGATAGTATTCTCTCCTAGACTCATTAACCACCATAATGTTGAGTCTTTAGGTGTGGCTGGAAAGAATTTTAATTTTTGTGCACTATCGGTATAATTATAACTTCTACATAGTATATCAAATTCAAACAAAAATGAATCAGGATCTTTTGCTGACATAACATGGAAGTGAGGTAATGATGAAAATGGGATATTCTTCATAGAAACATCTCTGGTAATGTCTAATATTCTGAATCCAAATGTCTCAGTTTCATTATTTGCATTCCCTTCCTCATCTGTCGTATCTCCAAATAGCATGTTTGTTATCCACAAATTTGGTCATTGTGATGATGTCATGATGATGTTATGATGATTTAAAATCAAACTTTTTACTAAGAACACTTTCCTGAGAAAAGTTACAGTTGTCTTCTTCCAGAACTCACACTTTTGAAGGATGTTCACAGGCTACTTATATATTCACCTGCGAGAATTCCTGATTCTCGTAGGTTGCTTTAAGTTGGGGTGCGGACTTCTCGCACTGTACTCATTGTTAGGGTGCAAACATGCTCTTAAAGGGGAAAAAGATAAGAATCTCGAACCTTCTAGAAGGGAATCTTCTAGAAGGGTGAGTTGGCTTTCGAATGGTTATTCACGTGCTGGCATTCCAGATATCTTGGGATCATTCCCTATCCAAGTAACTAATCTATCTTCTCCTATATATTGAGGGGATTGCTCATGGAAAGGGTTAAGTTAGGCAAGCAACAAGTTAGCAAGAGATTTATTAGAGAATTAATGCAAGATTGTATGGAGGACTGATGCTACAGCAACTAGATACAACAGGAAGGTCATCACAAGTGGTTGATTTTCTTCATGCATGAGCAAGTGTGTGTGTCAGAGCTAGAATCCATCGAAAGGAGACCTATGACATCAAGGCTCAGGTTGTAAGTTTCACTTTCAATTAATCCAATACAGTAATATGTCCCTTTCCCATAAAGATGATGTCACTTTATTACATAACTCCTTGATCATATGTATAGACTAGTTATTGAATATATTAATCTGCCTTTACTTCGATTGGTTCATTCTGTTGTGATCTGAACGAGACGAGAGCATTGGAGCAAATCTTGGAACAACAAAGATCTAAGGAAAGCGTTCATAAGGTATGTCTGTGATACTCATCTCTCAGTTTATTCAATAGTCTAGATCTAGGGAAAGTGTATTATTCTGTCCTGTTTTGTTCTAGATCCAGGTAGATCTAGGGAGATCGGTTTGTGTCCGCACTCACGGATTTATCCTCTAACAAAATTGGTGACTCCACTGGGGATATATCCCTTTTTCTTTATGGTTTTTGAATTTTTTGTGGCCATTTGCTCTGTTTTCATTTTTCTTTTGATTTGTCAGTCTCTGAGTCCTCGGGATACCCTGGGAGACCTTCTGGGTCTATAAGCCAGTTTGAATTTTGCTTGCTCTTTCAAAATTTTCATTAGTTTCAAGGATTCTCACACTGTGTCCATTGACAGCCTGTGAGAACCTTGAAAGTTCGCACTTTGCATATATATTCCAGTGTGAACAGTTTGCATGTTGCATCAAAGTGGCTTGCGAGAACACTAGTTTGTCGCATTGTGTTCCACACTGGC
>ML784378.1:250411-263614 GCA_009831015.1 Picea engelmannii | reverse complement strand
CCCCTTTCGTCGACTAGATCATCGATGACTGTGTTGGTAGTGAAATCTTTTCCCTCATGGATGGATTTTCTGGCTATAATCAAATCAATATAGCTCCTGAGGACCAACATAAAATGGATTTTATTTGTCCTTGGGGTACTTTCTACTATAGGAAACTCCCCTTCGGTCTGAAAAATGCAGGTGCTACGTTCCAATGTGCTATGTCTTACACATTTCACGATATCAAGCATCTTGTTCAACCTTATTTGGATGATTTTTCGGCTCACTCTTTACATCGAGTCGATCACTCTAATCATCTCCGAGCAATTTTCGTTCGTTGTCGATTCGATCGCATTCGCCTGAATCCTCATAAATGTGTCTTTTGCATAAAATCCGGCCGTCTCCTCGGTTTCATTGTTTCACGCCATGGGATTCGGGTAGATCCTATCAAGGTCGAGGCGATTATTAATCTCCCTCCACCTTCTTCTTTGTGCCAGTTACAAAGTTTGCAGGGGAAAGAAAACTTTCTTCTTTGTTTCATCCCGAATTACGCCGAGATTACTCACGGTTGCACACGTCTTCTAAAGAAAGGTTCAAAATTTGTCTGGGATAAGGTTGCTAACAACGCTTTTGAAGCTTTAAAGTTATCCCTCACAAAAGCTCCTCTTCTTTTCCCTCCGTATTATAGTCGAGATTACTTTCTTTATCTAGTTGCATCCAAGTATACTATCGGCATGGTCCTCGTTCAAGAGGATGATAACCACGATGAACATGTTATCTATTACTTGATTAGAAGTTTATCATCCATGGAAATCAAGTACCAACATGTTGAGAAACTGGCTTTGGTTGTTGTTCAAGAAGTTCAACGTTTTCGTCATTATATTCTCTTCAGGAAGACTATAGTGATTTCACACTGTAACCCCATGCAACACATCTTGACACGTCAATTGTTGGGGGGAAAGTACTCCAAGTGGATTTTTATTCTCCAGGAGTTCGATTTGGAATTCGATCGTGCCACGTCAAAGAAATCTCTAGTTTTTGCTGAGTTAATTTGTGATTTTCCCCACACTGCCATGGAAAGGGTAGCAGTCGATTCGTTACCTGACGAGTCACTTTTCCTTATCAGTACCGACGATATTTGGTACGGAGATATCATTCTATATCTCCAAACTCAAACTTTTTGGCCTGCTTTGTCCAGTAACGAACGATGTCATGTCTGTTATCAAGCACGTCATTATATTATCCTCGGTGATACTCTTTACCGTCGAGGCATTGACTCTGTCTTTCGGCGTTGTTTGACTTTTGACAAAGCTGAAAAAGCTTTGAATGACTGCCATTCAGGAGCATGTGGTGGTCATATGTCTGGGTATGCTACTGCCCAGAAGATCTTACGTGCAGGTTACTTTTGGCCTTCCCTATTGACTGACTGCATTACTGCTGTTCAGAAGTGTCATGCCTGCCAAATCTATAATTAAAAGATTCGGTCTCATCCTGCTCCCCTCCATCCTTTGGTCTCAGTAGGTCCTTTTGCTAAATGGGGCATTGATTTCATGACATGTCACCCTCACTCGACCGGGGGGCATGGTTACATTATTGTAGCTGTTGATTATTTCACAAAGTTGGCCGAGGCAATGTCGACATTTGATAATACTGGGAATACTACAGCCTTATTGCTTTTCAAAAATGTCATCACTTGTTTTGGTGTTCCTCAGGCTATCGTTACCAATCACGGTAGTCAT
The DNA here is from genome assembly GCA_009831015.1 of Picea engelmannii. Lineage (NCBI taxonomy): Eukaryota > Viridiplantae > Streptophyta > Pinopsida > Pinales > Pinaceae > Picea > Picea engelmannii. The sequence continues at coordinate 261,896 of ML784378.1, read as the reverse complement.
TTTAGGAATTATATGATGTCTGAAATTATAGAGAAGTTGGGCCTTCGTCATGATAGCTCAACTCCCTATTATCCACAGGCCAATGGCCAGGTCGAAGCCATCAATAAGGTTCTTATAACTATGATTCGACGGATGATAGGAATCCATAAAACTAGCTGGCACACAATGTTATTTTTGGCATTGTGGGCATATTGAACATCTGTTAAGTCTGCCACGAGATTCATTCCTTTTCGATTAGTTTATGGCATGGAAGCCATTCTACCAATAGAATGTGAAATCCCGTCTTTGAAGTTATCTGTAGAGCTCTTACCTAATACTTCTGCTGAAGAGAAACGCCTGTTGTATTTGATGCGATTAGACGAGACTCGCCATGACGCTACTCTTGTAATAGAAGCCCAGAAAAAACCTGTTAAGGCACAATACGACAAGCATGTCAAACCTCGTGTCTTCTCTGAAGGAGATCTTGTTCTTCTATATGAACAAGATAAAGATGTCCTAGGAGCTGGGAAATTCGAACCAATGTAGCGTGGGCCTTACATTGTTAGCAAAGTTTTGGAAAAAGAAGCGTATGAGTTAGTGGATTATGATGGGGTACCTTTGAGTGAACCCAAGAATGGGTTGTACTTGAAGAAGTACTATGCATGAGTCATTTGTGCATGAGTATTTGTATTTTTATGTATCATACTGAGTGTGTGTGTTACTTTAGTTTTTCTTTTGACGTTATTTGGTTTCTTCCCTTATGTGACGTTGTATTTAATTGCCATATGTCGAAGTATTCTCTACCTTATATTGGCTTCACCGATGGTGCTAGCCGTAGTACTTAGAACCTAGCTTCTTCCGCATGGGCAATCTATGCCCCAACAAATGAACTCATATCTCTATGAGGTATATGTCTTGGCCGAGCAACCAACAACATCGCAGAGTATAGCGCCATGGTTGAATTACTGGTTGATGCTATCTCTCTCGAAATTCATCATTTGGTTGTCCGACTTGACTCGCAGTTGGTAGTACTACAACTCAGCAATGTATATTCTATTTGAAGTCCTACTTTATTAAGGATATATTTGCGGATTCGCCTCTTGGAACGACATTTTGATTACATAGAATATCAACACATTCCGAGAAGTCTTAATACATTGATAGATTCTTTAGCTAATTATGTATTGGACAGGTATTTAAATCATTTATAAAATCAAACACATTAAATTGTACACAAATGTAAAGTAAGCCAGTAGAAACCATGTATATATATATATATATAACGATCAAAGTTTGTTTTTACAAAATGTGTCCGAAGACCAAAATATCAAAATTGAATCTCTTGGCTTCTACAAAGTGACATCACTAATGATGTTCACGATAGAACACTAAGGTCCTAGCAACTCTGCGGAGCAAGCGACCCATGGAGGAAGAGACTCCCACAGTATGACGCTGATCGCGTCATGGGATCTCCTCCAGAGGCATCTCTGGAACATCGGCCATCAGACCCTCTAAGTTTTGCTCCACTGTCAGATAGTCCTCGGCATACTGGGGGACTGCAACTGCTACCTCTCCTCGACGCTGGACAAGAGAACTACCAGCAGGTCTATATGCCCCAACATCTGTGTTATCAATAAAAAAAAATTTGTTAGTCTTTGGATGATTCTATAAAACCAAAAACATTTAATATGATAAAAATACAAAAACATCTAAAAAGATAAAGATTGGTGTACTTCTTACCAATGTCTCCCCACTGTGCGTCTTCAGAAACTGCAAGGTTAGGATCACCGCGAAAGTCCAAGCTAGCATACGCATAATCTTCTATCATCAGAACCTGGCCTTGAATCCAGTCGAAGAAGAGATCGTCATACCTGACGATTGGTCCTGTCACATGTCTAGCCATGAGTTGGCACCATCGTAACATCCGTGGATCCCTGAGACCCGAAAAGTGCCACTCAGCCTGAAGTCTATACACTGGGACCCTCTCACAGAAGAAGGACACCAACAATTATCCATAACCAAACTACTTTAGATCTCCACGCCTGCATTTGGTCAGTTGTTTCTTGAGACTGCGTAAAACTGCGTCAGCCCAGTTGGAGACCCGTGGCTCAGTACACTCAATGGCATACTGAAAATAGCTCTGCAGAGCCATATGTGGGGCATCACTTCCTACCATCTGAGCGATAGTGAAGAGAATGGTACGGAGAGTTATATCAGTCACTCCCCAAATGGCCACTTTTCATTTTTGTCGTTCAGCCTCAGGCACACAGTACTCCCGACAATACTCGCTCATTTTTAAGCCACCCCTTCGGGTACCAGTCAAACTGACGTAGGACCCTCGCCAGGATAGCCCAGTCAGGAAATAGATATCCTCAATGTCGATCATCAAAGTGTGAGCTCCGACTTTAAAACCTGTTGATCCGGATCCCACATCCGGACTAAGTGTTCTAGCAATCGAACTTGGGCTCTCATGCCCGGTATGCGGAAATACTTCAAGAGACCGCAATCTCTTGAGGCAGCAAGAGTCGGAGGGTGGTTTTTGGCGGTTGCATTATTGGCCTTGTGTTCCCTTTATCTCCATTCGAGCACCATTATGATGGTTATAAACCTGCATGGGGAACATATGAAGATGATTAAAACTCTCCTTCATGGAATAAACCTTTTTCATTGGCTAAAAATTAAAAACTTTTTTGAACTTTGCTTTGTTCGCAGGTGGCCTATGGCACACAGTGCGAACTTCTCGCATGCTGCCTTAGGCCCACCTGCGAGAATGAATCATTCTCGCAGGCCCCGTATGGGCAGCCTGCGAGAATCCTTCTACGCGCATAGGGTTTGCAAAATGGACTTAAAATTTGAAATTTAACCAATGAAATCATGAATTTGAACCATGAAAAGATAAAGCATGGAGAGCTTACCAAAACACCATAGGCAGCTTGAAGAATGATGGCCCGAAGCTCCCACAAATTGACGATGAAGGTAGAAGGTAAAATGGAAGTTTTTGCACTCAATTGGTAAATGGGTAAAACAATATGGTAAACTGAATTGTGAATATATTTTATTTACTTTTTACCATTATAAAAGTGGGTTTTTTCATGTTCAATCATTATTTTACCCTAATTACTAATGTGGCAGTGAGTAAAATGACTTGCAGGTACCCAATGCAGATGATTATGGACAAAAAACTTTTGCGATATGATGTGTTTTTGTTTGTTTCCTATGGTTTTGATCTACAACCTCAAGTGCCTTTTATCCATTCTTGCACTTGTGAAAAACATGAGAACGTGATCGAGCATTGTTTTATCTCTTTTTCGGGCTCGCTGTGGTTACACGAAAAAGGAACCCCCTTGGAGTTAACTTTAAGCTCTTTTCACGACTCCCTAAACATGAAAAGATTGTCGAGTGATCTTGCTATTTTCATGCTCGTTAAAGTATTTGAAGTTACGCATCCTTCGAGCGATATTTTAACCCTTTTTCGGTCTCGTTGGACTATTGTACGAAAAAGGAACTGAGAGAGTTCTCTTTTAAGTGTTTTTCCAAACTCTATAATCTTGAAAAACCTTCGATTTTTCTATCTCTGGACTCGTTAAACAAACATTGACTGACCCGTGATGCGAGCGAACCACTCCTTCTTAGGGTTCGTTAAAAATACTCCGAGGGACTCGTGTGAAGGATGATCTTATATCAACAAGCATATGTGATCCTCTTCAAGCTTGCGTAAAAATAAAGAGGTACTTGCCAGAAATGGTGGGGGAAAATTTGGGAAAGGGATATGTTTCATCTTTGTGTTAATTGGCAGTAAGTGTCGCTCTTGAACATGACACCCCCTATTCATCATTTGAAGCTGGTTTGGGAAATCCATTTGTCTCTCATTCGATTCAATAACAAGGTCTTTCCATGTGTCGTCTTTGAGTCAATGCTGCCAAATCATTGGTCGTGTCTTCCATATGTTCAAGGGCAGTCCAAACCTATATTGAGTCGGCCATCTGCAGTTGTACTTTCACTCCGTGTCGACCTTCCCTGTGTCCAAAGTCTAATTGTCACATGCTCTGTTTCACTTTCAAGCTCTGTTACTCATTTCGTGTCACTGATGTGGGATACATCAAGGCCCTCTTGTGACGAGTCTTGTTCTGTCGACTTCAGCACATTATCCAGAATCAAGACTTAGAAATTATTTAGTACCTTGAAGCTTGCATGCCTCAATGGGAAGTTTCTCTCTTTCGACAGTGGGTTTACATCATTGACCCCTGATCGAGAGATTTCGTCGAGTGTTCGACATCAACTCATTTATTCACAGTCGATGGATTGTACAATTGTACCTTGGGAGTCATTAACATCAATGGTGATTTCCCTCGCACTTGTTAATGGTATGCATCAATGACCGGTAATCAAGTGGTTTCTACCATGTTCGACTTCGACACATGTAATCACATGGTCAGATTTGTACTTTGGGCGACGAGATTGAAGACCCTGGATATTGTCTTTGTGATCCAGGTTGCAATGGAGTATGCATAATTTGTGACACATAGATCCACTGTGTATGTTTCGTGGCTATGTCGTCTTGACTGAAAATTTGTCGCACAGATCCACAGTGTATTCAAGTGGCTGTGCTATATAGTGACGGCATGGATCCACAGTGTATGGTTGGTGGCCATGCCCTTGGTTTATTATGTCATCAGTCTATGATCTGAGTATAGAAATGCCTACCTCGGATTTGATATACATGATATTCTACTGATTCTTGGATATTTGCAGGTCTCTGATTAGATGTGCTTTTGGTTCTTGGCACATACATGCAACTTACAAAGTCTATCGATTGTCATTGGTTCCACTCTCAGACTTTGGGGGCCATTCTGTTATCCACAAATTTGGTCATTGTGATGATGTCATGATGATGTTATGATGATTGAAAATCAAACTCTTTACTAAGAACACTTTCCTGAGAAAAGTTACAGTTGTCTTCTTCCAGAACTCACACTTTTGAAGGATGTTCGCAGGCTACTTATATAGTCACCTGCGAGAATGCCTGATTCTCGCAGGCTGCTTTAAGATGGGGTGCGAAATTCTCACACTATACTCATTGTTAGGGTGCGGACATGCTCTTAAAGGGGAAAAAGATAAGAATATCGAACCTTCTAGAAGGGTGAGTTGGCTTTCGAATGGTTATTCAGGTGCTGGCATTCCAGATATCTTGGGATCATACCCTATCCAAGAAACTAATCTATCTTCTCCTATATATTGAGGGGATTGCTCATGGAAAGGGTTAAGTTAGGCAAGCGGCAAGTTAGCAAGAGATTGATTAGAGAATTAATGCAAGATTGTATGGAGGACTGATGCTACAATAGCTAGATACAACAGCAAGGTCATCACAAGTGGTTGATTTTCTTCATGCATGAGCAAGTGTGTGTGTCAGAGCTATCAACCATTGAAAGGAGACCTATGACATCAAGGCTCAGGTTGTAAGTTTCACTTTCAATTAATCCAATACAGTAATATGTCCCTTTCCCATAAAGATGATGTCACTTTATTACATAACTCCTTGATCATATCTATAGACTAGTTATTGAATATATTAATCTTCCTTTACTTCAATTGGTTCGTTCTGTTGTGATCTGAATGGGGCGAGAGCATTGGAGAAAATCTTGGAAAAACAAAGATCTAAGGAAAGTGTTCATAAGGTATGTCCGTGATCCTCATCTCTCAGTTCATTCAATAGTCTAGATCTAGGGAAAGTGTATTATTCTGTCCTGTTTTGTTCTAGATCCAGGTGGATCTAGGGAGATCGGTTTGTGTCCGCACTCACGGATTTATCCTCTAACAATGTTATAGGCTGCAGGTGATGTTTCTCCACTAAGTGATGGTTCAACCGTTGGACTAGTTGGAATATTCAACTGCTCCAATGCTTTGTGTGTTTCTATAATTGTAGATTCAACCTCTTCTACCACTACCTCTTTTCCTTTTCCATCTCATCCTTCTGATTTGGTCATGAGTGCTTCACTTACTGCTTGTTGTCATATGTTTTCAATATGCACATTAGCTTCAGATTCAGGACTTTTGGTTGTAGTTTCAATTAATTCCTTTGAACTCTCTCCTCTGAGAGTTTCTCCTACATAGAAATTAGTTGAATTAGTATGGGGGGTTTTTCTATATTTTTCTGTAACTTTGGGGGCTTTTCTTGAATTTTCTGCAATTTTGAATGCAATAAATCTACCTTTACTATCCCTACATCTATGCATAAAAAAATATATAATACTTACACAACACAAACTTTAACTACTGAAGGTCATAGGACAACCTGAATTTGCAGGAAACCCACTAAAGTGGATGCGTAGGATATTCCCTCATGTCTTACCATCTTCTCTCTGCCCTTAGGTCATCCTTAAAACCAATCTAAGACCATAAAATCAATCTAATTCAAATACTACCTATTATCGTCTACAACTCCCCAACAATGATGAAAAAATGTTCATGCAATTATATTTTTAATATATTGCAATAATTTAATATGTCAATCTAATTTCATAATCAATAGATTTGATGCACTATATGTGCTGATAATAGATAAATTCCTATGTCCGATGAGTATAGCCTACATAAGAAAACAATCTAAAACCAATACTCTATTTTCACACTTTTCAAGTAACACTCTCCACACAATTCAAAAATCATAAAGAAAAGCTCATAAACAAGTATGTGATCTAAAACTCTTGCTGAGGTGATGAATATGTTCATTTCCAGGCTCATGAAAGGGAAAGATGAAATTTGAATCTGTTTCCTATAGCAACTAAACCAACAACAATTAAAAAATAAATCTTAATCATTCCTAGAAGAAATACCAGGTGAAGTATGAGACTCCATTATAGGATAATGTAGCGTGAGATATGGAGGTATTCATTGTTCTTGTGTTTTCAAGATGTAGACTAATCAATTATGGAATAAACTCTATGTGTGGTGAGATGCTCCATTATAGGCTCATGTAGGGTGAGAGAGGGAGATCTTAATTGTCCCTGGATTTGCAAGATAGAAACAAACACTAAAACATTTAGTCTAACAAATGATTGTCTACCTGCACACACACAGGGATAACAAGTATTTACTTATAAATCTACATTGCACTCAGAAAGCTTATGTTGCACTCAAAAATATCACTCACCCAGAATTACCACACATCTTTATTGCATGATATCAAGTGTATCACTCAAACATAACATGAATAAATTTAGATGCTATGATCAAACACATAATTATTCTATCCACACATAGAAAACCAAGATTATATTCATAAATAAATACAAGGAAGCTTACCTTGGTTGGGTCGATGGGCCCTTGTCGTACCAGCAAGGAAGTTTTTAAAAGAAACTTAAAGAAGAGAAGACTTGATTACACTCATAGATTCCATGAATTGCAATTTATATCATTACGTTAAAAACATGGGTACAATCAATAGTCTTCAACAATCAATTCTACAACATAAAAATGCTTAACTATGTCTATGTCTCTCTATCATCTACAAGGATCTCTCTTTTAAAGAGAAACAATCATTACAATCAAATTTTGGAGATAACATCAAATGACTGCACAAATATTACAATTGGTTGATGTATCATTTTTCAAGGAAATGATTTCATCCTCATGACACAAAGTGCATCAAGATGAATGTGTATCATGGTCTTCAATGAACAAAGGATGTTAGAGCCAACAAAATCCTTGAACCCATTGAGAAAAACCTTGTTCAAACACCCAATCCTGCAAATGTGTTACTGGTACCAGATGCGCACAACTGGAACAAGAAGACTAGTACTGAATGCACATAGTCAACTATATCAGTACTGAAATAACACATGAATAGGTACCAAATGAGTGCAGAAAATAGGTAAAAGATGAACAGAACGTTGGTATCGGACGAGCATAGAGATAGGTACCATATGAGCTCAAAGATAGGTACCAGATGAATTGAATTCTAGATGAGCGTCGAAACAAGTACCGGATGAAGAGGAGTTTTGTCATAAGGTATTCTTAGATCATTCAAAGTAATTAGAGAGAATTTAACATCAATTATTCAATTCCAATCATTAATAGATCTCACAAATAATGATTAAACATAAGTTACCTCCTATATACACAAGAATGGATAAAAGAAATGTCTTTTGAGGAAAATAAGAAAATAGTGCAGGGTGAAATCACAAAGGTGGGTTACACTTTCGTGACAATCAAGTCTCCAAAATTCCGAAAAAACATTTTTTCGGTTGAACTCATAATATTTTTTGGCCAAACTATTTTTCGGCCAAAAAAAGAAAATTCAAATCGAATGGTGCAATAATCGCACCCTTGATTTACATGTACAAATTTATTTGGTCGGATATTTTCTTTCCGGCAATCCTCTTTCGGCCGAACTATCTTTCAGCCGAAAGATAGTTCAGTCGAATAATATTTCGACCAAAATATTGTTTATATATCAACCACACATCGATGTTGAAACATTTTACAAAATTCTTCTGTCATTTCATGAGAGCAGAGGATGAGGTCGTGAGGTCATCTATGAGGTGGTTGCGAATAGGGTTCGTCGTGAGGTCATGAGAACATGGATCATCGTTGCGTTTGTGAGCGTGGACGCACCGAATAGCAAGTAATTTTCTATAGTGTAGAATATATTTTGAGTAATAAGTTTTAAAATGTATGGTTGAAATGTAATTTACATTATTATTTGGTTGAAATGTTTTAGAATATAGTGTAGTGTTTATATTATTTGTAGTGTAATTTGTAGTGTTGGACTGTGAGTTGGCCGCGGGTGGCCAACCCTGTGGCCAAGCTGTGGGTGTGCCCTCGGCTTGGCCACAGGGCTGGCCACCCGCGTCCAAATCACAGTCACAGTCCAGTAGAATATAATGTAATGTAATGTAAAATGTATGGTTGAAATGTTTTAGAATATAGTGTAGTGTTTATATTATTTGTAGTGTAATTTGTAGTGTTGGACTGTGAGTTGGTCGTGGGTGGCCAGCCCTGTGGCCAAGCCGTGGGTGTGCCCTCGGCTAGGCCATAGGGCTAGTCACCTGCGTCCAACTCATAGGCACAGTCAAGTAGAATGTAATGTGAGATGTATGGTTGAAATGTAATGTAAAATGTATGGTTGAAATGTTTTAGAATATAGTGTATTGTTTATATTATTTGTATTGTAATTTGTAGTGTTGGACTATGAGTTGGTCGTGGGTGGCCAACCCTGTGGCCAAGTTGTGGGCATGGAACTCCTTGAGCTCTTAATTTCTTGTTATATTTATATTAAACATACCACAATTCTGGCCACCCGCGGCCAATTCACAGTCCAACAGGGGCCCAAATAATATAAACACTTCAAAAACAAATGTAAATTACAATTCAACCATACATTTTAAAAATTATAACTAAAGTTATATTCTATTGGACTGTGACTGTGAGTTGGACATGGGTGGCCATCCCTGTATCCAAGCCATGGGCATGCCCTCGGCTTGGTCACAGGGCTGGCCACCCATGTCCAACTCACAGTCACAGTCCAGTAGAATATAATTTTTTTTATAATTTTTAAAATGTATGGTTGAATTGTAATTTACATTTTTTTTTAAGTGTTTATATTATATGGGCCCCTGTCGGACTGTGAATTGGCCACGTGTGGCTTTCCCTGTGGTATTTTTAATATAAATATAACAAGAAATTAAGAGATCAAGGAGTTCATTTTTGTTAGAATTATAAAAGTAAAGCGGGACAGAGATGTCTTTTTATAAATTTCAGTTAGGAAGGCAGCTAGATTATAGTGAGTGTTACTAAACTTAGGGAGAATAATCAAAATGCAAATATACACAAAGTTCAAACCTGAACTAAACTCAACCAGTGTACTATTTCTTGATTAGAAAATCATTAGAATATCTAAACAGTAACCAATTTTAACACAGACTTCATTTATCACTGGATCTGATGCTAAGTAGCTCAAGATCAAATCTAAGTAAAATATCTGATACAAATCTGAAATAATAGATCCAAAATAGAAATAGAACTAAAATGGGTTAAATAGACCTAAACAATAATGACTGAAAAAATCAACAACAATATTTAGATCTGATAATCTATAATATTTAATGTTGATACGTAAATCTAGTTAGATCAAACAATACAGAACTCACAACAAAAATCCATATCTGAAGATAAAGAATAGGTAGCTTACCTTGTCTTGAAACCTTACCTTTGAAGAAGTCACAATCAACACAAGAGATTCAACAACCAACTTATTGGAGGCATGCTCCTCCACTTCCAAAATTTTTACTTAATCTATGAAATCATATTCAAAAAAGAAAAACAAACTTTATTGAAGACTCTAATCAAATTTGTGGTATACCAAAACAACTTGATTCTCAATGGATCTACTATGTGGCACCTAGCAAAGACAAATTTACCTTTTAGTAAATCTCAAAGGCTTCTTCATTACAACTTCTCTAGAGTACTACTGACAAGTTGGAGAAAGTGTTGCAATCCCTAACCCAACTAAAGGGGCCCTCATTAATCACTCTAGAATCTTTAGGTTTAAAGTCCAATATTACCTAGCCTAGGTATTTTGGTGACATTGATGGTGAACATATTGATGCTTGGATTCAAAATGTATCCATGTATTTTGACTCTTATCCCAAGATGGTGAATGCGATGAAACTTGAATGGGTAGCACTAAGCCTAAATGGGATAATACTTGAGTGATTTCAGAACCTCCATGATTCTTCCACCCTCCATTTGTATCTAAAGGATTCACATTCGAATTAAAACCATATGACCTCTTGGAAAAACAATTGTGAGGCATTATGGTAGTAGTTTTACCCATCCAAGTATTAAAAATATTTATGCATATGATAACTTCATCATAGTTAGTTCTATGCTCAATCACTTCAACCTTATACTAATCAATTCATTAAGCTCCATGTATAGTTATCGATAAGATATCTATACATTTATGTCTCTATAAATTTAATTGCTAGTTATTTTCCCTATTTACACACCAAGGTTGAAATCCTTGATTGTGATAATCTTAATCAATCCTTTAAAAGAGTTCTTATATTAGAACGAAATTTGGGGAAGTGGCACATATTCTCTCCTTATTCTTCATCTACTTCTTTATATTCATGTACCCCTTTTCATTCATCCAGTGGGCCTACAATGACCTTTCCTCCACTGCATAGAAACACTTATCATGCATGCCATAAACTCTCTTAATTCTCTTTTCATAAATATTGTACATACTCATTTGAGTGTCATGCATTGTACCATCAAGCTCCTCCCAAGGCCTTCTTTTATGAGCAATGAGACACTTCTCCTACATGTACAACATTTTTGTGGTTGTCAAAGATCATTGGAATCTCAAACACTACCACCCTAGATCCAAGTTTAGTCCATATGACCCACCATTATTCCCCAACTGATAGAGAATCCTTGTTTACCCATAATTACCAAATCTAGCACTGCATTTATCACCTCATCCTCCTTAATGGTAGTCAAA
>ML784378.1:234503-249744 GCA_009831015.1 Picea engelmannii | reverse complement strand
TCAAGAAATTATTCCAAATATGTATGATCTATTTAGACATTCCAACATGTGGGCTAAGTAGCAGTGTTAAATTTCTCGACAACATGATCTGCTTTGAGCAGACTTTTCCATACACTTAAACAACTTACCTATTGAGGAATTACGTTGTAAATCCTATGGAACTTCAATTAGGGAAAAAAATTGTGTATTATTGATGTAGACACTAGCATGGGCCCATAAATAATGGTCACTACCACTCACTTAGAAATCCTTGGTTTTCCTCCTCCAAAATGGCATCAAACGTATAATGAAGATTGTGTATTTTAGAAAAAAAAATCCCTGAATCTGTTGAATACTCTAGAAAATGTCATTGTCATAGGATATATGAATTGGGATCATAAGAAGGATACCTCTCCTTTGCTTACTAAGAAATCTTATGATGTCTGGGTGAATCTCATAATTGGTCCAAATGGTTGGCCATATGATAATAAATCTCATCAAATTCTACCTAGACATTGTCTCCTACAAAAGTGATAGGATATAATATTACATGGCATATTCCTTTCCTACTAGCCATCATTATTGGTCCTAGGAAACAAGTAGAGAAATACCAACTTATTCTTGCCTCCATTTTCTCTGTCACTAATGTCCAAAATGCAAAGGATTTCATTGATCATATGGTGTCTACCGATATGCTATCGGTGGCTTCTAGGTAGTTTATACAAATATTTGTGTAGGAGTTAGTATAGTTAGCACACAAGGATCATAAGGATATTTCCCACTATGCGTTTTCCTCAATTCAACCTATGGTTGTTTACTTTAAAGAGAATATATCAATCAATAGAGAAAATCTTGTCGAACAACAATGATCTAAAATTCATCAAATGATCAATGAGAATGACCTAGTTTCTTGCATCATGAAGCTTGTTGATATATTTGAATTCACAACATTTGTTTAGATGGCTTGGTGATACGTAGACGATGATGTTGTTGATAATACAAAAACAAGAGGAGGAGGGCCGCACCCTACAGTTACCATACAACAACAAGAGGAGGAGGGCTAGTACACATTAACCCCACACAGGAAAGCCACAACAATCCTAGCACCCTCTACAACAGAAAAAGATAGAGGGCCGCAACAAGGAAGACTCCAATAGAAAAAATCAAGAGGGTCGCAGCAAGGAGATTCCAATAGAAAATCTAGAGGGTCACAACAAGGAGACTCCAACAGAAAATTAATATCGCTGCAACAAGGAGAGGATCTGCTCACTCTACAGACAAAATAAAATTATGTAATGTGAGCAGTAGGGGGGTCCTATTTATACTTTAGGTTAGGGTATTAAAAATATAAATTAAATTAAAATAATTAATATAACATGTTTAAATTAAATAATTTAAACATGATATAATAAACATTTAATTTAAACTTAATTAACCCTTAAGACAAAACAACATAAAACCCCAAATCACACAAACAAGGGCAGGAGAGGCTTAAGGAGGGTTTACAAGGTGGAAATACTCGTTCATTCATTTTCATGGTGATCTTATTACTTTATCATCATTGCATGTGGGATCAAGTTGCCCCAAAATGTTTTCTAGGGTTTTATCCAGCAAGGTCCAAGACCAAGGATCAACCCATGGCCTAGGAATGGGTACCTCGGACCATGTGTAGGGGCCCGAAACTTATCTAGGGGATTTAACTCCTTGTTCGTATACCAGGAACCACATTCGCATATTAGAGGCCCTCTCAAGGGTCTTTACCGCTTGATTTTAGGCCAAGAACCCCAGTCATATACTGTGGGCCCTAACAAGGGTCTTTTTCCATGGCACTGATTGTTTGGTCCTATACCAAGTACCCTAGGAGTGCACTGGGGGGCTTAGATCTTGTCTAGGGTCTTAGCCATCCTTCCAGAGGATGGCTCTTGCAGTTGCTTATAAATTTAACAATAAGTAAATTGATATTTCATTGAATTAGTTTAATTGATATTTGGTACCTTTATGTAACTTTAGGTCACCGTAAAATATTTCAAAATTATGTATTTAGTTCAACTATATCCACAACTATCCAACAATTTTTACTTAAATCTCTCAAGTCATCCAAACAAACAACTAGGTCCCTTCATCTTAATTTAATTTATATTAGGTTCATACAAAAAACCGTCAATCCCATCCCATTTAACATGACAATAAAGGAATTATTATAAAAACTCCATTTAAACAATGCTAATGGGAAGTTTAAAGAAATGGCATATAATCCATGTTCATGAAAAACCTTCCCTACATCAAAAGGGTCACCAATATGGTCACCAAGGTTCTAATAAAAAAAGATATCATCGCCACTTTTAAACCCCTTGAAACCATTAGATAAAATATGATATCAGTGAAGGATACCATGGACCAATGTTAGTATAATTGGTCTATAAGGTAGAATGCACTTGTGGCAAAAACTACATCAGGGAAATTGGGTGATCATTTCAAATAAGGATTAAAGAGAATGAAGCTACTATTAAGAATGGGCTCACACACACCTCAACATTAGTCAAGCAATCCAAGACACCAAAATATTTACCAAATTGATTCATGGATGAATGTTTAGTTTTTGTGTCTTTTTCTTTGATGTGGATTGTGAATGATAAACCTCTCAGTGGAATGGGAGTCCCTTGGTGAACCCAACTTATGATTTCAATGACTTCTATTTGGGTTTTTTTATTATTGTGAAAAGTTTGTGGTTTTATCTTCTGTTACTTATCCCTTTAGACATCAGTCCGTGCCTGAGAAGATGGCCAACAGCCGAATCGACGGTCATCACTTCGGTGTTTAAAGACCTGTAGATTCAAATGCCCTATTTTTCTATGCATGGATGATGAGTGAAGGATAACAATATTCCATGCTATCTATGGACCCCTTACTTGTATTTTAGTTGATTGATTCATGGATGAATGACCATTATTTGTGACTTCTAATGAGCAAGTACCTCTATGGCTTGATTTTTTAAAACTTTGATTTATCTCTCTGTTTTTAATTGATTGAACTTGTGTACATCTTTGGATTTTTTTTGATAAACTCTGCATTGTGGATAGATATTGCAGAGTGATGTCGACACGAGATTATGCAAACACTCTTCACAAATGCTCTAGGCATTCTCAAGAAGGAAGAACAATAACTCCTTCTTCAACTGAGACTCCGAGTGAGCACCAACAATCTCGTCAGAGGAGAGTTTCAACCGAGTCTATAAATAGATCAACTGTAGAACCTGCTCAAACCAGTGTTATGGATGCAACCTTCTTGGATAGGTTTTTCATAAACACTCCTACACCAGAGAATGTAGGGAATAGCTCTGGACCATAGAACATTTCTGGTAAGTTTCTTAAATTTTGTTTATTTTTGTTGAATTTTGTTGTATTTAAATTTATGTGAGGTTAAATCTTGAAGTTACTTTCAAATGTGTGTGTAGGCCATCAATTTAGAGAAAGGGGTGACAATGAGAGTGTTTGTCATGAAGATTCAAATGTCGGTGCAGAGGGTGAAGGTGGATGTAGGGGGCCGCATTATGAAGAAACAAAATATTACACGCCAACATCCACCTATCCTTCAGAAGTTGGCGATGAACTTCCCCAGGAAGGGAATACAGAATAAATGACACTTAAGCAATGCTTAAGTGTTAAAAAGAGGTTGGAAAATGATTTGGCAGTCTTGGAACTTCCTTTGGAGAGAAAACAAAGTTTGCAAATTATTTTTCATTCACTGGAAAACTTTATGGATGCATATAAGAAAATGGGGCCAACCACTGACAGTTTTGTTGATCTAATGAGGTAGCGAAAGTCAGAGGTGATGGGTCCTGATAAATTGAATACATTAAAAAAAAGAGTTTCAGAAGAAGACTCCATTTCCATGTTCAATTTCAAAGAGGGTACAAAGTGGAAAATGTTGAAGGTGCAATATTTTAAGCATCCCCACTTTGTCAGACACTAATATAACAGATTTCTAGCCGCATATGGGAAATTTCCATGGAACGATGAGGTTCCACACTATTTTTCAAGACATTTTTTTGCGGAGTTTTTCTTGCACATGCACCCGGATTATACCAGTCTACAGTCCAAATATTATGGTACTGGTAAAGGACATACATATAATTGCAAAGGGGCATATCGAAGTGGAGCATTGTCGAGGCCTCCACAACATTTAGTACCTTGCCCAAAAGGGGCATTTGCATCACTTTGAGAGTTCCAGTCTACATTAGAAGTTGGCAAAGAGGCTAGGACTGCAATCATGGAAAATTTGGAAGCTATGTTCTATGGTGTTGATTTTGTGTAACATCCCGCTCTGGCGCACTAAGAAACTTATTCTTTGAGGACACTTGCTCGCAAGTGATCTGGACCTTTCTGATGTTAAAAAATTTATACTTGATTATGATGCTTTATGGTAGACGAAATGAGGTTTTACTATTAGATGTAGATAAGTGCTATTGACTCAGTTTTATTGAGTGCACAGGGTTTTGGACCTTGATGATTCAGAGGCATCGATGGAACCCCCTTGGACTCTGGATTGAGTCAAGGAGTATGCTATTGGGTTGATTTATTTATTGTGATATTTCATTTGATTTGATGATATGATGTTGACATTTCTGACATGATTGTTGATGATACAGGCTAACGATATCTTGCCGACCAGACTCACATATGGAGTAAAGGGGCCACACATGATTTCCAGAGAGGTTGAGGGAGAGGCCTGAACAACAGCCCTACCACAGCCTACTAACACTCCCGCCATGGCTCGAACTATAGGTTAACGATTACCTAGTTCAAGAGGATCCACAATGCCATGAGGGCAGACTGCGATAGTCGCTCATGATGATTCTAAGGGGCACACAATAAGGTGGGGGCCTTATTCCTTAGAGCCCTTAGTCTCCCACAAGTTCACCTGGCGGAGTGTTGTCTCCAGGGGTTATATATGTCTACCAATCATTCAAGTCGGCGAGTGGCACGCTTGGAGCACATGGTGCATCCTGAAGGGCACGTCGTGCAAAAGAAACACAAGAAGCAAGTGTCACCCTTGGAGCACGTGGTGCATCCTGAAGGGCACGTAGTGCAAAAGAAACGAACGAGGCGAGTGGCACCCTTGGAGCATGTAGTGCATCCTGAAGGGCACGTCGCATTGATGATGAGGAAGAAATAAACCTAGAGGACCATAAGACATTAACACCTTAATAAATCCTTAAACAACTCCCCTAACCAAGTGTCGCCAGTTCAGAATATGAGTCCTAAGTCAAAAACTTTTCTAGGGTAAAAATTTTAGAGTAACCTTAAAGAAAAGGCCCTAGCATAAAAATAAAAATTCAAACAAAAACCCACTTAAGTAATAGTTAGGTCTTCATAAAATTCTTGGGGTAAATAATGAGGGTAAGAATTAAATTAAAACTAATGGTTTTAAAATTTTGCAAAGAAGAAATTGTTTCCTAACTTGTGAAAGAACAAAAGATAATTAAATAAATAATAAATGAAAAGATTAATTAGCGCATTTACCTTNTGAGTGACACTTGTAAGACAGAGAATTTTTAGAGGGTTTTCATTATAACTTAAATGAAATGTGAATTAGGGAAAGGGGGGGTCCCAAAAATCTATAAAAGAAAGGTAGATGAGGAAGACGGGGGATAGGTTATTAGCGTAACCTTACGCTGCTGGATTTGGACTTGACTGTTTGCTTGTTAGGAGTTGGGATTTTCTCAGCTGGTATTGGAGTGGTAGCTCAGCCTTGCGAGGTGAGCTGTGAATCTAGGCATACCTTCTGGATTTGTGTGGCCCCTTTGCGGCTTCGGGGTCTAAGGGGGAAGCAGAGTACCCGTAGCGATTGGCTGGGAGGTACCGGTGAGGTCTCGACGGTCGATGAGCGGGAGCGGCAAGGAGTGCGCAGACTTCATTCAAGGCGGGCATCAAGGGAAAGGTACGCTCATTTATTTTATTAAGAATAATGCATTAAAAATTGTGTTGGTAACTGTATCAACTGGAAAAGTAAAAGGAAATTTCAAGTTCTTGTTGTGATGGGGGTAATGGCGTTGTGGAATTTACTCTGGACTATGCAAACCCTTTTTATTATTTCGCGTCCTGGACTGTGTAAAAATAATTACTGTTTATAATTCTGGACTGTGTAAACCCCTTTTTACCAATCGAAGATTTGGACTATGTAAATGTTTAATTATTGTGCGAGACTATGTAATTTTTATTTTTTAGTGTTCTGGAAATTTTTCATTGGATCGTGGGCATTGTTTTTTTTTTTATATTGCCAGGGCGTTTTTACATCTCCCTGGGCGTTTTTGTCTTATCGTGGGCATTCTACCTTTCTATGGGGGTTTTGCAATTTGTTGTGGTGTATTACCTTATTGTGGGCGTTCCCATTTATGACTGTGGTGTTGTATATTATTGCTGGCATTGACTGTGACTGTGGGCATTTGATTGTAATGTGGGCGTTCTCGTTTTCCCTTTCCTAGAGGTTGTCGATGAAACACCTCTGCGTTATCCTTTGTTGATTGCTTTCCAGTGTTATTAAGCGAGGAGGCATTGTTTACATCAAACAGTGTGTGCAAATTTTGATAGAAGTCGTAGATGCTCATGTTATTGTTTACAAGCTTGCGCGTGTGTGCAAATTTGGGGATATGCCGCAGATGCTGGCGGGCGATATATGTTCTTTTTATCGTTTACAATCCTTTGCGATATGTTATTTTAAACCCTAGCCCTAAATTGACATCCACATATTTCTTGTAAATCTTGTAAATATTTTCTCAGTACATAGGCATTGTTTACATCATATGTTATGTGTATGTTTGGATAGAAGTTGCAGATGTGTGTGCGTGGGATGTGTTCTTGATAGTGTTTTGGCCTATTGTAATGCATTTAATTATTATTTGTTGTTCTTCTTATTCATGCATTTGCAATGACCAGTTTCGGGGAGGTCTCTTCTTGTTTATTTTGGTTTCTGAAACCCACAACGAAGCACATACAAGCCTCTGTGCTTATTACGGTCGTTGTTTAGGCTGCCCCTCTCAAACGCTGACTGGCTTTAAGTTGGTGTCCGCGTATTGTTTCCTATTTTAACTGATTATATTTCCTAGTGGCCGGCAACAACAGAGAGGATGGAGTTCTTTTATTTTATTTTAATTTCAGTCAACTCGGATATGTTTATTTACCGGGTTGCCGATTTTTATTTCTTAATGGCAAGGTGACTGGCCGCCATTCATCCAATCTTTTATTGCTCATGCCTTGTCATTGTAATGGAAATAATGATACTATTACTGATTGTGGAACGCCTATTCTCAAAGATTTAGGGCTTCCGAATGGTTAAAGTGATTAAATGAATGTTAATATTATCAATTATAGAAAGCCAATTCTTCAATGCGATTTGGTTGTGGGAGGTTAAGGTCATGAAATGAACGATTAATGATAGTGGTTGTAGTAATGCTATTTGAATACTACCTTTGTTCATGATAATGTTAAGGTAGAGCGAGGTTTAATTTAAATATTAATATCCATGAAAATGTACTAAATTATGATGTCCGTTATCACCGCCTCTAGATAATTAAATATTCCATTGAGTATGACTGGTCCTTGTTGCAATGGTTACGATGAAAGAAAACCACTTCTTAGATATTCTTAAATGTTGACCTTCATAATTCCATCAATTTTCCTGGGCACTTGATAATTTTGTGCTCAGCCCCTCTTGTTTCTGCAACTCGGAAGGACCACGTTCAACGCTTGCAGCACGTGTCCTCCCACTCCGCTTGCAGGATTAGTTGTCTGAGCCTTTAGGAGGATGTTTCCAAGTGATTCCTTGGATAATGACAGTCGACATCTGGGATTTGTTGTTGATTCTGCCTTTGACCACTGCTAGCCTTAGCTACCATCTTGATGCATGAATTCTGGCATGCGTGCATCGGTTTCCAGAATGGTTTCTGACCAACACTTTTAGCACTCTAACCTTTTTATCTTGTTAACCTAAACCATGATAGATAGGGTGTAACGATTGGGTGTGTATTATATTGTTAGTATGGGAAGATTTAGTTGTTGTGAATGTAACGTACAGTTGGGATAAACAAAATTTGTAAGGACAAGAATCGAGATGTTAAAGGATAAGGTCATTATTATTTTACTTGATTTTTATATTTAAGGAAATAAAATAGCGCTGGATTTTACTTGTTTATATTTAAGGTTGTTAGATAGTGTTGGGAAGGGGTTTAGCTATAATTCTATTTTAAAACTGTAGATGGAGCAGGAAAGGATTTTGATAGCATGATGAATAAACCAGGTAGCTTGTACTTTTATTCGTTGGATGTTAAATTTTTCACTGGGATTATTTAATTATTGTGGAAGAAATTGTAAATACAAAGGTAACGGAAATGTCATGGACTTGGTAGTGATGACTAGATTTAATTAATGAGTTGTTGATAAAAGTGGAAATGCCTTTTTGATAGTTGGTTAAGTTTCAATTGGTTATATGACTAGATTTGATTTAACAAGTTGCTGCCAATAGTTGTGAGTCATGTCAATTTAGGGTAGGACCTAGAATAACCAGACTTGATTTTAGAGTTGTCATTATCTTGTAATATGATCGTTTGTGCAAGGTTATTATAATCTAGAAGGTGATGTGGTTATGATTAGTCATTGTAGTTTTATTGCATGGGTAGCATGCTAGTAGCATTGTGATTTAATTAAATTGCTAAGGTCATCTCAATATAAGATGTGACGTGGTTATGGTAATGTTATTGTATATGTAACATATATGATGAACTGAGATGATGATGTAATGGCGGAGTTATGTTAATAGTAGCGCAATGTTGTTATTATATTATCGTAAAGTTGTTGAGATTTTATTGAATTGTTAACATCTACTGAAATGTCTTTGAACTAGGTACAATAAATCGTTATGATTTAGTAATTGGGGAACAACAGCTAATGGAATTTAATGGAGTAGTTGGTATGAATTTAATGCCCATTTGAGTCATAGATAATGCCTTGTCTTAACAATGGTCAGTCGTTGCCGGAGTCCTTCAGAATTTCACTTTCCGCAGAGTTCGTGGTCGTTCATTAATTATTTTGTACTTGGTCATAATCAGTTACTTGCTTGGTCTGCTTGTGTCGGGTGGGATGTAGACACCTCCATGTTCCTCAAAACAATCACCAGCCCTGATACCTTAAATGGTTAAAAGCGATGGGAACCTGGGCTTGAGCATTACTTATGTGTCTTGGAGGTCATAGCCATTGCAGGGTAGCATGGATGGGAAGTCAGTATTACTTACTGTCACTTGATTATTGTTAAACGCATGCCGCTACCGTGGTACATTGTATGTCATCTTGATGTGTTCTTATTACTTGTGTTTTGTTAGTCATCGGGTGGCTACATAGAGTCAAGTGTGTTAGCTCCTTTTTACATGCGCGCACCCATCTTAAACACAAAACAAAATTTCACCTGCGAAGGATTTGTTGTCGTAAAGAGGAGGTCGTTACATATGGTATCAGAGCTGGTTCGACCCGTGACTTGGGACTCGCTACGACTTTCGTTGACATGATTTGCATGACTATTCTGTTTCCGATCGAGTGATTGTGTGCGTGAAGGTAATCATGGTTAGAGGACGTCGCGGAGGTAGACGATGGGGTGCTAGGGGAGGAGGCGTGACGCCTCCAGTAGCATCCACGCCTGAGGGGTCTAACCCCCAGCGAGGCGAGCCAATTCATGGACAGGAGAAGATAGCAGTTTGCAATGTTGTTGGGATGATGAGATCTTTTCAGCGCATGTCTGAGGCACTGATCAGTCGATTTGAGAGAGACGAGGCCAGTGCGCCGACACCCACTAAAGTTCCACCGCGTGCACCGGCCATTACAGGTAGCTTCCACCGTGAACTCGAGAAGGTTAAATTTACTGAGTTATTTGGTGCCCCTGATGGCGCCGCTGCCAAGGCATGGCTGGAGAATATGGCGATGTGCTTCGCACTTCACAATTATACATCCAACATGAAGGTCCACATGGCAGTCTTTCAACTGAAGGGGAGTTCTCTTCTATGGTGGAAGACACTCCTTCCGCAGCTGAACATGGCCGTTGAAGTCGTGTCATGGGAACTATTCGAGGAGCGGTTCCGAGAGAGGTACCTTTCAGAGGAATTCATTGAGCGTCAGCTCAATGAGTTCAACACATTGCGACAGGGATGTCATACGGTGCCCGAGTACGAGGCACATTTTATGGAGCTGCTCGGGTATGCTCCACACCTTAACACTAGGAAGCTCAAAGTCAACAGGTTTGTGTTTGGCCTTAACGATAGCCTATGTGAAAAGGTTAGGATCTTGATGCCTCAAACCTTGCACGACGCTGTCCAAAAGGCCCTCATAGTAGAGGAGGATCTTATCAGTGGGGGTCAGACCAGGACTCTAGCAAGACCAGCCAGGCAGGGTTCATCTGGTACACTGCAGAATCAGACACTAGTGAGACATACACCGGGATATCGTCATTTCTAGAGAGGATCCACTTTCACTACCCCCCAATGACCACCGCCTCAACAGCAGACACCTTATCGGGGACCACAAAACCAACAAAAACGTCGCCTGCAGCAGCAACAGTTTAGGCCTGTTTAGCAGAACAGACTGGGGTTCCAGGCCAGTGGGCCATCATCATCTTCTACTTCGGGTACTAGGACTACTAGGCTGAAGAAGGAGTGTTGGACGTGTGGGGAGCCACACTACCAGCGTTACTGTCCTGTGGAGAGGACTAGGGCGTCCAGATCAGCTGGACCCACTACAGTGGGAGATATGGGCAAGGCCCATCGGATTCATGCAACGGTGAATAACCGCCAGGCAGAGCACCAGTCGACTGTGCTTGAGATAACAAGTATTGTCGCTGACCAGACCCTTAGTATTTTGATAGACCCAGGTGCTACTGAGAGTTTCATTTCTGGGGTAATGCTAAGAAGGATTAAGGTAAAGTTAGTCAAACAGGATGAGTTTAGCTTCGTGGAGATGGCTTCGGGAGCTAAACAAAAGGTCCGAGGAAAGGTTACGGGCTGTGCCATTAACCTGGGAGAGTTTGTCATGGGGGTCAACTTGTACGTCACGATCTTAGGATCTTATGACGACGTGATCGGTATGGATTGGTTGGAATCGCATGAGGCGATACTCAACTATAAGATAGAACGCTTGAGCTTGGTTGATGACGAAGGACAAAGACGTATGATTGTAGGATGGAACCAGGGAGTTTCCCTGTGGTTTGTCTCTTCCTTACAATTACGAAAGAGTATGCGCAAGGGGTGAAAACTTTATGCGATCCTCACGCTAAACGAGAAGGGAGTAGCGAAAGGTCTAGACTACCTTCTGGTGGTGAAGGAGTTTGCGGACGTATTTCCAGAGGAGTTGCTTGGGATGCCACAGGAAAGGGAACTGGAGTTTACCATAGACCTGAAACCGGGGACCGAACCGATAGCAAGAATGCCTTATCAGATGTCGACACCAGAATTGCAAGAGCTGAAAATGCAACTGAGGGAGTTGTTGGACCTGGGACTGATACGTCCTAGCGTGTCACCATGGGGTGCACCGGTTATTTTTATACGAAAGAAGGATGGATCATGGAGGATTTTCATTGACTACCGTCAACTGAACAAGGCTACGATCAAGAATCAGTATCCCTTACTATGAATGGATGATCTGTTCGATCAAATGAAGGGTGTGACAGTGTTCTCCAAGATCTATTTGCGATCTGGGTATCACCAGTTACAGATCAAGGAGGATGACATCCCTAAGACCGCCTTTAGGTCAAGATTTGGACATTACGAGTTTACTGTTTTACCGTTTGGACTGAAAAATGCCCCAAGGGTAATCATGAGTTTGATGAACGGGGTGTTCCGTGAGTACTTGGACAAGTTCATCCAAGTATTCATTGACGATATTTTGATCTACTCTCGGACTATGGAGGAGCATGACGAGCACTTGCGCTTGGTACTACAGTGTTTGCGAGAGCACCAAATTGTATGGGAAGTTGTCCAAATGCTCTTTTTATCAATCAAGGATTCACTACATAGGGCATGTCATCTCTGGTGAAGGCATCGTCGTGGATCCAGCAAAGGTTGAGGCTATTATGGAATGGCCTACCCATGTCACAGAAGTGCATAGTTTTATGGGTTTAGTCAGATACTCTCGATGGTTTATCGAGGTTTTTTCGAATATAGAAAATCCGATCATGGAATTGCAGAAGAAAAACAAGAAGTTTGTTTTAATAGAGAAATGGGTGGAAGAATTTCAGAGGCTTAAAGAGTTTTTGACAACAACCCCGATACTAAAGGTCCCTGACATGGATGCAGACTTCTTGGTATGCACTGACGTATCCAAGGAAGGTTTAGGCGGAGTCTTGATGCAATACGAACGAGTGATTACTTACATTTTGAGGAAGCTGAGAAGGCATGAGGATAACTACGCGACGCACGATTTGGAGTTATTAGCCATCGTATATGCCTTGAAGGTTTGGAGACACTACCTTGTTGGATGAAAATTTGAATTAAAGACTGATCATTGTGGGCTGTAACACATTTTCACACAAAGCGACCTGAATGCGCGACAACGGCGTTGGTCGAAATTGCTTAGCGAGTACGACTTCGAGATTACTTACATAAAGGGAACAGTGAATTGAGTGGCTTACGATTTGAGTCAGAGACCGCACATATTTTTGGTGTTGCCTCTTCAAATGAATATACATGAGAAGATTCTCACTTTATAGCGTGACAATGACTAGTACAAAGAAGTCGAGGATTTTATCGAACAAAACACAATGATGGTACCATGATATGAGGGATTTTCTTTTGATAGCGACAGGTTATTGAGGTTTAGAGGGTGGATTTACATACCTCCCAATGACGAGTTGAGGATGTTGATCCTGAGTGAGGCTCATAGAGCAGTTTACATGGCTCACCCAAGAGTCACGAAGATGAGGGAGAACCTTAAACCCTTATTCTTCTGGAAGGGAATGAAGGCCGACATAATCAACTATGTGGCCAGATGTTTAGAGTGTCAGTAGGTAAAGGATGAAAATAAACATTCAGCAAGGTTACTTCAACCACATGCCATTCTGAAATAGAAATGGGAAGTTATTTCGATGGATTTTATTGTTGGATTGCCATTGACGGTAAGGAGACACGACTCGATTTTTGTAGTAGTAGACACTCTGATGAAGAGTGCTCACTTTATGCCTGTGCATATGATGTATCAAGCACCTAACATAGCAAGAGTTTTCATCAGTGAGATTGTGAGGGTGCATGGCGTGCCTAAGAAGATTATATCCGATCGAGGATCAGTGTTTACTAGACGATTTTGGACGAGTTTCCAAGAGGCCTTGGGAACTCAACTAAATTTTAGTACTGCATATCACACAGAGACTGATGGACAGACCGAACGAATGAACCAGACCTTGGAAGACATATTTCTCATGTATGTGATGGACCAACAAAAGCATTGGGAGGAATTCTTGCCTCTAGTAGAGTTCTCTTACAATAACAGTTACTAGAGCACCATTAAGATGGCTTCTTTTGTGTTTCTTTATGGGCAACCATGTCGGATGCCCTTGAGTTGGGATTGACTTAAGGATAGGGTGCTTGTGGGACTAGAAGTGATCCATGAAATGGAAGAGCAAATGCAAACCATAAGACAAAGGATTAAGGAAGCGCAGGATCAACAGAAGAGTTATGCCGATGCGCACTGAGTCGACCATAGTTACGAGGTCGGCAATCAAGTCTTCTTGCAGGTTAAACTGCATAAGAGTTCAATCAAGTTTTTAAAGGGAGCTAAACTCTCTCCTAGGTTCGTGGGACCTTTCGAGATCATGGAGAGAAAGGGGCCCGTGGCCTATCGACTAGCCTTGCCTAATTCTTTGAGGCGTATGCACGATGTTTTTCATGTATCTGTTCTGAGACATTATATTAATGATCCTACACACGTGATTGACATGAGTTCCTTGCAGGTCAAGGTCTAGTGGGACAGTTATAGTCTGCACTTGGCGACCTGGGAGGACGCATATGATATGCGTCAGCAGTTTCCATTTTGTTTGATAGATAGACTTATGATACTATGGTACTTTTATTTAGGCATTTATACTGAAAAACTTTGGGACGAAGTTTAGACCAAGAGGGGGTGTATGTAACATCCTGCTCTAGTGCACTGAGAAACTTATTCTTCGAGGACACTTTCTCATAAGTGTTCTAAACCTTTCTGATGTTAAAACATTTATACTTGATTATGATGCGTTATGATAGAGGACATGAGGTTTTACTATTTTATGTAGATAGGTGCTATTGACTCAATTTTATTGAGTGTGTAGGGTTTTGGACCTTGATGATGCAGAGGCATCGATGGAACCCCCTTGGACTCCAGATTGAGTCAAGGAGTGTGCTATTGGGTTGATTGATTTACTGTGATATTTCATTTGATTTGATGATATGATGTTGACATTTTTGACATGATTGTTGATTATGAAAGCTGAGAATAGCTTTATGACTAGACTCACATATGGAGTAAAGGGGACACACAAGATTTCCAGAGAGGTTGAGGGAGAGGCATGGAAAACAACCCTGCCACAGCCTACTAGCACTCCCGCCATGGCTCAAACTGTAGGTTAATGATTACCTAGTTCGAGAGGATCCACGATACCGTGAGGGTAGAATGTGACAGTAGCTCATGATGATTCTAAGGGGTGCGCAATAAGGCGGGGGCCTTATTCCTTACAACCCTTAGTATCGCACAAGTTCACTTGGTGGAGTGTTGACTCCAGGGGTTATAGATGTCTACCAACCAGTCAAGTTGGCGAGTGGCACCCTTGGAGCACGTGGTGCATCCTAAAGGGAACGTCACGGAAAAGAAACACAAGAAGTGAGTGGCACCCTTGGAGCACGTGGTGCATCCTAAAGGGCACGTCGCGCAAAAGAAACAAACGAGGCGAATGGCACTCTTGGAGCACGTAGTGCATCCTGAAGGGCATGTCGCACTGATGATGAGAAGAAATAAACCTAGACAACACTAAGACATTAACACCTTAATAAATCCTTAAACAACTCCCCTAACCAAGTGTCGCCAGTTCAGAATATGAGTTCTAAGTCAAAAACTTTTCTAGGGTAAAAATTTTAGTGTAACCTTAAAGAAAAGGCCCTAGCATAAAAATAAAAATTCAAAGAAAAACCCACTTAAGTAATAGTTACGTCTTCATAAAATTATTGGGGTAAATAATGAGGGTAAGAATTAAATTAAAACTA
>ML784378.1:172087-227038 GCA_009831015.1 Picea engelmannii | reverse complement strand
AAATTCATTAAGTTGTTGTCTCACTCCTACATAGTATCTTTTTTATAAATATCATAAATGAAAATATGTTTGAAGATAGTCAAAACAAGTTATCAAAATCTGTAATGTACTTTCAATGAAAAATTAAAAATTATGGAATGTACTCATGTGCCAAGTTTGTTTAAAAACCATGTAATAGTATTCCATCTTCAATTATTCGTTCATGATCGACTTTGGACATTTTCCATTTTCCAACATTTTTTTTTTTTTATTGAACTTCTATTAACTTTATGCACACTTGTAACATCCTGCTATGGCACACTTACCAAACTTATTCTTTGAGGACACTTGCTCGCAAGTGATCTGGATTTTTATGATGATAAAACGTTTTCCTTCCTTATGATGCGTTAAGTTATATGAGAGGATGTTTTTACTACGTTGATGTAGACAGGTGCTGTTGACTCAGTTTCATTGAGTGTGCAAGGTTTCGGACCTTGAGGATGCAGAGGCATCTGTGGAACTCCCTTGGACTCCAGATTGAGTTAGGGAGTGGACTATTTGGGTCGTTTCATTTATGGTGATATTGTTTTGTTTTGATGATATGCTATTGATTTTATGATATGTGGTTGACATGATATGACATGGTGGTTGATGATGCAGGCTGACGATAGCTTGCTGACCAAGACTCAAATATGGAGTAAAGGGGCCACACACGAGTTCCAGAGAGATTGAGGGAGAGGTGTGGACAACAGCCCTTCCACAGCCTACTAGCACTCTCGTCGTGGCTCGAACTGTAGGTTAACGATTAACTAGTTCGAGAGGATCCACGATGCCGTGAGGGTAGACTGCGACAGTCGCTCACAATGATTCTAAGGGAAGCACAATAAGGTCGGGGCCTTATTCCTTAGAGCCCTTAGTCTCCCACAAGATGACCTGGCAGAGTCTTGACTCCAGGGGTTATAGAGTCTACCAATCCGTCAAGCCAGCGAGTGGCACCCTTGGAGCACATGGTGCATCCTAAAGGGCACGTCGTGCAAAGAAATGCAAATCAACGAGTGGCACGCTTGGAGCACGTAGTGCATCTTGAAGGGCACGTCGCGCAACCGAAGAAAACAAGGTGAGTGGCACCCTTGGAGCACGTAGTGCATCCTGAAGAGCACGTCACATTGATGATGATGATGAGACAATCTAGATGACCATAGACCTTAACGCCTGATAAATTTAAAAAAAAATGACTCCCCTAATTAAATTGTCGCCTGATGCAGGAGCATCGCTCACGCAATCAAGCGAGCCAGTGCGAGGAGGAAAAAAGAACAGTTGGAGAGCGCCAGCATTCAAATTTTGGAACATTGTAATATGGTTGTGCCAAACATTAAATGTTGATGTGATGAAGCGCAGTTTATATATGTAACGGACCTTGAGCGGATAAGCTCTCGTCCTTAGTAGTTGAGGCATTTATGTAGATTTAATGCAAGTAGATAAACTAATTAACTGTAGATTAGACAGTTTAGCTTTCGAGAGGGAAAACGGAATATAGACACCCTCCGTTGTATTGTTGAGGATCGTCATTCTCATTCATACAGGAGCAAGAGAAGAGGAGCGTAGAGAGCTTGTGAAGAACTCCATGTACAACTATTGAATTAATAAGAAAACTTTGATTCAATTCCCATGGATGTGTTTGATACTTTTGTGTTGTTGATGTTATGCTTCTGCTTACTTGCTTCCTTTTATGCATATATTTTATATGCTGCATATGTGATAGCATATCAGGTTTGAAACCTGAGAGAATGAGTGAATGAGTTTCAATTGTTTCTCTTCTTAAGCCAGGAGATTCCTGCATCGAGTGTAGTTGAATACCTCTGCATAGAGTGCGTTGAGAAGGCTAAGTAGTTGAAATTTTGTTCTCTTTTGCCTTGAGTCGTTTTTGGGTTGTTCAAACCTTGCAGGTGAGTTCAGGTTCGACGCGAAGCCTCAGTAGAAATTCTGAGAAGGAAAGGGCGAGACTGTTGCAAGGGTGGAGGCACGGGACCCAGAAGACTTCATCGCTGGGGGAAGTAGTCGAAAATCGGGCACAGGGAGTGTATTCAAAAAAAAAAAAAAAGTCCCTGTAGAAGTCTGAGTTAGTAAAAGCTCAGGAGGGAGAACTACTTGTTTCATTGTGGAAACAAAACCGAGTGGAGTCCATACAAGATAAAGGTGGTGAACAGAGAAACTCTTCAAGAGGAAGAGAATCGATGACTGGAATCGTCGTGGAGAATCACTAGGATCGCGACCTGACTTGTGGGTCAGATGTATTGGGAGTTCGCGACGAAAGATTCCTGTTTCTCATAGAGTGAGGTCACGGGAATGAGAAACATGACGTCCCGAAATGTTTTGCATGGTGTACGCCGGGATTTGATGATGTGACAGGTGATCTCGGGATATCGGATCTCGGGAGTTGGAGGCCTCAAAGTCTGACCCCGGAATTGACGAGTGAGCGAGGTCGCGAGACTCCGAGTCATCGGCATCTCGACACTTCGGGTCTTGGGGTTTGAGAATTCGAAGGCATAGAGACATTAGTCGCGAAGTCGCGATTGCACGAGGTCCCTACCCGCCGAGGGAAAGTCAGCATTGACCAGAGGCATCGGGTCTCGGGGATCCGAGGGTCCAGTTCCCAGTGGTGGAACTCGCGAAATCGTGAGAGTCGATACTTCATTAATTAAGGAAGGGAGGATCGCCGGAAGTAACTGTGGGTAAAGACTCCCAAGGGAGTTGAAGAGTGACAACTCTTTGGGCCAAGAAATAGGAGGTCCTGGTAGGTGCGACCGTACCGCCGAGGGTAGGGTGGGCTATCAAGTGGTATCAGAGCCCAGAAATGTATTCTCTTTGCTACGATAGTAGAGAGAGAGGCAGTAACAAAATTCGCCATGCCGCCCAGGAGAGAAAGGCAGTCACCTGATCGTGAAGACAGGGATGCCCGAAGAAGGGGTAGACCAGCAGGAAATGTAGAGATGGAACGTCAGATACGAGATCTTAGGGAGAGACTCGAAGATATAGAGACCACCCAGAGGCATGGAGCCGATGCGGGAGAGTTCAGCGATCCTGATATTGAAGAGGAAGCTGGACATGACGCCGAATAAATCTCAGCAGAAGATGCCTCGACAGAGAGGTTGATCAAAGCCATTTCGAGGATGAGCTCGAAGACGAAGATGGACATTCCCGTCTATGAGGGAAGTCTAAGTACTGAAGAGTTGCTGGATTGGATCCGAGCGCTCGACACCTACTTTGATTATGAGGATATCGAAGAGGACAAGAAGGTAAAGCATGCCGTCACGAAGCTGAAAGGACATGCAGCCTTATGGTGGGACGAGTTGCAGGCAGACAGACGTTCAAAGGGAAAACAGAAGATCAAAAGCTGGGATCGAATGATCACCAAGATGAAGGCAAAGTTCATTCCGAGGGACTACCATATCACTCTGTTCAGGCGCATGCAAAACCTGAGGCAGAAGTTGATGTCGGTGAAGGAGTACACTGAGGAATTTTACAAGCTAAATATTCGAGCGGGTCATCGGGAGAGTGATGACAAAAAGGTGGCAAGATATCTGAATGGTCTCAGGTATGACATTTAGGATGAATTAAGCATGCTAACCATCTTCACTGTTGAGGATGCGTACCAAATGGCTCTGAAAGCTGAAGAGAAGCTGTGCCACAAACAAGGTCAGCAAGGTCGAGGACGAAGCAAGCCTAGAGGCAAAGAAATTACCCAAGAAAGGACTCAGAAGCCCAAGGAGGATTGGAAGAAGCCTCAGGGTAGAGTTGAATGAGTTGGTACCTCACACCAGAGGCAGCCACAAATGGAGCAGAGGTAGCAACATGCTGAGCTGAGGAGGCAGCATGCAGAGCAGGGTGGCGGATATGCTGACGCCAACACATTTCCTCGTATCCGAAGTCGAGGAAGAGGGCGAGGAAGAGTTATCACATGTTTCACGTGTGGTAAATACGGACACAAGGCCGTGGACTGTCCAGAGAGGAAGATGGACAGAGGAAATGCTCACGTCGTTGAGGCGTAGCAGAAGAGAGACGTTGAGAGCGAAGATGCTGACAACGGGAGGTCACTTGGGATGCATAAGATCCTTTTAGCGCCATAGAAGGAGGTGAAGAACGCAGTGCAGAGAAGTAGACTGTTCAGGACGGCTTGTACAGCCAAGGACAGGAAATGCAAAGTCATCATTGATAGCGGGAGCACTGACAATCTCGTTTCGACCGAGATGGTAGAGAAATTGGAGCTGACAACAACTAAGCACCCGAGTCCATATAAAGTCTCGTGGTTACAAAAAGGACACCGGGTAAGTGTCACTAAACAATGCTTAGTTAAATTTAAAATTGGGAACTATCATGATGAGATCCTTTATGATGTCATTCCCATGGACGTGTGTCATATACTGTTGGGTAGACCGCGGCAGTATGATCGAAATGTTGTTCATGATGGGAGGATGAACACCTATACCCTTGAGAAGGATGGGAGAATCCATAAACTGCTGCCGATAAGGGATAAGGAGGTAAAGACAAAAGTTAGCAGCACCATACTTCTCATGAGTGGGAAGGAGCTTCTCACAGAGATTGAGAAGGATGAGGATCCACAATTCTTTGTTGTCGGGAAGCCGAGGGTTGTTCTGACAAGCACAAGGATGGATGACTTGTCAGACGAGATCCAGGAACTGCTTGGAGAGTTCGCTGATATCATCGTGGACGAACTACCTCGTTCGTTGCCACCGATGAGGAGTGTGAGTCACCATATTGACCTCATACCCGGAGCAAGTTTACCAAATAAGGCAGCGTACAGGTTGACACCTCAAGAGAATGAGAAAGTCAAAAGGCAGGTACAGGATCTGCAGGACAAGGGACTAGTGAGAGAGAGTCTGAGCCCGTGTGCCGTTCCGACAGTACTGAGTCCGAAGAAGGATGGAGGCTGGAGGATGTGTACAGACTCCAGAGCGATAAACAAAATCACCATCAGGTACAGGTTCCCATTGTCGAGAATGGACGACTTGATGGATTGCCTAAGTCGGGCAAACTATTTTTCAAAAATAGATCTCAAGAGCGGATACCATCAGATCCGGATGAGAGAGGGGGATGAGTGGAAAACAACATTCAAGACAAATGAGGGTTTGTATGAATGGCTGGTCATGCCATTTGGCTTGACAAATGCACCCAACACTTTTATGAGACTGATTAATGAAGTCCTGCAGGAATTCATTGGTAAATTTGTGGTGGTGTACCTGGACGATATACTGATTTTCAGTAAAACCAGGGAAGAACATTTAAGGCATTTAGTCATAGTGATGAGAAGACTGCAGCAGGAGAAGCTGTTGGTTAATTTGAAGAAATGCTCGTTCATGCAGACAGAACTCATATATCTGGGTTTTTTAATCTCGACAAATGAGTTGAATATGGATCCTGAGAAGGTGAATGTAATCAGGAATTGGCCATCGCCGAGAAATGTTTTTGAGGTAAGGAGCTTTCACGGTTTGGCAAGATTCTACCGAAAATTCATTCAAAATTTTAGTGGAATTAGCACCACGATGATGGACACTGTGAAAAAGTGGCATGAATTTTTTCAATGGACAGCCGAGGCTGAAAAGAAATTCAATTTGTTGAAGCGCAAGATAACTGAGTGACCAGTGTTGGTGTTGCCAGATTTTCAGAAAACCTTCCAGGTGAAGTGTGATGCCAGTGGGTATGCTGTTGGAGGGGTTTTAAGTCAGGATGACAGACCTGTGGCATATTACAGCGAGAAGCTGGATGATGCAAAGATAAAGTACTCCACATATGACAAAGAGTTCTATGCCATTATTCAGGCATTGAAAAAATGGAGGCATTATCTGATACCTAAATAATTTGTGCTATACAGTGATAACCACGCATTACAGTTCATAAGTCAACAGGAGAAGCTGAATCAGAAGCATGCGAAGTGGGTAGAATACATGCAAAATTTGACCTTTGTGATCAAGCACATTTCGGGAGCTACAAACAAGGTGGATGACGCCTTGAGCAGAAAATGTTTATTGCTATAGGAATTCAGGATCAAAACGTTGGGTTTTGAGAACCTGAAAGATATGTATGCAGGAGACACTGATTTCGAGGAAGCTTATGAAGCAACTGAGAATCCAGTTCTCAGAGATAGGAGTCCGTGGATTGACTACCTAATCTAGGATGGGTTGCTATTTAAAGGCAATCAATTGTGCATTTCAGATTGCTCTAAGAGAGAGAATTTGGTGAAGGAAAAGCAGAGCGGTGGACTAGCAGGTCATTTCGGGCATGAAAAAACTTTTGCCAAGCTGAGCGAATCATATTTTTGGCCGGGCATGCGTGCAGATGTTAAACGGTTTGTTTACAGGTGCAGGATATGTCAACATGCAAAGGGCCGAAAGCAGAATGATGGGTTATATCAGCCATTTCCCATACCCGAGAGGCCATGGGAATCCATTAGTATGGATTTTGTATTGGGTTTGCCGAGAACACAGCGAGGAGTGGATTCTATCTTTGTGGTGGTAGATAGGTTCTCGAAGATGGCGCATTTCATTCCATGCCATAAGACGAGCGATGCGACCCACATCGCGAATTTATTTTTCAAGGAGATTGTGCGATTGCATGGATTGCCGAGGAGCATAGTCTCAGATCGGGATAAGAAGTTCATAGGTCATTTTTGGAGGACACTATGGAAGAAGCTGGGGAATGACTTGGCATTCAGTTCTACATACCATCCGCAGACAGATGAGTAGACAGAAGTAGTCAACAAAAGCTTAGGGAATCTGTTGAGGAGCGTGGTGGTGGAGCATCACACCAGTTGGGATCAGATCTTACCACAGGAAAAATTTGCGTACAACGATTCTGTGAATCAGAGTACAGGTAAAATCCCATTTAAAATTTTGTATGGGATGCAACCGAGAGGAGTATCTGAACTCAGGGAGTCATAACAGGCTGACACTAGTAGCGCGAAAGCTGAGGAATTTGCTGAGGTAATGCAACAACTTCATGCGGATGTGAAGCAGCGGTTGCAGCAATCGAATCAGGAGTACAAGCGTCGAGCCGACCAGAGGAAAAGGCAGCTTTAGTTCAAAGTTGGGGATATGGTTCTGGCGCACCTGAAGAAAGAAAGGTTCCCAAGGGGAACACATAACAAGCTCAAGATGAATAAAATTGGGCCGTGCAGAATTCTGAGGAAATTCGACGAAAATGCATACGAGCTTGAGCTGCCATAGGGCATCGGGATATCTCTGATATTCAACATTTCGGATTTGTACCCATATAAGGCCGAAAATGCAGGAGCTGTGAGTGTTGAAGAACCAGTGGTCAAATGGCGGAAGCAGTTACCAGTTGCATAGAAGCCACAGATGGAGTGCATACTGGATAAAAGAGCAGGTAAGAAGACCAGGAGAAAGAAATACTTTGAATACCTGGTGAAATGGAAGAACCACCCAATGGAGGATGCCAGCTGGGAGACAGAGGAAGTTATACTGAAACATGGGCAGACTATACAGGAACTCGTGGATAGGAGCCCATGAAATATTTTGAGCCGAGGAGTATGATGCAGGAGCATCGCTCACGCAATCAAGCGAGCCAGCGCTAGGAGGGAAAGAGAACAGCTGGAGAGCGCCAACATTCAAATTTTGGAACATTGTAATATGGCTGTGCCAAACATTAAATGTTGATGTGATGAAGTGCACTTTATATATGTAACAGACCTTGAGAGGATAAGCTCTCGTCCTTAGTAGTTGAGGCATTTATGTAGATTTAATGCAAGTAGATAAACTAATTAACTGTAGATTAGACAGTTTAGCTTTCGAGAG
Source organism: Picea engelmannii (assembly GCA_009831015.1). Taxonomy (NCBI): domain Eukaryota; kingdom Viridiplantae; phylum Streptophyta; class Pinopsida; order Pinales; family Pinaceae; genus Picea; species Picea engelmannii. Next base: position 219,230 of record ML784378.1, on the reverse strand, counting down.
GGAAAACGGAATATAGACACCCTCCGTTGTATTGTTGAGGATCATCATTCTCATTCATACAGGAGCAAGAGAAGAGGAGTGCATAGAGCTTGTGAAGAACTCCATGTACAGCTATTGAATTAATAAGAAAACTTTGATTCAATTCCCATGGATGTGTTTGATACTATTGTGTTGTTGATGTTATGCTTCTGCTTACTTGCTTCCTTTTATGCGTATCTTTTATATGCTGCATATGTGATAGCATATCAGGTTCGAAACCTGAGAGAATGAGTGAATGAGTTTCAATTGTTTCTCTTCTTAAGCCAGGAGATTCTTGCATCGAGTGCAGTTGAATACCTCCGCATAGAGTGCGTTGAGAAGGCTAAGTAGTTGAACTTTTGTTCTCTTTTGCCATGAGTCGTTTTTGGGTTGTTCGAACCTTGCAGGTGAGTGCAGGTTGGACGGGAAGCCTCAGTAGAAATTCTGAGAAGGAAAGGGCGAGATTGTTGCAAGGGTGGGGGCACGGGACCCAGAAGACTTCATCGCTGGGGGAAGTAGTCGAAAATCGGGCACAGGGAGTGTATTCGAAAAAAAAAAAAAAGACCCTGTAGAAGTCTGAGTTAGTAAAATCTCAGGAGGGATAACTCCTTGTTTCATTGTGGAAACAAAACCGATTGGAGTCCATACAAGATAAAGGTGGTGAATGGAGAAACTCTTCAAGAGGAAGAGAATCAACGACTAGAATCATTGTGGAGAATCACTAAGATCGCGACCTGACTTGTGGGTCAGATGTATCGGGAGTTCACGACGAAAGATTCCTTTTTCTCGTAGAGTGAGGTCATGGGAATACGAAACATGACGTCCTAAAATGTTTTGCATGGTGTACATCAGGATTTGATGATGTGACAGGTGATCTCGGGATATCGTATCTCGGGAGTTGGAGGCCTCAAAGTCTGACCCCGGAATTGACGAGTGAGCGAGGTCGCGAGACTCCGAGTCATCGGCATCTCGGCACTTCGGGTCTCAGGGTTTGAGAATTCGAAGGCATAGAGATGCTAGTCGCGAAGTCGTGATTGCACGAGGTCCCTACCCGCCGAGGGAAAGTCAGCGTTGACCAGAGGCATCGGGTCTTGGGGATCCGAGGGTCCAGTTCCTAGTGGTGGAACTTGCAAAATCGCAAGAGTCGATCCTTCATTAATTAAGGAAGGGAGGATCGACGGAAGTAACTGTGGGTAAAGACTCCCAAGGGAGCTGAAGAGTGACAACTCTTTGGGCCGAGAACTAGGAGGTCCTGGTAGGTGTGACCGTACCGCCGAGGGTAGGGTGGGCTATCATCGCCCTGTTCAAATCAAAACCTAAATTAAAACATCTCTAAGATAAATTTGACCATCCCTAAGAAAAGATCCTACAAAAATAAACCTAGGGCGTAAACTAAAACCCACCTAGGTGTTAATTAAAGTCTTCTTAAAAGTAAAGGGGGTAAGGTAATGGGGGAAATAAATTAAGCGAAACCCTGGGCTTTTAAATGATAAAGAAGAAATAAAAATTTATTAAAGTGTGGGAGTATAAAAGCTAGGAATAAAAAGGAAATATATATCTATTAAAAAGATTAAAAATCCATATTTATCTTTTGGGTTTAAATAATAATAAAATAATAATAAAAGAGAGGAAAAATAAATAAATAAATAAATAAAGGAAAGTTAATATGGGAAAGTAGGGGACATAGGGTAAAAAGAAAAAAGGAATTTGCATTTAAGGAGTTACTAAAATTCAGAAACTTCATTTTAGGAAAGTGATTAAAAGCATGAGAGGGGATATAGGAACCCTAGGAGTGATTTAAGGGGTGATTTTTGGGGGAGTGACGGATTTGAGTCTTTTAATAATTAAAAAGAAATTAATTTTTGGAGAACCCTAGGGATGAGTGACACTTGGACGGCGGAGATTGTTTAGAGGTTTGTCATTAAAAATTAATTAATTAATGATTAGGAAAGTAGGTGGGTCTCATTTTTTCTATAAAAAAGGGGGAAAGGAAGGAAGAGGGGGATGAACGGTCAGCGTAACGTTACGCTGCCGAATTGAGGTTTGACGGATTTTCCTGTGAGGAGTTGGGTGTATCTCAACTGTGTTGGAGTGGTAGCTCAGCCGTGGAGGCGAGCTGAGACGCTAGTCTATCTCTGGTTCTTGTGTGGCCCCTTTGCGGATCGAGGGGCTAAGGGGGAAGCAGGGTACCCCTAGCGTTTGGCTAGGAGGTACCGGTGAGCTTCCCACGGTCGACAAGTAGGAGCGGCAAGGAGCACGAGACTTCGATCGAGGTGCGGAAATCAATCAAGGCCGGCGAAAAGGCAAATGTATGGTCAGTTATCTGGTAGAATAGAAAGCGCTAAACTGATGTAGATCCAACTATTATTGGAAAAGTGAAATGACATTGAAATTTAAATAATGTTGTTGCATCTGTCGTTTCCCTGGATGACTCGCATAGAATCAATTTCTAAAAATGCTTGCGGAACCTCATGATTTTATTTCAACAGTTGCTGCGCGATAATTTTTATAAACAACCATGTAATTAACCCTTTCCAACAAACTTGGTTCTGTCGGTTTTGTCCACTGAAAATGGTTTTTAATCTCTGCGTTGTTAAATTTTTCTTTGCGTTATTGAATGTAAATTCCTGCGTTTTTGTGGGAAGTTTCTTCTTCTGCTGTCGGTCTTCTATCGAGTTCTATAATATGACTATGTATCCACCGCTTGGGATTGCTTGAGCGAATTCCTGTTTCCCGGAGGGTTAAGGCGAATTCCTCCAATAGCTTGATATTATACAATGTTTGTTATATTGGATTTTAGGTTAAAAAGAATAAGTTGGCTTGCACTGCGTTGCCTTGATGATTGAGTATTACTGGATTTATTGTCGGAATCCGTTTTGATTTATTCCTTCTATGTTGCACGAATGCCCCTTTTGGCTAGTCGCTGTCAAATTTCTGGGTCGTTTGCTGGTAAACTTATAACTCGGTCATGCATAAGAATGGCTTGGGAGAACGTCGCCCAAATGCAACAGCTCTTACCTCAAACCCACACCTTCCTTCCACTGTCATTTATTTGATTTCTTTTTCTGTCCTTTCCCACACAAATTTTCTTGTATCAACGGTTGCGGATGGGTTAGGTGAAGAAAAAATGTTATGGCATACCAATGTTAGGGAATTATTGTTATAGATTCGCAATTGTAATGTATTGTTGAAATAGGAATTTGTGTTTTCCTACCTTATAAACAAGATGGCAAGATTAGAGTTGAAGCGTATGACCATTATTTATTTCAATGTTGTTGTATTTAGAAGAAGATGATATGGTTATCTTGTTGTGATGTTGGTGTAGTCTCTTGACATTGTTGAGACATACTCAATGGAATGCCTAGATTTATATGCATTAAATTACTCGGAGTTTGTAATGAGGGTTGTTGTTCATTTAAATAATGTTGAATTTGGGTTTTGTTGTCGGAGTCCTCTGATCACGCGCCATCCATAAGGGGCGTATTTGTTCTTCTCATTTACATTGTTCTTGATTGAATTCAGTTAGTTGCTTGGTGTGTTGTATCGGGTGGGATGTAGACACCTCCATGTTCCTCAGAACAGTCGCCAGCCCTGAGACCTTAAATGGTTAAAATCGATGGGAACTTGGGCTTGAGTGTTGCTTATGTGTCTTGGAGGTGCTAACCATTGCAGGGTAGGACGGGCGAGAGGTCAGTCGTATTTAGCAGTCGGTTTTACTTTGTCGTGTGATCATCATTTATGCATGTGGTTACGTGTCGTGCGTCCTGGTCATCTTCTTATGTTCATCCTAGTTGCGTCGTATTCGTCGTCGGGTGGCGATGCAGAGTCGAATAGGTTGTTGTTGTTGTTTCCTTGTACACACGCACACACACACTTCTAAAAACAAAAAAAAATTGCACCTATTATTGGAGTGGTTGTCGTAACGAGGCGGTTCGTTACATATGGTATCAGAGCGGGTTCGACCCGCGACTTGGGATTCACTACGGGTTAAGTTGACATGATTATGTTTGATTATTTTGTCCTTGATCGAGTTGATTGTGTGTGTGCAGGTAATCATGGTTAGAGGACACCGCAGAGGCAGACGACGGGGTGCTAGGGGAGGAGGCATGATGCCTCCAACAACATCCACGCCTGAGGGGTCTAACCCCCAACGAGGCGAACAAGTCCTTGGACATGAGTATATCACAGTTGCCGATATTGTGGGGATGATGAGATCTTTCCAGCGCATGTCCAAGGCGATGATCAACAGATTGGACAGAGATGAGGCCACGGCACCGGCACCTGCTGAGTTTCCGCCGTGCGCACCGGCCATTACTGATAGTATTCACCGTGAACTCAAGAAGGTGAAATTTCCTGAGTTCTTTGGTGCCCCGGACGGCGCAGCCGCTGAGGCATGGTTGGAGAATATGGCGATGTGCTTCGCACTTCGTGATTATACCTCCAACATTAAGTTCTGCATGGCGGTCTTTCAACTAAAGGGGAGCGCTCTTCTATGGTGGAAGACACTCCTACCGCAGCTGAACATGGCCGTCGAGGACGTGTCATGGGAACTGTTCGAGGAACAGTTCCGGGAGAGGTATATTTCTAAGGAATTCATTGAGCGTCAGCTCAATAAGTTCAATGCCTTACGACAGCGAGGTCGTACAGTGCCCGAGTACAAGGAACATTTTATGGAGCTGCTCTGGTATGCTCCGCATCTGAACACTGAGAAGCTCAAGGTCAAGAGGTTCGTGTTTGGCCTTAACGACAGCCTGCGTGAAAAGGTTATGATTCTGATGCCTCAAACCTTGCACAACGATGTCCAAAAGGCTCGCATAGTAGAGGAGGAGATTATCAGTGGGGGTCAGACCAGGACTCCAGCGAGACCTGTAGGACAGGTTTCATCTGGAACGACACAGCACCAGACGCCAGTGAGGCATACGCCGAGATATCGTGGCTTCCAGAGGGGATCCACTTTTGCTACACCACGACGACCGTTGCCTCAGCAGCGGACACCTTATCGAGGACCACAGCAGCAGCAATAGCGTCGCCCGCACCAGTAGCAGTTTAGGCCTGTTCAGCAGAACAGACCAAGGTTCCAAGCCAGTGGGCCGTCATCTTCTACTTCGGGTACCAGGACTACTGGGCCGAAGAAGGGGTGTTGGACGTGTGGGGAGCCACACTACCAGTGCGACTGTCCTGTGGAGAGGACCAGGGAATTCGGATCAGTCGGACCTACTATAGTGGGAGATATGGGCAAGGCCCATCGGATTCATGCAGCGGTGAATAACCGCTAGGAAAAGCACCAGTGTATAGTGCTCGAGACGATAGGTATTGTCGTTGACCAGACCCTTAGTATTTTGATAGACCCAGGTGCTACTGAGAGTTTTATTTCTGGTGTAGCGCTGAAAAGGATTAAGGTAAAGGCAGTCGAACAGGAGGAGTTTAGCTTCATAAAGATGGCTTCGGGAGCCAAACAGAAGGTTGGAGGAAAGGTTACGGGCTGTGCCCTTAACTTGGGAGAGTTTGTCACAAGGGTCAACTTGTACATCACGATCTTAGGGTCTTATGACGTTGTGATCAGCATGGATTGGTTGGAAACGCATGAGCCGATACTCAACTGTAAGACGAAACGGTTGAGCTTAGTCGATGATGAAGGGAAAAAACATGTGATAGTAGGACGGAACCAGGGAGTATCCCTGAGGTTTGTCTCTTCCTTACAGTTATGGAAGAGTATGCGCAAGGGGTGCAATCTTTATGCGATCCTTGCGCTCAATGAAAAGGGAGTAGCAGAAGGTCTAGAACACCTTCCGGTGGTGAAGGAGTTTGCAGACATATTTCTAGAGGAGTTACCTGGGATGCCGCCAGAAAGAGAATTGGAATTTACTATAGACCTGAAACCGGGGACCGAACCGATAGCAAGAATGCCTTATCGGATGTCGACCCCGGAGTTGCAAGAGTTAAAAATGCAACTGAAGGAATTGTTGGACCTGGTACTGATACGTCCTAGTATGTCACCGTGGGGTGCACCAGTTATTTTTATTCGAAAGAAGGACAGATCGTGGAGGCTTTGCATTGACTATCATCAACTGATTAAGGCTATGATCAAGAATCAGTACCCCTTACCAAGAATTGACGATCTGTTCGATCAGATGAAGGGTGCGACGGTATTCTCCAAGATCTATTTGCGATCAGGGTATCACCAGTTACGGATCAAGGAGGATGACATCCTTAAGACCGCTTTTAAGACGAGATTTGGACATTATGAGTTTACTGTTTTACCTTTTGGACTGACAAACGCCCCGGGGGTATTCATGAGTTTGATGAACGGGGTGTTCTATGAGTACTTGGACAAGTTCGTCCAAGTATTCATCGATGATATTCTAATCTACTCTCGGACGACGGAGGAGCATGACGAGCACTTGCACTTGGTACTACAGTGTTTGCGAGAGCACAAATTATTTGGGAAGCTGTCCAAATGCTCTTTTTATCAATCGAGGATTCACTACTTAGGGCATGTCATCTCCGGCGAAGGTATTGCCATGGATCCAGCCAAGGTTGAGGATATTATGGAGTGGCTTGCGCCGACGAATGTCACAGAAGTGCGTAGTTTTATGGGTTTAGCGGGATACTATCGACACTTTGTCAAGGGATTTTCGAAGATAGCAGGTCTGATCACGGAGTTGCAGAAGAAAAACAAGAAATTTGTTTGGACTGAGAAATGCGCGGAAGCATTTCGAAGGCTTAAGGACTTGTTGACAACAACACCGATACTAAAGGTTCCTGACATGGATGTAGACTTCTTGGTATGCACTGATGCATCCAAAGAAGGTTTAGGTGGAGTCTTGATGCAAGACGGACGAGTGATTGCTTACATTTCGAGGAAATTAAGAAGGCATGAGGAAAACTATGCGACGCATGATTTGGAGTTATTAGCCATCATATATGCCTTAAAGGTATGGAGACACTACCTTGTTGGATGAAAATTTGAATTAAAGACTGATCATTGTGGATTACAACACATTTTTACGCAAAGCGACCTGAACGCGCGACAACGGCGTTGGTCGGAATTGCTTAGCGAGTACGACTTCGATATTACTTACATAAAGGGAACCGTGAACCAAGTGGCGGATTCTTTGAGTCGGAGGCCACACATATTTTCGGTGTTGCCTCTTCAGACGAATCTACGTGAGAAGATTCTCGCTTTACAGTGTGACAATGACTGGTACAAGGAAGTCGAAGATTTTATCGGACAAAACACTATGATGGTACCACGATATGAGGGATTTACCTTTGACAGCGATGGGTTATTGAGATTTAGAGGTCGGATTTACGTACTGCCAAATGACGAATTGAGGATGTTGATCCTGAGCGAGGCTCATAGAGCAGTTTACATGGCTCACCTGGGAGTTACGAAGATGAGGGAAGACCTTAAGACCTTGTTCTTATGGAAAGGAATGAAGACTGACATAGTCAACTTTGTGGCTAGATGTCTCGAGTGTCAGCAGGTAAAGGCTGAACATAGACACCCGGTAGGATTACTACAACCACATGCCATTCCGGAATCGAAATGGGAAGTCATTTCGATGGATTTTATTGTTGGATTTCCATTGACGGTAAGGAGACATGACTCGATTTTTGTAGTAGTTGATACTCTGACAAAGAGTTCTCACTTTATTCCGGTGCGTACGACGTATAAGGCATCTGACATAGTGAGAGTTTTCATCAGTGAGATTGTGAGGCTGCATGGCGTGCCTAAAAATATTATATCCGATCGAGGATCGGTGTTTACTGGACGATTTTGGATGAGTTTCCAAGAGGCCTTGGGAGCTCAACTAAACTTTAGTACTGCGTATCACCTAGAGACTGAGGGACAGACAGAACGAACGAACCAAACCTTGGAAGACATGTTGCGCATGTACGTGATGGACCAAAAAAAGCGTTGGGAGGAATTCTTGCCTCTAGTCGAGTTCGCTTATAACAACAGTTACCAGAGCACCATTAAGATGGTGCCTTTTGAGTTTCTTTATGGGCGACCGTATCGGAAACCCTTGAGTTGGGATCAGCTTGAGGATAGGGTCCTGGTGGGACCAGAAGTGATCCAAGAAATGGAAGAGTAAATGCAAACCATAAGACAAAGGATAACAGAAGCGCAGGATCGACAGAAGAGTTATGTGGACGGGCACCGAGTCGACCGTAGTTACGAGGTCAGCCATCGAGTCTTCTTGCGGGTAAAACCGCATAAGAGTTCGATCAAGTTTGGAAAGGGAGATAAACTCTCTCCTAGGTTCGTGGGACCTTTTGAGATTGTGGAGAGAAAGGGGCCCGTGGCCTATCGACTATCCTTGCCTGATTCCTTGAGGCGTATGCACTATGTTTTTCATGTATCAGTTTTGAGACATTATGTTAGTGATCCTACACACGTGATTGACATGAGTTCCTTGCAGGTATCGGATGAGGGAGCGCTCACGGCTGAGCCAATCTGCATTTTAGATCATCGCGTTCGACAGTTACAACGTCGAATGGTAGATCAGTTTAAGGTCCAGTGGGACAATTATAGTCCACACTCGGCGACCTGGGAGGACGCATATGATATGCTCCAACAGTTTCCGTTTTTGTCTGATAGATAGACTTATGATACTGTGGTGTTTATGATATTATGGTACATTTATTTCGGCATTTATACTGAGAAACTTCGGGACGAAGTTTAGACAAAGAGGGGGTGTATGTAACATCCCGCTCTGACGCACTTACCAAACTTATTCTTTGAGGACACTTGCTCGCAAGTGATCTGGATTTTTATGATGATAAAAATTTTTCCTTCCTTATGATGCGTTAAGTTATATGACAGGATGTTTTTACTACGTTGATGTAGACAGGTGCTGCTGACTCAGTTTCATTGAGTGTGCAAGGTTTCGGACCTTGAGGATGTAGAGGCATCGATGGAACTCCATTGGACTCTGGATTGAGTCAGGGAGTGGACTATTTGGGTCATTTCATTTACGGTGATATCGTTTTGTTTTGATGATATGCTATTGATTTTATGATATGTGGTTGACATGATCTGACATGGTGGTTGATGATGCAGGTTGACTATAGCTTGCCGACCAAGACTCACATATGGAGTAAAGGGGCCACACACGAGTTCCAGAGAGATTGAGGGAGAGGTGTGGACAACATCCCTGCCACAGCCTACTAGCACTCCCGTCATCGCTCGAACTGTAGGTTAACGATTACCTAGTTCTAGAGGATCCACGATGCTGTGAGGGCAGACTGTGACAGTCACTCACAATGATTCTAAGGGGCGCACAATAAGGTGGGGGCCTTATTCCTTAGAGCCCTTAGTCTCCCACGAGCTCCCCTGGCGGAGTGTTGACTCTAGGGGTTATAGAGTCTACCAATTCGTTAAGCCAGCGAGTGGCACCCTTGGAGCACATGGTGCATCCTGAAGGGCACGTCGCCCAAAGAAATGCAAATCAGCGAGTGGCACCCTTGGAGCACGTAGTGCATCTTGAAGGGCACGCCGCGCAACCGAAGAAAACAAGGTGAGTGGCACCCTTGGATCATGTAGTGCATCCTTAAGGGCATGTTGCATTGATGATGATGATGAGACAACCTAGATTACCCTAGACCTTATCGCCTGATAAATTTTTAAAAAAATGACTCCCCTAATTAAATTGTCGCCCTGTTCAAATCAAAACCTAAATTAAAACATCTCTAAGATAAATTTGACCAACCCTTAGAAAAGATCCCACAAAAATAAACCTAGGGCATAAACTAAAACCCACCTAGGTGTTAATTAAATTCTTCTTAAAAGTAAAGGGGGTAAGGTAATGGGGGAAATAAATTAAGAGAAACCCTTGGCTTTAAAATGATAAAGAAGAAATAAAAATTTATTAAAGTGTGGGAGTATAAAAGCTAGGAATAAAAAGGAAATATATATCTATTAAAAAGATTAAAAATCCGCATTTATCTTTTGGGTTTAAATAATAATAAAATAATAATAAAAGAGAGGAAAAAAAAAATAATAAATAAAGGAAACTTAATATGGGAAAGTAGGGGACATAGGGTAAAAAGAAAAAAGGAATCTGCGTTTAAGGAGTTACTAAAATTCATAAACTTCATTTTAGGAAAGTGATTAAAAGCATGAGAGGGGATCTAGGAACCCTGGGAGTGATTTAAGGAGCGATTTTTGGGGGAGTGAGGGATTTGAGTCTTTTAATTATTAAAAAGAAATTAATTTTTGGAGAACCCTACGGATGAGTGACACTTGGACGACGGAGATTGTTTAGAGGTTTTCCATTAAAAATTAATTAATTAATGATTAGGAAAGTAGGTGGGTCTCATTTTTTCTATAAAAAAGGGGGAAAGGAAGGAAGAGGGGGATTAACGGTTAGCGTAACGTTACGCTGCCGAATTGAGGTTTGACGGATTTTCTTGTGAGCAGTTGGATGTATCTCAGCTGTGTTGGAGTGGTAGCTTAGCCGTGGAGGCGAGCTGAGATGCTAGTCTATCTCTGGTTCTTGTGTGGCCCCTTTGCGGCTCGAGGGGCTAAGGTGGAAGCAGAGTACCCCTAGCATTTGGCTGGGAGGTACCGGTGAGCTTTCCACGGTCGGCAAGCAGGAGAGAAAAGGAGCGCGGGACTTCGATCGAGGTGCGGACATCAATCAAGGCCGGCGAAAAGGAAAAAGGTATGGTCACTTATCTGGTAGAATAGAAAGCGCTAAACTGATGTAGATCCAACTGTTATTGGAAAAGTGAAATGGCATTGAAATTTAAATAATGTTGTTGCATCTGTCGTTTTCCTGGATGACTCGCATAGAATCAATTTCTAAAAATGCTTGTGGAACCTCATGATTTTATTTCAATGGTTGCTGCGTGATAATTTTTATAAACAACCATGTAATTAACCCTTGCCGGCAAACTTGGTTCTGTCGGTTTTGTCCAATGAAAATGGTTTTTAATCTCTGCGTGGTTAAATTTTTCTCTGTGTTATTGAATGTAAATTCCTGCGTTTTTGTGAGAAGTTTCTTCTTTGGCTGTTGGTCTTCTATTGAGTTCTATAATATGACTATGTATCCACCGCTTGGGATTGCTTGAGCGGATTCCTGTTTCCCGGAGGGTTAAGGCGAATTCCTCCAATAGCTTGATATTATACAATGTTTGTTATATTGGATTTTAGGTTGAAAAGAATAAGTTGGCTTGCACTGCGTTGCCTTGATGATTGAGTCGAATTGACTGAGATTTCTACTGCTTGTATTACTGGATTTATTGTCCGAATCCGTTTTGATTTATTCCTTCTGTGTTGCGCGAATGCCCCTTTTGGCTAGTCGCTGTCAAATTTCCGAGCCGTTTGCTGGTGAACTTATAACTCGACCGTGCATAAGAATGGCTTGGGAGAACGTCGGTCGAATGCAACAGCTCTTACCTCGAACCCACGCCTTCCTNATGCAAATTTTCTTGTATCAACAGTTGCGAATGGGTTACTTCTGCGCATACATTCACTGCCACCTCCAGTGTAGGCCAGGTAAATGACCAGGCGTGCTCTCCCAGACTGACCATCATTACTCCCCTTTGTTATTATTTGGGGGTCTGCGTACTCGCCCAGACTGAGCATCATTGCTTTCGTTTTTTTTCTTTATGGTCTTCGTTTTTTTAATACTCTGCGTTCTTTAAAAATTTTCGTTTAAAATGAGGTTGGGCATTTTCTAAATAATCTGCGTTATTTTAATCTGCTTTTAAAAATGATGTTGGGCGTTTTCTAAATAATCTGCGTTATTTTTAATCTGCTTTTAAAATGATGTTGGGCATTTTTAGATAATTTGCGTTTTTCCTTAACAACGTCCTTATTTTGCTGAATGCCGCTCAACTGCCTCTTTATTATTTTAATGCCTTACCTAAGGCTCGCCTAACATGCCGGTTATGGTTAATAGCATTATGGTCGATGCCTTGTTTTCAACGTATATTCATTGGATGTTAGCATTCTGGTTTAGGTAGGGCTGCCTCGATCTCTGGCCAGTGCATACCTTCGGAATACACTCCAGCGCATACCTCCAGAATTTACGGTTATCATGCCAGCGTAAACCTTCAGTTTTAGTTATGTGATAACTGAGCCCCAGTTGTTGTGTCATTTTTATTGTTGACTTTCTTTACAGTCCAAAATAAAAAGGCAATCCATTGATTTAAGCTTCTCGGGTAAACCAGCGAATATCTTATTACCTTTGATTGTATTAGAAGCTCTTTTATATACTGACAGGTTATTAGTTGTTATTTTAATTATTGTTTCTTAACCTCGTTATTTGGTCGTTTCTGAAAATTCTTAAAAAAATGTCATTTTAAATATGCTATTGATATATTGCCATTTGCGATATGATGTTATTTTTAAATGTGAGGTTATAGAGATATCCCTATTTATAAAAATTTACAGAAATCCTTATGGTCTGGACAGCTTGAGCCAAATGGTTGATCTACGATCTACCTACTTACTGTTATCACCGTTGGATTAATTTGTACTTGTTATATTTCCTATTTACATTGACATCCCATATATTAGATATATTTGTGCTCCTATAATGAGACACGGTGGTGACATTGAGTGGTAAAGTTCCTAATTTACCTTGTCTTCCTTAAATTTGATGTAGTTTATAATTATGATGTCATCATGAATTACCCTTAAGCGCTGCCCTGTTTTAACATTGAATATTATAATGTGTGTGTCATTCAACTAAGATATTACCATGTCACTCATAAAAGGATTGATATTTATCTTCATAGGTCATTCTTAAAAGCTATTGCCTTTAACCATTGTAATGCTCAAACATTGTATTTTATGTGGGGTCATTGATTATGATGCTACCCTATTACTTTTAGTTACAATATGATGTTAGTCTTGGGTAGTTACAATAGTGTAAGGATTGTCCTCTCATTTAAAATAACAGAATGCAATATTTACATTATATAAGTATTGCTAAAGTTCTTAAACATGGTAGTAACATGGTTATTGAAGTATTTAGTATGAATTTAATATTTGTTATCTATTTAATATTTTTACTTTATTATATTATTTTGAAAAGAATGTCCTTCTAAATTTTCGTCATTTTAATATGGTTATCCTTACCATTTTCCCTTTTAAATATGGGAGGGTATTGTAAACTTTCAATATGAAGTTACTTGTTTATTGATGTATTTAATTATTATGTAATTATCAAGGTGATGTTATTTTACATTGACATTAGGGACTAATAAATTAATTATGATGTTACTTTTATACTTTTAATGTGGATATTATAGATGTGATATTTAACTATCTTTATTAGGGTCCCTTTCAAAACACTGTTTTACATAATGTCTCTTAAATATGGTAATTGTTATAACTTGTCATTTTAAATGGGATGGTTTATTGATATATTCAAATATGATGATAACTTTAATTTAGGTGAAGGAAAAATGTTATGTCATACCAATGTCAGGGAATTATTGTTATAGATTCGCAATTGTAATGTATTGTTGAAATAGGAATTTGTGTTTTCCTACCTTATAAACAAGATGGCAAGATTAGAGTTGAAGCGTATGACCATTATTTATTTCAATGTTGTTGTATTTAGAAGGAGATGATATGGTTATCTTGTTGTGATGTTGGTGTAGTCTCTTGACATTGTTGAGACATACTCAATGGAATGCCTGGATTTATATGCATTAAATTACTCGAACTTTGTAATGAGGGTTGTTGTTCATTTAAATAATGTTGAATTTGGGTTTTTTTGTCGGAGTCCTCTTATCACGCGCCATCCATAAGGGGTGTATTTTTTCTTCTCATTTACATTGTTCTTGATTGAATTCGGTTAGTTTCTTGGTGTGTTGTGTCGGGTGGGATGTAGACACCTCCATGTTCCTCAGAACAGTCGCTAGCCCTGAGACCTTAAATGGTTAAAATTGATGGGAACCTGGGCTTGAGCATTGCTTATGTGTCTTGGAGGTCCTAACCATTGCAGGGTAGGACGGGAGGGAGGTCAGTTGTATTTAGGGAGGTCAGTTGTATTTAGCAGTCAGTTTTACTTTGTCATGTGATCATCATTTATGCATGTGGTTACGTGTCGTGCATCCTGGTCATCTTCTTATGTTCATCCTAGTTGCGTCGTATTCGTTATCGGGTGGCGACGCAGAGTCGAATAGGTTGTTGTTGTTGTTTCCTTGTACACACGCACACACACACACTTCTAAAAACAAAAAAGATTTGCACCTATTATTGGAGTGGTTGTCGTAACAAGGCGGTTTGTTACAACGCTACACATACCAAATGACTATATTGACAACTTGTGACATCTGACTGGTAGTCTTGAAAGTGAACATGAGTATCGGTTTGATGGGTTTCTTGAAAAAACTATTATTTCAATACAATGGATCATCTTTCATATATAAAACCGTTATCATCAAAATCTTCTAATAGATTCATCTTTTTTGACCTGCATCACATCAAATAATATTTCACTTTTTCAGTGTTGTCTACAGGTGCAACCATGGCAAAAACATCTCTTGCAAATAATTGGATATATTGGACAACAATTAATTCGTGTTAAATTATCACACAAGTATGTATCTACAAGCTATTTGAAAAAATTTAAACATAATTTAATTTTACCTTCTCTAACAAGATCAAAAACTCTATCACCATCAACTGACACTATAGTTTCATTTGATTCCATCTCCTCTAAGATTTCAAGTGGAATTTTCCCTTTTCCATTAAGTTCAATATGTCTCCAAGGTTTAACATATCTTGCATTTTCATCCTTGCAAATATCTGTGGATTCTGAGTCGTCTATGCAAACTGAACAAAAACAAGAGTCGTTTTGTCTATCAAATGCAAACCCATTTTGAAAACTTTTTGTTTTAACTGAATGTATTTTTCTTGTCCCAGGTATTGTACTATAATCATATGAGATTGATCTATTTACATCTTCTATTCCAACATGCCAAAAATACCTGCACAAGACAAGAACTTGTTAACTTGAAATCTCTCAAGAAAATGATTGAAGATTGAATATAAATTTGAACACATTCAAATTTATATATCTTGTGTACATACATGTAACATTTATATATAGACACACCTACGCACATCCCTTGATGGATTATATTCATGGCTTAGCACCATGTTGTACCATTCAACAACTTGTTCAGCGGATTCAAATCGATCGGCATGAGGGTTCAGCTAATACCTTCGAAGTGCTCATTTTATACATGCTCCTGCACCGCCGTGCTCTCCTTTTCCATGACCATTCTCAAAAAAATTCCAACATTGTGTAATATTTTTTTTTTTATGAAGACGGCATAACCGATAGAATGATCGTGTAGATTTGAACTGACCCACACACCCATCGGACCATATCCAATGTCGATCGAATATGATTTCACATTATTTCAATGAATCATAAAATTTATCAAAACAATGTTGTACATAATGTGTGTCATGTGTTCGATCATCACTTATATAAAAGTGATATTCTTTAATAACATGCTGATTGTCATTGGTGCTTTCTATGTTTGGAAGACTCCATTGAGAATATCTATATAGAACGTGTACAAATATAGTGACTTGATCAGAATGATAATATTCACTATGTATTTTTTTTGGTGCAGTGAATGTGTAATTCTCTACAAAATCAACTACATACAAAATTGTCCCTGGTGGAAACACTTCACGTGATTGTTTGAATTGTAGATCTTTCCATCGAGATCTATGTGAATGCTTGGTGTATTTATAGATTTCTTCCTCAAACTTCTTCAAAAAATCTATCAATTTAATTTTATCTACCTTCAAATCAAGCCTTTTGGAAATAACATTTGAAGAATGTAGAGTCGTGTTGCTCAAATATTCATATCTTTTCCAATTGACTGTTATATTAGAAAATGATTGATCATTCATATCAATATGATACTTTGAATGAAATAAACTTAGATTTCCACAACGATCACATTTCTTTCCACCAACACATTTTTTTTTGTAAAATAAATCATCATCTTCTCTTTCACATAGAATTTCAAATATAAAAACGTGAACTATGGAAAGAGGAGGTGAACCTGGCCATAAAGTTTTACCAAAATCCAAAAAAGTGTCGTAATACAACTCAAACTCCACATGATAATGACAACAACACGTGTCATAGACAGTGATGGGTCTAACAAACCATGGTTTTTGTTGCACAAATGTATTGATAGAAATTTTAACTTCTTTGTGCTCTTCTTTGAATTTATTAAACAACTCTATTTATGTCATTGGCAATATATGTTTTGGATTTTCTTCATATTGATTTCATGCTATTCTTCGACGCAACACATCCCTTGTATGTGGTGAAACATGATATTCTTTCAACCAACAATTACGGGCCAATTCTTTAACATTTTCTACAAGTCTATCTTTGTAGGGTTGTCTAGAAATCACTGTCCAACAAGCCAATTCATCATTTACATCTATTTGGAAACGAAATTTTCTATGTTTGTGTAATTTTTTTCTTAACGTTCCCAAATTTTTTTCCATGTGTAGTTTCAAACGATCTTTTATATTGCTCCCTGATACAATTGTTGTTTGTAATGTTTTACGTGCAACACAGACATCTTATTTTCAAGATTTTCCAAAAGCTTTTAACACACTAGTTATATTGTTAAATACACTCTATTGCACCTTTGTATTCTTTGTTGACTTTTGAGTACCCAATAATGATGTAGCTTCTTTTAACTTTCTTGACTTCAATAGAGAAAGTGAAAGTTGAGCCTGTGATGTTACTGATTCATCTTTGAAATAAGTATTATACATATTCTTAGCTCAACATCTTATATAATGCTTATCTTTTTTCTTTCCAAATTTGTCAGGATCAACATTTTCTAATCTTTTATCATCAATGTTGATAGATTCTCCTTCATATTTCAATTTAAAGTTTATATTAAAAAGCATAACCCGAACATAAATTCACTAAGTTATATATACTTGAGTGTTCATCTTGTATTAATCTAAATTTATGTACACATACCTATAGATGATTCATCTTCTGATTCAATTTCGGTTTCAACGTCTTCTTCGACATTATGAGACAAATCTATTTATGTTTTTTGAAAAACATCAAATTGTAATTACAATCAATTATATTATTTACAATATTTTTAATTTGAATTCTATACTTTGAATTTTCTACTTTATGAATACAGTCCCAATTTGTGTCGTGTGCTCAATCATCATATGTGCATGCATACCTGGTTGAACTTCTTCTTGTCGAAAATCTCTATTGACATTATCATCGTTTATTTCTTCAATATTTGAACGTTCTAGTTTCTTTCTTCGATAAAGCTCTTTCCTTTGTTCGATTTGGCGAGTATCATCTCGAGTGCGATCATATTTTCTCTTGCACAAACTTTTGTTTCCCATAACTTTTATAGTTATCTGTAAAAGATATGTTCAAGAAAGACTTCACCTTGAAAAAATGCTCAACATTTATCTTTCAACATATAAAGTGTTATTCCAATAAAAACTTGAACAAACATCATTTACCTTATTCAACAAAAACCAAAAAGATGATTCAAAACTTTGTTTAAGTGTTCTAAAAAACCACTATGTATCGATATCGATCCTTCGATTAAGCCTATGGAACAAAAGGAAGAAATAAAGAAAGAAAAGAATACAACTGCAATCAGTAATAGAAATGCTTTGAAATCCCTATCCTCAATCTTATATCTCTTTGTCCATTTGATGGATTTTGTTAAATTTGGTTGGCCGAAATCATATTTATACAATTTGGCGCGAAAAAAAACCATACGACCTGTCGTTTCATTTTTTCCGGCGGACAGAATTCGTTCGATACTCTTTTGGCTGAAAGAAGTTTTTTTTGTCTGAAAGAATTAGTTTTTTGGCCGAAAGACATGGAAACCATTCAGTTTTGACGGATTCCATTAGATTTTAGTCTTTTGGCCGAAACATTATTTTTTCGGCCGAAATATTGTTTCGGTCGAAAATAGGAAATTGGAACTGAAAACTAAAACCAAAGAATTTCCCCAAGCATAACTAAACTTTAGAGGTTGCGGACTCCCGTAAACATTGAGAATTTGGTTTCGAAAATGACACTAGCATTTCCAAAATTGAATCTACTTTCAATTCTTATAATTTGTTTTCATTTTCTTTATTTTTATCTAATTTTATTTAAATTTTTAAAAAAGTCACTACATAATATTTCCAACAGACATTATGATTCGGTGAAATGAAATATCGATATCTCGAAAAATATACAGTGAAAAATTCGGAAAAAAAAATATTCATAATCCTTAAACTGTTCTTTTCAAAAGGGTATATTTAGATTTTAGTTTTAAGTAAAAATTAAGATAGATACAATGTGTAGAAAAATATGTTTTTAAAATCTGCAACGTCTTCAGCTTAGTCAACTTCAAAAAATTATAGAAATTATAATATTCATCCGTTAAATTCAAAATAATAGTCATAATAAAATAGAGTCTCTGTAGATTGTTGTAGTATATTTTGTTTCTTAAAAACATAATTTTAATAATAGATACATTGTTGTAGAAATAAGTAACTCATTATCATTCATTTCATGTTTAAGGAACATACTGTTAAACAATTGTCAAATTGACATATCAAATCGTGATAAAAAAAAATTGAAAAATAGTGATTGGAAAGCTAACACAATTCTTCACAAGTTTTGTTTTTACTATAAAGTGAAATTCTAAATAAAAAAAATACTTTTCTATGTCAGAAGTTGAATAACTTGTGAAAATACAGTTTTGTTTCTCATAAAACAAGCAAAAGTGTAACCCATCTTCATGATTTCACCCTGCATATCTTTGAGGAAAAGTTGGTAAAAATATAGGACAAGATAAGGCAATTGGAGGTATAAAAAATGAGACCCAACACTCTTCTCTATTAGGTTTCCCGCTTGAAGAGGCAAGTGAACATTGTTTTATATCAATAAAGGTATTATTTATGTGTTGTGGTTTCATCTAGTGTGTAGTTCCATTGTTATTTTCTACAATATTTATGTTTTTAGCTATTATAATAGATATATTACCTTACATTTAAAGACACCAAAAATACATGTCTCTACCCTAGAAAAATGTTTACGCGCAATTCCTTTCAAGGGAATTTTTCTAATACCACTTGTAAGGCACCAAATGTAATATAATATGAAGAAACATGAATATCCAGTAGATATCAATGGAATAACAAAATATGTGGAAGATAAAAACCATAAATAATACCTTTATTCAAAGAAAGAAATGTTCACTTTCCTCTTCGAGGGGGAAACATCCAGCAAAGAAGAGCTCTATTACAATAATTCTCAAGACAAATATTTGTCATGCATCCTACTCTTATTTATATAAATTCTACCTTTTAAAGAACATTCTAGAGGAAGATATTTCTAGAAGCAGAAGCTTCTATTAGGTCTTCTTCCATTGACTTGTTAATATTTATTAAATAACCCTTATTGACTATTGTTATCCTTTATTAGATGGAAAATATATTATTCTATCTATGTGAGGGGTTAGCGAGCTTAGGTCCCTAAAAACACCGAAGCTAATTCAACCTCATAAAGTAAGTGAATTACATGATGTAATTGCAAGTCCATAAAACTTGTGGGTAGTTCCTTCTCGAAAATACAAACAATCTTAGATATATCTCGATGCCACCATGGAATTCTATCCATATGAATCTTCTTTAATCATATCTAACATATAAATGCATATAATTTTGGTATGGCACATCCCAGTTCTTGGGGGACATCATGGTTCACATAACCAAACATGATAAAAGGATAAAAACACTACAAAATAGACACACACAACAATAATTGATAAAAACTTGTGAGTGCATAGTATATTTTAATCTACACTATAGAAAAATAATCATTTATTTGACATACATACCCTTAGAAGGTTCTAATGGTCATGTGATTTAAAACCAGAGAAATTCTCTTCTAGAGTGAAGAAATGTCATAGAATCGACCCATATAAAGAGGGTTCCTTCACACCTAATATAACATCCTTTTCTATAGAAATATAATCTTTCTTAAAAATCCATTGGACATCACCTTCTTTAAAATACAAAGAGGGGCCAACCTCTACTCTACTTTCTTTTCTTGGAAAATACCTCTTTTTAGTATTCTAAGAAACAAAATCTCTTCTAACAACCAATGTGTCACTTTTCTTCGATGATATGTTCCTTTATAAATAAGATCAAACATCTTTTAATATATGAATTGTATATATGAAGTGGGGAATCTTAATATTCTCGTAATATGGAAGCTCATAAGATATAGATTTCCTTTTTATACCAATGGGAATTTTCTCAACATAGTTGTCAAAAAATTCAAGATCATCAAACATAGTTTCTCCATATGAATCAAAAAATTATACCACTTCCTTCTCCTTATCTCTTTCATATGACCTAATCCAATATATCGATGGGATTATTTTAGGTCTCTAGGTTAGCTCTAGTTTACCATTGAAGTAAGAGACAACTCTTCTTTAAGGGTGGAATTATGGGAGGAATACACTCAAGTAGTCATATACAAGATTTTGTAGGTGGTTGGACCACCTATATTTTATATAAGGTCCACAAAATTTACATCCATGATACTCTTTTGCAAAAATACCTATGATCTTATTGTATACAAAGCATGTTAGTGTCAACAATGTTGTTTCATCAAATTAAGTTTGCCAAATAATATTATAGATATAAACAAATCAATAAACATGATTACTAGAGAAAACTCCTAGTCCTAGGTAATTATGTGTGGTGTATGCACATATGCGATACAATGTAAAATACCTCTCCATTTTGATTAGTCTTGATACATCATATACATGTATCCATTCCAATAATTTCTTAAATTCATTAACCAATGATTATAGGTAGACATCCATTCTCTTGAATTCTCTTCTACCTAGGACTATAAGAGCCAACATGAAATGTTCATTCCTAATGGAGAACCAAGGGGGGATATTTTTATTTATTAATACCACTAGCCAAAAAAAACAGTTGGTGTTTTGAAGGGAATATAGGTTAAAGCCATCCATGGATATGCTCAATCGTAGGCTCTTTACTTCATCCTTGAATTTATCAATCCATGTATCCTCTATATTATTCATGGATACCGAATTTGTTGGGATTCACATAACTCTTGGCTCACTTATATGTGAGGCATTCCACCCCTAAAAGAAAACTAATTTTTTGCAACAAAAGAGCCTTTGAATCTTTGGAATTAGAGGCATGTGCCTCAATATATTATGAGGAGGACCATGTGACTTAGCCTTATTTTTTTTATTTTTGGTACTCGGCGTTCTCACATTCTGGACATATCTCCTTGTCTTCATAGAATATAATCATTTAGAAATGTGTGGTATGGTATGTACTCAATGCCCAACCTTTTTAGTGTTTTATTTTCCATTGTACAACTATCATGAAAGAACTTATCACTCAAAAGTACCTTATATTTGTGGAACCTACAATTAGTGGGAAACATAAATGGACATAGTCATTAAGAATGCACAAAATAAGCCATTTTATTCCTTCATTGTGTGACAATATTCCTTAAAAAATTAGCAGACTTAATGACTAGTTACCTCAGAAGTGTTGAGAAAGGCATGTTTGAAATATCATACATTGGTTTTAGATTGTGCAGTAACATTGTTGTCCCTAGTTGGGTATACATTGAACTATATCCAAGGAATCGACAATAACAGTGGCATCCCCTAGTTCATTTTGTTGGAATTCATGTAAAATCATTCCCACCATGGCTTGGATATCCAATAAGAAATCATCCATGCCAACCTATATATCATTTCCTTCATCTAAAACATGTGAATAACTTGTGTCACTATACAAATTTTGAATTGGTGGTTGAGGATGTAGTGGGAATTGAATAGGTGGTTGATTCAACCATGTTTGGTATACTTTGTCTCTAAGATATGATTTTTTAATAAAATTTTATTCATTTCACATTGTAGTGGGGTGGAATGGTAGATGGTAGTCAGGTCACTTGTCATCAGAATTGTGATTGTAAAAATATTGAACATTACATTTATAGTATTAGTAGCACAATGCATTTAGTATGTTAAAAACTTATACCAAACATTTATTAGAAGTGTGGATTTGTTTCCCAATAATAAACATGCAACCAAACACTTTATAAAAAAATGTCAAATTAAGAAATACATTTACATAAATTCCATTGAAAACAAAAAAATACAATTACTCAATTATTATTTTCTTATGCCCCCTAGGGGATTCCTAAAGTTAGACCCAATGGAAGGAATTTTTGACAAGTTGTTTATGGTGTTGGGGAATAGGGTGGACCAGGACATGAAACATAGAGCATATTACTACAGATAATTGAAGAGGAATAAAAAAAAATTGAAGACAAAGGTGGTTTCTAAAGACACCATTATAACACTTAATTAAAGAGCATTATGATAAGAACATCACAATCAATGTTTCACATATTAATATGCATGATCTATTTCAAAATATACATGATTGATAATGACCCAAGGGTTCTACTTTTATTGTCTCAATATCTAACAAACTTCCACATAATCCAAAATATATTTTCCACATGTAACCATCGATTGTTAGAGTTGACTCTGCTAAATATACTCTGTCGAGTTGGCTCGACATGAATTGAACCAACTGAATATCCATCCAACACATAGTCGATTATTGTGTTGTTTGATAAACCACTTGAATATCTTCGATTGTTGGTTTACTATCTAAACGACATGGACTTTGACTGTTGGCTGACTATCCGACCAAAATGAACTTCGACTACTTGATCGAATGGTGTAGTGTGTTGGTTAATCACTCGATTGACTTCATATAGAAGTAGTTCGAACTCTAGAACGACTTAACCCAGGAGATGTGTGATGAATTATCAATGCTTGTTGTTCCATCATTCCCCCATAAACACACAAATATATAGATTCAAGAAGTCAAATTATGACATTATGACAACCCCCTATAATTGTAGCTTCTTGAAGCCAAAACATCATGCAGAGATGGATAAACATGGTTGCAACTATATTTTTGGTGAAGATATCAACAAATTGATCTTTTATTCTACAATATTCAAGAGAGACAATGTTCTCATAAACCAACTATCTCAAATCATGATCATGGAGCTAAACATGTTTCATCTTATAGTGGGAAACAAATTTTTGAACAACTTGTATAGCACTCTGGTTATTACAATATATTTTAGTTGAGGTTTGGACAAGAATGCGAATATCTCCCAAAAATTGGCGAGTCCATACTATTTCAATACCTACTTGAATGACGCCATGATTTCCTGCTTTTATAGTTAACAAAGAGACTTCCTTCTATTTCTTGCATGATCACACCAAATTTCCAGTGCTATAGAGAAACACATAGGAAAAAGTGGACTTCCGATCATCACCGTCACCAGCTGAGTCAAAGTCGTTCAAGTGGGATAGCGAATATGAAATTTGACAATAATTGATACCAAAATGAGTGATACTCTTTACATAGTGAACAATCCATTTGAATTCTTAGCAATGGATTTCATTAGGATCCTACATGAACTTAGAAACCACACTAATAGTAAAGGAAATGTTAGGTCTACTATGAGTAAGATAAATAAGACTGCAAACCAATTTTCTATAGAGTGTAGCATCAACTGCGTGTGTTTGACAGATTTTGGTAAGATTTACTCCAGAATTAAAAGGAGTAGAAAAAGGTTTGAAATAATCCATTTTAAAATGTTTCAACAAATCCATTACATATTTATACCGAGAAATAAAAAATCCATCACAAAGTGGTAATACGTGAAGACCCAAAACACTGGGCAAAGTACCAAGATCTAACATATCAAAGGAGTTAGTAAGATGTTTCTTCAATATAAGTATGATATCATTATTATTTTAGTAATGAGTAAGTCATATAAATATACAACAATAATCAAGGTCTGTCCATTGGTGTGAAGAACATACAATATGTATTCAGATTCACACCATATGAAACCAAGTCGAATAAATAAAATATCGATCTTAGCATACTGTAATGTCCCCAGCAACCCGTGGCTTGGCCATGTGACACAACCTCAATTTATGTAGCTTTTAGTCAGCCAAGATATAACATCTCGAGCATAGTACTAAATAATGTTACTCTCAAATTTTACAACACAGATTCTACTCTAACACAATTCTGCGCAATATCATTTGAGGTAATGTGCTTAGTCCACACTTGAGTCGCACCATAAAACTTATCTCAATGAAAGAAACATTCTCCTTTTAACACAACCTTAAGCAGTGGAAGTAAACCAATAATTGTATGCACCAACATTTTGATCACACAACACAAGCATGCACACAACCATCTAGGAATCATATGTCAATTACAATTTCCTTGTGCATGGAGTCTAATTCCATGTACGTTCCCACAGATTTCCATCCTTTTGGAGTACACAGACTAAATTCCTATGCACACAACCATCCAATAATCTTCTTCAGGACTCGTAACCAAAATCACAAGATTAAATTAACAGGTAAGGCTATCATCAACTAACATACTCATGCAAAACTACAATACATGCTATAAGTACCATACTTACATGTGCAAGCATCATTAAACAAAATAACAAGAATTACTTCTATGCGACTACATACCTGAATTAAACCATAGCAAGCATAGAAAAATATGCACACGATAAAAAATACAAGAACACAAATAACACTTATCTTTTATGAAAGTCACCAATGAGTGTATAAGTCATACATTCCTCCTAGCCATATACTTTGTTTCTTAATTCTACCATGGAAAAAGGGTTTCTAATGAAAGGATAATGTATGACACTCAAAAACATTACTCAGTAGTAGGTTCCCATTACTAAAACTATCCCATTGTCCCTTATTCCCCATGCATATATCACACCCAAGGAAGTGTTCCCCTTATTTTCTCAATAGTTCTTTGATTTCCCCACCTCCCTTCCCAGCGTTACTAGTAACAAGTCACACATGAAGTCTCTAATCCTTGTGACTAATTCTCAGTGCACCATGGAACAATTCTCAACAACAGCCTTACTTCAAGAGTATCCTCATGGGTCTGATAACCACTTCACAACAACCAATATCTCACCTAGAGAGATTTTTCATGGTCTTTCAACCCATCTCCTCAACAATAAAACACCAGTTACAACCCCTCAACTTCTTGCAAGTTTCTTTGTGCAGATAAGGCAAGAATAAAAAATTTCCATACATTATGATCCCCCCCATTTTTCACGAGAGCATAAAAAACACCAATAATAATGCAATTCTCCCAAAATATAGTAAGGCCGACAATATATGTTGAATGGTTTCTACTTGACACTTGTCACCTTTAAAAGTATCTTTAAGCCACTTGGTGACCCATTCCTTTATCTTGGGAACTTAGGATAAAAACATATCCACATTACACTTTTTGGTAATATTATTAAAATATTCCTCCCTTTTCCCATTTTTGGTGGAGCTAACCCCCAATGACTTTTCCTCTCAGTCTATCTGTGTGCATCGATGAAATATTATATTAATAACTTGAGTTTGATTACGTTTACATGGATAGGTGCACTCGCCAATTTGTGTCCCGACTCACCAGCCTCATAAACACACAAGATATCAACCTCAAATACATATACAATCATACACACACACACACACACACACACATATATATCTCAACTCTTCACACTTCCAATTCATTAATTCACATTTATCCAAGTGCACGCAACACAGTGCAATGTTCACACTTACCCACTTGGGCACAACACACAAAATGTGTGCAGCCTTTCTTGTTAACAATGCTCTACACACTTACCCAATTGCATGACACACAAAAACTAGGCTCCCACAACTCACAAGCCTCTATGTACAATTACAAAGGGTCTTTATGATGCAGGAGCATCGCTCACTCATCAAGCGAGCGAGCGCATGGAGAAGAAAAGACAGCTGGATAAGCCAGCACACATTTTGAAATACTTGGAAGTTATTGCACCGCTCTTTATTGAAGTCATTCATAAATAAGCACACTTATATTGTAAAGGGCACCTTGAGCCTTTAAGCTCTCGTCCTTAATAGATAGGAAGGCATTTAATATATTTAATGCAGGTAGGTAGATGTTTTAAGTCTAGATTAGACAATTTTCTGTTTCGAGAGGGAAAATGGATATAGACACCCTCCTTTGTACATTGTAAGATAATTTAGATCATCATTCATTCAGGAGCAAGAAAAAAGAGCAGCAGAGAAAGTGTATGAAGAACCTCCATGTACAAATATTGAATTAATAGAAGAAAGCTTTGATTCAATTCCATGGTTGTGTTATTCTCTATGTCTTGTTGATGTTATGCTCATGGTTAGTTGCTTCCTGTCATACATTTTCTTTTATATGCTTTGTATGTTATTTCATGGTTGATATGAAGTTTGTGAGAACAATAAATTAGTTTCAATTGTTTCTCTATCTTGAACCAGAGAATTCCTGCTAGGAGTGCAGTTGAATTTGTCCGCAAGGAGTGCGTGACTGCAGGGTTCAGATAGAGGTAAATTTTGTTCTAAGCTCTTAGAAGTGCATATTTGGAACCAGAGCCATGCAAGGTGTGTGCAGGCTAGACAAAGACTCAGAGTTGTGATTCTAAGAAAAGGGATTGAAGGATTTCTGTTGCAGGAGTGCGCAGGAACGAAGACTTCAACACTTAACGTGGATTGAAGATTTGCCGCAAGGAGTGCGTGAAAGAAATTCTTCCTGAGGGAATTGAAGTCGTCGAAGCTCAGGAAGGATAGACCTTCGAATTCATTGAAGGGAGGAGTAAACAACTTGTGCTTGGAAGGCTTGCAGGGAAAGTTGCAGGTTTGCGCGTAAGGTGACGATTTATGTGGAAGAAACGGACAGTCAGAATTCCTCCGAGGGGATTTTTTGGAGTGATGTGGATCGTTGGATCTTGTGGGGTGCAAGAAGGCTACAGGAAGGAGTGGAAGAAATTCAAATCTCAGAAGGGCAGGAGTCATCAACCGAAATCACGAGGAACGTGGGTTTCACTCATATATCGGCGTATCAAGAGTTCATGAGGTAATACTCCAACCTTATGCAATGGAAGTCACGAGAATGCGAGGTGCGACATTCCAAACACTTCGGAAGTAGTGTGGGTCACAGGTGATAGTGGAGGACTGTGGCCGAGAGATTGGGGATCTCGCAAATTCGGGTCTCGTGAGTTGGGACCCCGATATTTGGAAGGATCAAGTTGTGAGACGCGTGGGTTCGAAGTCGCGAGAGGATAATATCGACATCTCAAAACATCAGAACTCGGGAGTTGGAGGACCGAGTGTTGGAGTCGCGAGCGGTGAAGTCTCGATAGCGGAGGAAGAAGGTCAGCATTGACTGACACATATCGGGTCTCAGGAATCCGGGGAGATAGCGCATAACGGTTGAACTCGCGAGTAGCAAAGTTCCGATCCTCCGAAGGAAGAAGCGAGGGTCACACAAGGTAGAATCTGTGGGTGCAGACTTTCCGATAGGGAAGTAGAAGAACCATTGAGTTCTTCGGGCCTGGGGAAAGAGAAGGTCCTGGAGGAGGCGATCGTGCTCCGAGGAGTGTGCTTGCTATTACTTTATTATAGAAATTACATCCCCCACCCCCCTTATTGATGCATTTTCCTCAGTGTATCATACACACATAAGCATACAAAAATTTAAAAAATCTTCAAAAATATGAGGATACACTGTTCGCATAACATCCTCATTCTCCCAAGTTGTATACTCAAGACCATACTAGGTCCAATATACCTTTACTAGCTCCAGGAATCGATTCCTAAACTTCTTGATTTTCTGATCCAATATCCAGATAGGTCGCACTTGAATTATTCCTTCTGGATCCACCTAAATCACATTCCAATCAACAACATAATTAACATCAGGTACATACTTATCAAGCAATGAAACATGGAAAACATTATGAATACACAAGGACAGAGGCAATGAAAGCATATAAGCGACATGACCAATCCTTTCAAAGATTTCAAATGCCCCACTGTAGCACACTGCTAACTTAGAACACTTTCCCAACTTCAAGGAAATGCACCCGGCCTTCACTTTCATAAACATGTGATCACCCACTTTAAAATTTGTGTGGGTTCTACATTTATCTACACAACTTTTCTTCATGTCTTGGGAATCCTTTAGATTCTTCCTTATCTTTGCCATCTTCTCCTCCATTTGTAGGAGAAAATTTGGCCCAACCATTGAATGATCTGTTGGGTTTTCTCAATTCACTGGTGTGATGCACTTTATAACATAAATTTCTTCATATGGGCTCATATTTATAGATGCTTGATACCCATTGTTGTAAGCAAACTCTACCAAGTAAATGCATCCTTCCCATTTTGATGGATTATCCTTCACATACATCCTGCACATATCTTCAATACCCGATTTATTCTCTTGGTTTGACTATCCAACTCATGGTGATATGATGTGCTAAAGTTTAGACTTGTTCCAAATCCTTTGAATATCCCCTTCCAAAAGTTTGAAGTGAACTTGGAATATCTATGAGACACAATTGTCTTAGGTTTACCATGTAACTTAGCAATTTTCCACATGTATAACTAAACAATGTCAACTGTCTTCTAAGTTGACTTCAATGGAACAAAATGAGAAACTTTAGTAATATTTCCCATCACCACCATAATAGAATCATGTTGCTTAGCAGTCCTAGTAAACTTAGTTATAAAATACATTGTTATAAATTCCTACTTCCACTTAATAATTGGCAAGGGTTGTAGAAAACCAGTTGGATGTATGTGCTCATGCTTAACCTTCTGACATTCAATACATCAAGATACAAAATGAACAACTTCCTTTTTCATACATGGATAAAATTATTGCTTCTTGAATATCACATGTCTTCTGGTAATATGGATGTCCAACATCATGAAGTTTACACATATCTGACAAAATCAAGCTCTTCAACTCTTCATCATTCTCCATGTATACCCTCTTTCTATACATCAAGATTGCATCCCGTCTTAGCTCAAAATATTCAAATTTCAGTAGTGACATACTTTGTTGTAAGTTTACCTTTATGCCCACATAGCACAGATCCAATTTGGAAACCTCAAAAAAATTTCCGCACAAATCTGTCTGGTACATGCTAATGTCTATAACATGCATCTCATGCACCCTCCTACTGAGTGTGTCAACCACCTTATTTTATTTTCCTCTCATATGATTTATGTTGAAGTCATACTCACTGAGGAACTCTATGAACCTTCTTTGTATAGAATATAAGATTGGATGTCCAAATAAATATTCTGGATCACAATGGTCTGTTCTCAACTCAAATATTTTACCCATGATATAATGCCACCACATCTTCAAAGTATGTACTATACCTGCCAATTCTAAATCATCGGTAACATAATTCCTTTCATGTTCTTTCAACTTCCTTGATTGATAGCATACCACATGTCCAGTCTAACTGAGGACTCCAACAAGTTATTCCTTGCATGCATATGTGCACACAACGAAGTCTACATCTGGATCCGTAATTCTCAAAATTGGTGCATTCTTTAACAGTTTATTCAAGTGTTGAAAGCTTCGTACGCAATCCAGATTCCATTCAAATCAAACACCTTTCTTCTTCATGGATTTGATTGGATGTGTAATCTGTGAGAATCCTTCAATAAACCTTATGTATTACCATGATAGTTCCATAAAGGACCTTACCTATGTTACAGTTTTTGGTGTTTACCATTCCTCGATGGATTTTATCTTCATTGGGTGCACAACTATTCCTTCTTATGAAATAATATGACCCAAATAGTTAATCTGCCTATGGTAAAATAAAAAATTCCTCAAATTTTCATAGATTTGATGCTCCCTCAATACATGCAACACAATATTCAAGTTCTTCTCATGCTCTTCTTCAAAATTTGAGTAAATAAGAATGTCATCTAAAACTATTGTGAGGAACTTATCCAAGTAATCTATGAAAACTCCATTCATTAAACACATGAAGACAACTGGTGCATTTGACAATCCAAATGACACCATTGTTAATTCATAGTGACCAAACAATGTTCTGAAGTCATCCTTACTCATGTATTTCTCTTTCATTATCACTTGGTGATATCCATATATGAGATCTATATTTGAAAATACCCTTGTTCCCCTTATCTGATCAAATAGGTCATCTATCCTTGGAAAAGGATACTTGACCTTCATTGTTACCTTTTTCAACTACCTGAAGTTGATATAAAGCCTTAGCATACAATCGTTGTTCTTCACAGAAAACATTCTTGCACCCCAAAGTGACAAACTTGGGCGTATAGACCCTTTCTTCAAAAGTTCTTCCAGTTTCATCTACAATTCCTTTGAATATGGTGTGCTCATCCTATAAGGTGTCTTGGATACAGGAGCTACTCCGAGCATCAAATTTATAGAGAATTCAATATCTCTTTTTTGAGGTAATAGCCATATCTCTTTAAAGACATCCTCAAAATATTTTAGTAATGTGCAATCTTCAACACTTGGCACTTTATCCTTAGATTCATCTTCCATGTCAACTACAAATACTTGACATCCCTTCTTGAAATTTTTCTTCAACTGCAACATTGAAACTTATCTGATAGCCACATCCCTTGGAACTCCTTGAACTAATCTCAAATTTTCTTCCTCATATAGGAAACTAAATTCCTTATTGTAACAATCAAGGATAGCATGGTGCTCTTTCAACCAATCAATACAATTGAGGAAATAATATGAGCCAAAAGGTATAATATTAAAATCATCCTTTGTGCGGAGTCCATTCATATCCATTGGACATGCCTTAACCATCTCATTAATTTTCCTCTTTACTCTTGTAGCTAACTACACCAACCATGGTTTTCCAATATTGCTTCTCCCCAATTGGAATATTTTGACAATCTGATGATCTAGATAACTATGAATAGCCCCTCAGTCAGTTAAAATAGCAATATGTTGGTCGCTAGTCTTACCTTCCACCTCGATCATGTCTGATTGAAACTCAACCTACTTGTTATGCAGTGCGGTGCAAATCCTTTGAACATTTCTACCCATGTTCTCCATTATCACAGCTTGATGTACATTGTGCTTAGTCCTCACTTTATCACCTCTTTCAGGAAAATATCCATGTATATGATTTATGCCACAACCCCAACACTGCATGGGTTGTTTCTGTGACTTTTGTTCCACTATTTCTTAAATTATAGGAACCTAGAGGATTGACTGTCCTTGTGGACTATTTTTGAAAAATGGTGTCTTAGCTCCCTTCTTCCTATATTCCACCTTACTTTTCATGTTGTATTCCCAATCCATTTGGAAAATTCATCTTCCCCTTTGTTTCTCATAAAGACACTTAGCATGCCCTATGGTTTCTTCCAACATCTTAGGGTCATAATACTATATCTTGTCGCTGATGAATGAAGGAAACCCACTCAGGTACCTATGAATATTTAATTGTTCATACTTTATAAAAGGAACATATTTCAGTAGCTCTAAAAATCTCATTTCATACTCATCTATCATCATGCTCCCCAACTTGAGTTTCAATAAATCCTTCATTTTATTCTCATAGTAGTGGTTTCTTAAATATTTTTTTTGGAAATACCTATTGAACTCTCTCCAAGTCAATTTATTCTCATCAATGTGCTACACTTGCACATATTGATCCCACTATATCGATTCCTTTCATTTTAACTAATATATAACAATTTCCCCTTATTCCTGTGTAGTATAGTTATGTAGTTGGAAGTGTTTCCTCATACCCAACAAGTAGGTCTCCATATATTCATCTTTTTTTTACTCACCATCAAAGGTAGGAGGCTTGATATTATTCATTTATCCCTATAGCTCATCCACCCTAGTCTTTCTCTTATGCTTTCTGATATGAGATGGACTTGAGATACTACACACTTTCTTGAAAGAATGCTTACCAACACTTTTTCCTTCTCTTCTTTTCTCATCATGAGACCTACGACTTATTGACCTACTTGACTTCGTTTCCTTATCCATCTTAATTTATATTATGTCTAGGCTCTACATCAATTTGAAATTGAAGTAATATTGCTTCTCCTTGGATCTCAGAAGCCTTTCATTATCAAGATTATAGCTATGGACATCGTTATGTCGTACGTTTACATTTTTTACCAATTTCATGCACACCTCTTTATATTCTATACCATCAACACCGTAACTGACATACAAATCCAAAGATTCATCATCAAGACTATAAGTCCTCAAAGCATCTTCCATGATTTTAACCTTTTTCACTGACTGTGTCCTACTCTAATCGATGATAATTCTACAAAATGTGCATGCAATGAAGATTCGTTATATGATTTCATGCAAAAACTACATGAAAACTTTGCACCATCTTGTTATAATATTTTCTTCATATTTGTTGCATATTTTTTAACCTCCCAATTTCTAGTGCATGCACCACGTATCAATACTTTTCACACATCACAACTATACACCCCTCACTAGTATTTTTCTCACATAATGAACTCTTCACTACGCAACACCAATACTTAATGAAGACTTCTATTTCATGCTAATAATTGGCCCATACAGGTCCAGTGTTAAACCAATTTGCCTGATACCATAATGTAACAACCCCAGCCACACCAGGATGGGCCACATCATACAAATTCTCTTATGTAGCTCTGAGTCAACCAAGTTTTAACATCCCCATCATACTACTGAATAATGTTACTCTAAAATTTCATTGTGCAAATTCTACTCTAACACAATTCTACACAGTATCACTTGAGGTAACGTGCTTAGTCCACACTTGAGTCACACCACACAAATTATCTCAGCAGAAGCAACATTATCCTTTTAATAGAACCATGAGAAACAAAAGTAACTCAATAAATGAGAGCACAACATAATCATCACACAACACAACTGTGCACAAAACAATCTAGGCGTCATATGCCTATTCTGAGTTGCTTGTTTGTTGACTGAAATTCCTTTCATGTACCCATGAATTTCCATGTTGTTGGTGTACACAGGATACTTTCCTATGCACCCAACCACCCAATCATATTATTCAAGATTCATCACCAAAATCACAAGATTATCTTAATAGGAAAGGTTATTATCAACTCACATACTCATGCACAACTACAATACATGCTATAAGTACCATACTTACAGGTGCAAGCATCATTAAATAGAATAACAACAATTACTTATATGTGAATACATAACATAATTAACACATATCAATCATAGACAAATATGCACATAATAGACAAGAAAAGAACATAAAGAACACTTATCTTTTATGAAAGTGACCAATTGCGTGAATAACATAGACGTTCCTCCTAGCCAAAGACTCTATTTCTCATAATATTTCAGCCACAAGTCACCCTTGTGTTGGGGTTTAACTACATTAGGGAAAATGGTTCCTAATGATAGGCTAAGGTTTGACACTAAACATAATTTCTTAGTCCTAGGTGCCCGCTACTGCAACTAGCCTACAATCCCTCATTCGACACACATCTGTCACACGCAAGAAAGTGTTCCCCTTCTTTTCTCAATAGTTATTTGGTTTCCTCACTTCCCTTCCCAGGGTTACCAACAACAATCGAGACAGAATGTCTATGGGCCCTGTGATTAATGCTCAACGCACCAAGGAACGATTCTGAACAATACTCTTACCTAAAGAGTATGCTCATGCGTCTGAAAACCACATCACAATATCCAATCTCTCACCCATAGAGACTGTGCATGGTCTATCAACCCATCTCCATGAAATTAAAACAAATGTTACAACCCATTAACGCCTTACAAGATTCTCTGTGTAGATAATGTAATAATTGAATATTTCCATACAGTTCGATCCCCCCTCTATTCACGAGAGCCTAAAAAAAATGAATAATAATACAATCCTCCCAAAATACACTAAGGATTTTGATATATATTTCATTGCTTCCAATTGATACTTGTCTCCTTTAAGATTATCTTTAAGCAACTGCGTAGTCCATTCATATCCATTGGACATGCCTTAACCATCTCATTAATTTTCCTTTTTTCTCTTGTAGCTAACTACACTAACCACGATTTTCCAATATTGCTTCTCACCAATTGGAATTTAGACCATATGAGGATCTAGAAAACTATGAATAGCCCCTCAATCAATTAAAATAGCAATATGTTGGCCGTTAATCTTACCTTCCACCTCGATCATGTCTGATTGAAACTCAACCTACTTGTTATGTAGTGCGGTGCAAATCCTTTGAACATTTATACCCATGTGCTCCACTATCGCATCTTGTGGTACATTATTCTTAGTCCTCACTTTATCACCTCTTTGAGGAAAATATCCTTGTATATGATTTATGCCACAACCCCAACACTGCATAGGTTGTTTCTATGAATTTTGTCCCAATATTTCCAAAATTCTAGGAACCTAGAGGATTGACTTTCCTTGTGTAGTATTTTTGAAAAATGGTGTCTTAGCTCCCTTCTTCCTCTATTCCACCTTACGTTTGATGTTGTATTGGTAATCCATTTGGAAAATTTGTCTTCCCCTTTTCTTCCCATAAAGACACTTAGCGCACCTTATCATTTCTTCCAACATCTTAATGTCATCATACTATGTCTTGTCACTGATGAATGAAGGAAACCCACTCAGGTACCTATGAATATTCAGTTGTTCATACTTTATAAAAGGAGCATATTTCAGTAGCTCTAAAAATCTCCTTTCATACTCATCTATCGTCATGCTCCCCAACTTGAGTTTGAATAACTCCATTTTATTCTCATAGTAGTGGTTGGTTAAGTATTTATTTTTGAAATACCTCTTGAACTATAATGCAGGATTCACCTTCCAATTCAACAACGCATGCGTGAAGGAAAAGGAATGACATCTCATCAAAAGAAAAAATTTGAAATCGGAAATTAACTTAGAATTAAATGGGGTTATTCATATATTTTGTAAACAACATTTTAAATATGTAACTTATTTATAATGTCTTACAGACTGTAAGAGATTGCATATATGGAGTGTTGACTCTATCTATAAATAAATGGTAGTTATTGTAATAGGACAAAGTAGGTAACAACTTTGAATTGATAGGATAGATTTCAGACAGGATGAGAGAGCTAGTAGAGACAGTCCTTAGATAGTTTTTTCATTCTTGTATTGTAACAGATAGATAAAATAGAGAGAATGAGATAGAGATCAGAGAGATGAGTAGAACATAGTAGAGTAGAAGAAACATTATGTAAATTTGTTTTCATGAATGAATAGAACATAGAGAATTGTCCCAAATCCTTGGACTGTGTTCATTTGATGTATGATTGAATGACTGTGATATTCTTTGTGTTTGGTTATTTTCATTTTCATTCATGTATGATTGTTCAAGAGATTGATTTTATGAGTTCGTGATGAAACTGGATGATTTTAAATTGTTTCTTTTTTGACATTCATATGCAAGGTGTGCATCTCGAATGTAAGGAGGGTGTCGATCGAGTCTTGGAGTGGCTCAGAGAAGTTCAGAGAGAACAAAAGAAACTTAGACTAGGTGGAAGGTGTGCACAGCGTCAAGGAGTGACCAAGCTTCAAAGAACCAATGCAGAGGAACACCAGGTGGGAGAGAATAATTTATTTCCAAGAAATCCTTCGATTTGAGTTATCAAAATCCTGAGAACATAATGTTTTCATGGGAGATCGAAATCCTTTAAATGACCAAAGATGAGAAGAGATAACATGTTTTCTTGAGTGTTGACAACATCCCAGAGTCGAAATTGTAGGAGGAGAAAAGGTTCGAAACCTTTGGAGACTGATAAATATTCTATGTTAGAAGAAGATCAGAAGCTCAAGAGAGAAGAGATACAATGGTCATTATATCATGCAACAAAGGATCATCAGTCATATGATCCATGGAATGTGCACGTGCCTTAATGACTTGCACACATAGGAGGGAGAACCTAATAAAGTTTGAGACTCAAAGTTTCGGAAGCTCGAAGAGCCGGAAACTCGAAGTAGGATCTCAGCCATCTAATCATAGGAGTAGATATGATAAATTAGATTGTTCAAGGAAAACACCAAGCATCGAATCGTCAGAGAGAATTTGGACCATCAGATATTGTGAAGTCCAGGAGGAAGCAAGTTTTAAACTTGAAACACCCGAAGCACGAAGAGACAAAGGGCCAGAGTGAATATGGATCATTGATCCAGGAGATTACATGTTAATAGGTCAGAATATCCAGAGGAATGTGAAGGTTGAATCATTCAAACATCCAAAGCCCGAATACCTAAATAGACAAGAGTCATCGATCTCTGAGGAGACACTTGGCAGTAGGTCTCAAGCTCCAGGGAAGTTGAAGTGGGATTTTCAGTTTGAGAATTGAAACCGTTGAAGTGTGAAGACCAGAGGACCCGAAGTAAGATCTGGACTGAGAGATTTAAGGGAGATGTGGCGTGAATCCATGAACTCCGAGACTCCGTGTAGGTCCTGAAGTGGTTCATAGTTATTGGATTCAAAGGAGACATGGCACACATCTGTGAGCTCTAGGAAAATACCAGAAGTAATCCATGATTGTTAGATTAGGAGGACAGTCATCAGTGGATTATAGACTTCGAGTAAAATCCATTGGGGAAAAGGAAGTTTGTGATTTGATATCTCAGAAGTCTAGAGACCTGGAGGATACCTCAACCATCAATCGAGAAGAGTGTCACAGGACCATTGATCTGAGTTGAAAGGTCAAACATCCATAGTGGGAGAAGGACCATTGATCGAGAAGGACATGTGTCAAAATATCGTGAACTCCAAGACATTGGAGAACGAAGGAAGATGGGTTTGATATTTAGAATTCCTAAAGTCTGGTATTGTGAAGAGATATCGACTGTTGATTCAAAGGAAGAAGATCTGGTCCACAGATATGAAGGGCATAGATATGACCGTCGATTCAAACGTTATCGTCAAGATCATGAGATCGATGATTTTGTAGCATTGTGGGAACAAGAGTTGCACAGATTTGAAAATATTGAGGACGAGCCGCAATTCAAACCATGGTTTTTTCAGAAGGACACATGGAAGCTTAAGGATAATTCCAAGTCAAAAAGTATTTTAAATCCAAATTGCTTGTGGGTGCACCTGCAATCATGTGGTCACCGCCCAAGGTCACATTCATGAGAGGGCTTATCTAAAAAGGATATATCGCTCAACACTCTAAGATTTCGTAACAGAGTGAAAGGGAAGGTCGCAGGTTCTATCAGACCTGTACCAAGAAATTGAAAGGTCCTGTGTCTTCATACAAAAGGAAACCATCAAGGTTTCAGAGAGTCATCAGATTCAATAATCAGAGATTCTTTGACCAGGAGGTCGCGCATCCATACAGGGAATAGGGGGGTTTCATTAGGTGGTATCAAAGATGATATTGAATTTGTTTGTAAACAACAAGAAAAGGGGAAAGGAGGTAAGTTGATATCATTTCTGGTATCAGAAATTTAATTTCTATTTATAGATGACGGAGTGAAATCATGCCACCTAGAAGACGTAGAGAGAATGCAGAAATGGAAAAAGAAATGAGGCGACTCTGAATGAGATTGGACGTCATGGAAACAACACAGAGAAGAGAACCAACCATTGGATATATCAGTGAAACTGAGAGTGAAGTAGAAGAGGTTGAACAAAATGTAGAAGAGTATGATGCACAAGATCGCTTAGTAAAATCTGTTTCAAAAATAGGATCCAGAGCGAGAATAGAAGTACTAATGTATGAAGGAAATTTAGAAGTTGAAGAATTGTTAGATTGGGTATGTGTTATGAAAAATACTTCGATTATGAAGATATAGAAGAAGATAATATGGCGAAGTATGCAGTGACAAGACTGAAAGGTCATGCAATGCTATGGTGGGATGAATTACAAGCCGAACATAGGAGCAATGGTAAGAAGAAAATTAAAAATTGGGATAGGATGGTAGCCAAGTTGAAGGAAAATTTTATCCCAAAGGAATATCAAATCAATATATTCAAAAGATTGAAAAACCTGAGATATAAAACTTTATTAGTGAAGGAGTACACTGAAGAATTTTGTAGACTGA
This sequence comes from Picea engelmannii, assembly GCA_009831015.1. Lineage (NCBI taxonomy): Eukaryota > Viridiplantae > Streptophyta > Pinopsida > Pinales > Pinaceae > Picea > Picea engelmannii. The sequence goes on along the minus strand of ML784378.1, from coordinate 181,122 downwards.
ACATTAGATTTGGATAGAAGGAAAATGAAGATGAAAAGATAGCCAAATATACCAATGGGCTGAGATACGAAATCCAAGAGGACATCAACATGATGTTGATTAGTACAGTCGAGGATGCTTATCAAGTAGCCTTGAAAGCTGAAGAAAAATTGGCCAGGAAACAAAGCCAATGAAGCAAAGGTGGAAACTCAAGCAGAGGTAAGGGAAATACTACAGAGAATTTCTAGAAGAAGAAGCATGAAGCTGACAAACAACAAAGTCACCATGAGAAAGGTGGAAGTTATAAAGAAGGACAACATGGTGGAAGAGGCTCATTTTCCAGAGGAAGCATAAGAGGAAGAGCTAGAGGAGGTGTATTTAGATGCTATGCATGTGGAAAGAAAGGGCACAAGTCTTGGGAATGTCCAGAGAGAAAGAAAAAAGGAGGAGGTGAAGAACATGTTGTTGAAGCACATAAACATGTGGAAGAAGAAGCAACAGAAGGAGGAAGGAACCTCATGATGAGGAATATTCTACTTAAACCAGAGAAGGATATGGAGGAACCAGTTCAATGAACAAGTCTGTTCAGAAATTCTTGCAAGAGGAAAGATAGAGTTTGCAAGGTGATCATAGACAGTGGGAGCACTTTCAATTTAGTATTGACAAAGATGGTGGAGAAGTTGTAGATGAAGACAACTGCACAACCAAACACATACAAGGTATGTTGGTTACCGAAAGGACATCAAGTAATGGTAAGTCAACAATGCCAAGTTGAATTTAAAATAGGAGGTTATAGGGATGAAATATTATGTGATGTAATTCCTATGGATGTTTGTCATATTTTATTGGGAAGGTCGTGGTAGTATGACCAAAAAGTTGTTCATGATGGGAGAAAAAATACGTATACCCTAGAAAAGAATGTTAGGACACACATGTTGTAACCAATAGAAGACAAAGAGAAAAAGAGGGAAGCTATTTCAAGCATACTTCTCATGAGTGGGAAGGAAATCTTGAAAGACGTCAAGGAGGAGAAAGAAATGCATTTTGTTGTAGTCAAGAAGCCTAGAGTTATCCTTACAAATACTTCTATGGAATATTTTCCCATAGAAATCCAGTAACTGTTAGAAAACTTTGTTGATATAGTAGTGGATGAGTTACCACACTCATTTCCTCCCATTAGGAGTATAAGACATCATATTGACCTTATTACAGGAGCTACTTTACCAAACAAAGCAGCTTATAGGTTGACACCTAGAGGGAATGAGGAGGTCAAAAATCAAGTCCAATAGTTGTTGGATAAATGTTTAGTCAGGGAAATCCTAATCCCATGCGCAGTACCAACTGTGTTAAGTCCAAAGAAGGATGGAGGATGGAGAATGTGTATAGATTCCCAAGCTATCAACAAGATAACCATTAGGTACAATTTTCCTTTACCGAGGATGGATGATCCAATGGATTGTTTTAGTGGAGAAGGTTATTTTTCCAAGACAGACTTGAGGAGTGGATATCATCAAATAAGGATGAGAGAGGGAGAAGAATGGAAAACAACATTCAAGACAAATGAAGGATTTTTTGAATGGTTGGTCATGCCATTTGGGTTGACAAATGCACCAAGCACATTTATGAGATTAATGAATGAAGTGTTGAAAGGATTCATAGGAAAGTTTGTGATAATATATCTAGATGACATACTACTATTCAGTAAGACGAAGGGAGAATACTTAAGACATCTAACATCAGTGATGGAAAAGTTGCAGCAAGAAAAGTTGTTGATAAATATGAAGAATATTTCTTTTATGAAGAAGGAACTCATATATTTGGGTTTTGTGATCTCTTCAATTTAATTGAAGATGGATCTAGAAAAGTTAAGAGCAATCAAAGAATGTCCATGTCCAAGCAACGTATTTTAGGTAAGAAGTTTTCATGGGTTAACAAGATTTTATAGAAATTTTATAAGAAATTTCAGTGGTATATGTGCACCGATGTTGGACACTGTGAATAAGAAACACAAGTCCTTCAGTTGGACAGAGGAAGCTGAAAAAGGTTTCAAAGTGTTGAAGGAGAAGATCAAAGAACAACCAATTCTAGTCTTGCTAGATTTTGGAAAATCATTTTAGGTGAGATGTGATGCGAGTGGATTAGCTAATGGAGCAGTATTGAGTCAGGACAATAGGCCAGTTTCTTATTTCAGTGAGAAAATGAATGACACCAAGAAGAATTATTCCACATATGAAAAACAATTTTATGCAATGATTCAAGCTTTGAAGAAGTGGAGACACTATCTAATTCCCAAAGAATTTGTCTTGTACAATGATAATCAAGCTTTTCAATTTATTAATAGGCAAGAAAAGTTGAATGATAAACATGGAAAATGGGTAGAATTTATTCAAAATTTTACTTTTGTTATCAAGAACATTGTTGGAACTGCTAACAAAGTTGCAGATTCTTTGAGCAGGCAAAGTTTGATTGTACAGGAATTCCAAGTGGAGACCTTAGGGTTTCAACACCTCAAGGAGATGTATAAAGAAGGCTTATGAGGCATGCAAGAATCCTTTGTTCGGAGACAAAATCCCATGGACTTAATATTTGATCCAGGATGGATTATTGTTCAAATGAATCCAATTGTGCAGACCGAAATGATCAATGAGAGATAACTTGCTGAAAGAGAAACACAATGGAGGTTTAGCTGGACATTTTGGTCACAATAAGATATTTGCACAACTGAGTAATTCGTATTATTGGCCGAGAATGAGATCAGAGGTGAAAAATTTTGTGAACAAATGAAAAATTTGTCAATATGCAAAAGAAAGACAACAAAAAACTGGTTTGTATAAGCCATTACCAATTCCAGAAAGGTTGTGGGATGCAATCATTATGGATTGGAGAGATTTTAAAAAATGGAACATTTCATACCATGCCCTAAGACAAATGATGCCACACAAATAGCTAATTTGTTTGTCGGAGAGGTAGTGAGACTACATGGATTTTCGAGGAGCATAGTCTTAGACAGGAACACTAAATTTGTAGGACACTTTTCGAGGACTCTATGGAAGAGGATGGGGACGAACTTGTCCTTTATTTCAACATATCACCCTCAGACAGACAAATAGACTGAAGTAGTAAACATGAGTCTCAAAAACGTTTTAAGAAGTTTAGTCACTGAGAAAGGTCGACAATGGGATCAGATTCTTGCACAAGCATAATTTGCATTCAACAATTCATTGAACAGGAGCACAAGAAAAATTCCATTTGAAATTGTGTATGGTATACAACCAAGAGGGACTACAAAGTTGAGAGATATGAATCAAGATGAGTCCAGAAGTGCTAGAGCAGAGGATTTCGCAACATAAATGCAAAAACTCCATGACAGAGTCAGAGAACAACTATAGAACAACAACCAAAAATACAAAAGAAGAGTTGATCAAAAGAGGAGCGAAGTTCAATTCGAATTTGGAGATGAAGTTTTAGCTCATTTGAGAAAAGAAAGATTTCCAAGGGAAACGTATAACAAATTGAAGATGAAGAATATAGGAACATGGAAGATTCTTAGGAAATTCGCAGGCAATTCTTATGAGATTGAGTTGCTAGACAATGTTGGGATATCATCGATATTCAATGTTGTAGACCTATATCCTTATAGGAGATATGAAGTAGGAGAATCAGATGATCAGAAAGAAATTTAGTGGGAAGAGCAATTTCCCACAGCAGAAAAAGATCAAATGGAGAAAATAATTGAACAAAGAGATGGAAGGAAGACCAGGAGAAAGACATATCCTGAATACTTAGTGCAGTGGAAATATCATCCAATGGAAGATGCAAGTTGGGTTATAGAACCTAATATTTTGAAGCATGCAAAAATAATGCAGGAGATCATGGACAAGAGTCCATGAATTTTTTTAACAAGAGGAGTATGATGTAGGAGCATCACCTTCCAAGTCAACAACGCACGTGTGAAGGAAAAGGAATGACATCTCAACAAATGACAGAATTTCAAAACAGAAATTAACTCAAAATTAAATCGGGTTGTTGAGATATTTTGTAAACAACATTTTAAATATGTAACTCATTTGTAAAGTCTTATGGACTATAAGAGATTGCAGATATGGAGCATTGACTCTATCTAGAAATAATTGGTAGTTATTGTAATAGGACAAAGTAGTTAACAACTTTGAATTGATAGGATATATTTCAGACAGGACGAGAGAGCTCGTAGAGATGGTCCTTAGATAGTTTTTTCATTGTTGTATTCTAATAGATATACATAATATATGGAATGATATAGATATGAGAGACATCATTAGAACATAGTAGAGTAGAAGAAACACTATGTAAATTTGTTTTCATGAATGAATAGAACAGAGAGAATTGTCCCAAATCCTTGGATTGTGTTCATTTGATGTATGATTGAATGACTATGATCTTCTGTGTGTTTGGTTATTTTCATTTTCATTCATGTATGATTGTTTGAGAGATTGAATGTATGAGTCTGTGATGAAACTATATGAGTTTCAATTGTTTCTCTTCTGACACTCGTATGCAAGGTGTGCATATCGAAAGAAAGGAGTGATTCGAATGAGTCTTGGAGTGGCTCAAAGAAGTTCAGAGAGAACAAGAGAAACTTAGACTAGGTGAAACGTGTGCGCAACATCAAGGAGGGACCAAACTTCGAAGAACTAGTGCAAAGGAATGGCAGGTGGGAAAGAATAATTTGTTTCCAAGAAATCCTTCGATTTGAGTTATCAAAATCTCGAGAACGCGAGGTGTGCATGGGAGATCGAAATCCTTTTAAGTACCAAATCTCATAAGAGATAACACTTTTTCCCAAGTGTTGATGAGATCCCAGAGTCAGACTCGTAGGAGGAGAAAAGGTTCGAAAACTTTGGAGATGATAAATCTTCTAAGTCAGAAAAAGATCAGAAGCTCATGAGAGAAGAGAGAAAATGATTGTTAGATCACGCAAAAAAGGATCAACAACCATCTGATTTTTGGGAGGTGCACGTGCCTTAATGCCTTTCACACATAGGAGGGAGAACCTATTAAGGTTTGAGACTAGAAGTTTCTGAAGCTCGAAGAGCCAGAAACCTGAAGTAGGATCTCAGTTGTCCGATGGCAGGAGTAGATCTGAGCGATCAGATTGTTCAGGGCAAAGACCATGTGTCAGATCATCAAAGGGAGCTAGACCATAAGATATTGTGAAGTCCGAAAGGAATTAAGCTTGAAACTTGAAACACCCGAAGTACAGATATCTAAAGGCCCGTAGTGAATCTTGATAGTTTATCCAGGAGATGACATGCCAATAGGTCGGAATATCCAGAGGAAGGCGAAGGTTGAAGCATTGAAACATATGAAGCCCGAATACCCAAAGAGACAAGCGTCATCGATATGTGAGGAGACACTTGGTAGCAGATCTTGAGCTATGGGGAATTCCATGTGGGCTTTTCAGTTTGAGAAATGAAATCATCGTAGTGTGAAGATCCAAGGACTTGAAGTAATATCTGGACCGTGAGATCTAAGGGAGACATGTCATGAATCCGTGATCTGCGGGTAAGGTCCTAAAGTTGTTCATAGTCGTTGGATTCATAGGAGACGTGGCGCACATCTGTGAGATTCGGGTAAATACCCAAAGTAATCCTTGATTGTTAGATCAGGAGGACATGCTTCAATGGATTATAGATTCTAGGTAAAAGCCATTGGGGAAAAGGAAGTTTGAGATTTGAGATCTCAGAAGTCCAGAGACTTCGAGGAGACCTCGACCATCGATCGAGAAGAGTGTCAAAGCATCATTGATCTAATTTTAAACATCAAACATCCATAGTGGGAGAAGGATCATTGATCGAGCAGGACAGGTGTCAACAAATCGTGAACTCCAGAAGATTGGAGTACGAAGAAAGTTGGGTTTGAGATTTTGAATTCCTGAATTCCAGAATTGTGAAGAGATCTCAACCGTTGATTTAGAGGAAGAAGATATGGTCTGTATATGCGAAGGGTGCATATCTAACCATCTATTCAGACGTTATGATCAAGATCGCGAGATCGACGATCCTGTACCATTACGAGAACAAGATCTACGCGTAGTTTAAAATATTGAGGATGGGCCACAATTCAAACCATGGTTTCATTAGGACACATGGAAGCTTGAGTATAATTATGGGTACAAAAGTAGTTTAAATCCAAACTTCTTGTGGGTGGGCTTGTAATCGTGTTGTCACCGTCCAAGGTCACATTCAAGAGAGGGATTATTTGAAAAGGAGCTATCGCTCAACACTCTGAGATTTTTCAACAGAGCTAAAGGGAAATTCATGGGTTTTTTCAAACCTACACCAAGAAGATGAAAGGGCCTATGTCTTGATACAGAAGGAAACCATTACGGTTTCAGAGAGTCATCAGACTCAAGAATCGAAGATGCTTTGACCGGGAGGTCTCGCAACCCTACGGGGAGTAGGGGGGATGCATCAAACTCTCTCCAAGTCAATTTATTCTCATTAATGTGCTACACTTCAACATATTGATCCCACCATATTGATTCCTTTCATTTTAACTAATATATAACAATTCCCCCTTCTTCCCGCATAGAATAATTATGAAGTTGGAAGTGTTTCCTCATATGCAACAACTAGGTCTCCACATATTCATCTTTTTTGCACTCACCATCAAAGGTAGGAGGCTTGATATTATTCATTTATCGCTATAGCTTATCTACCCTAGTCATTCTCTTAGGATTTCTGATAGGAGATCGACTTGAGATACTACACACTTTCTTGAAAGAATGCTTACCGATGCTTTTTTCTTCTCTTCTTTTCTCATCATGAGACCTACGACTTCTTGACATACATGACTTTATTTCCTTATCCATCCTAATTTATATTTTGTATAGGTTCTACATCAATTTGAAATTGAAGTAATCTTGTTGCTCCTTGGATCTCATAAGGCTTTTGTTATCAATCTTATAGATCCAGACATCTTTCCATGGTACTTTTACACTTTTTAGCAAGTTCATGCACACCTCTTTCCATTTTATACCATCAAAACCCAAACTGACATACAAATCCAAAAATTCATCATCAAGATTATAATTCCTCCAAGCATATTCCATGATTTTAACCTTTTTCACTGACTATGTCCTACTCTAATCGATGATAATTCTACAAAATGTGCATGCAATTAAGATTTATTATATGATTTCATGCAACAATTACATGAAAACTTTGCACCATCTTGTTAGAATCCTTTCTTCATATTTCTTGGATATTTTTTAACCTCCCAATTTCTAGTCCGCACACCACGCATCAATACTTTTCATGCATCACAAATATACACCCCTCATCAGTAGTTTTCGTGCATAATGAACTCTTTTTTACGCAACACCAATACTTAATGCACACTTCTATTTGATGTTAATATCTAGCCCATACAGGTCCAATGTTAAACCAGTTTCCCTGATACCATAATGTAACAATTCTAGCCACACTAGGATGGGCCACATCATACAACCTCAACTTATGTAGCTCTGATTCAACCAAGTTGTAACATCCCCATCATATTGTTGAACAATATTACTGTAAAATTTCGCTGTGAAGATTCTACTTTAACACAAGTCCATGCAGTATCACTTGAGGTAACGTGATTAGTCCACGCTTGAGTCGTAGCACACAAATTATATTAGCAGGAGAAATATTCTCATTTTAATAGAACCATGAGCGAAGGAAGTAACTCAATAACTCAGAGCACAACATACTCATCACACAACACAAATGTGCACACAACCATCTAGATGTCATATGCCTATTTTGATTTCCTTGTTTGTTGAGTCAAATTCTTTGCATGTACCCATGAATTTCCATCCCGTTGGTGTACACGGGCTACTTTCCTATGCACACAACCACCCAATCATATTATTTAAGATTCATCACCAAAATCACAAGGTTAGCTTAATAGGAAAGGTTATCATCAACTGGCATACTCATGCACAACTATAATACATGCTATAAGTACCATACTTACAAGTGCAAGCATCATTAAATAGAATAAAAATAATTACTTATATGCGACTACATACTAGAACTAACCCATTTCAAGCATAGACAAATATGCACATAATAGACAAACAAAGCACATAAAGAACACCTATATTTTATGAATGTGACCAGTTGTGTGCATAATGTAGACGTTCCTCCCAACCATAGACTCTATTGCTCATAATATTTCAGCAATAAGTCACCCCCATGTTTGGGTTTAACTACAGTAGGAAAAATGGTTCCTAATGATAGGGTAAGGTTTGACACTAAACATAATTTCTTAGTCCTAGGTGCCCGCTACTACAACTAGACTACAATCTCTCTTTCTACACGCACTCATCACACCCAATAAAGTGTTCCCCTTCTCTTCTCAGTAGTCCTTCAGTTTCCCCACTTCCCTTTCGAGGGTTACCAGCAACAATCCAGACATGAAGTCTCCAAGCCCTATGATTAATTCTCAATGCACCAGGGAAAAATTCTCAACAATAGTCTTACCTAAAGAGTATGCGCATGGGTCTGAAAACTAGTTCACAATATCCAATCTCTCACCCATAGAGACTTTTCATGGTCTATCAACCCATATCTATGAAATTAAAATACATGTTACAACCCGTTAACTCCTTACAAGCATCTCAGTGTAGATAAGGTAATAATTGAATTTTTCCATATAGTCTGATCCCCCTCCTCTATTCACGAGAGCCTAAACAAAATCAATAGTAATACAATCCTCCCAAAATACACCGAGGATTTCAATATATATTTCATTCCTTCCACTTGACACTTGTCGCCTTTAAAGTTATCTTTAAGCAACTTCATAATATATCCACATTACACTTTTCGATAATATTATTAAAATATTCCCCCCCTGTTAAGCCCTAATATTGGCTCATTACCACTGAATTGGGGCATATTAGATTAGTAATGTTATTTTATTTATGTCGTCTTTAGGCCATTAGTTATAATTTAGATTAGTAATGTTATTTTATTTATGTCGGCTTTAGGCCATTAAACCTCCTAGTCTCCTATATATACCAAGGAGAC